>OZ025294.1:181984774-182371774 GCA_964019185.1 Maratus speculifer
AATACTCATGAATGAATTCGATTCCGATTTTTTCAATAATATTTAAAATCTGACAACCCGTCACTAAGCTAGACAGATGATGTAGATAGATATGTGATATCTTCGGTAAATTTTGAATAAAACCTTGAGTAAAGGTATTGGGAAAAAAAAAAGGTTTAATAACCTATAGAATAGAGATTCAATAATCGTGTTTTGCGTCTTAATCTTTAGCTCTGTTAGATAAATTTAGTTTTTGAAGGAACGTGAATTTGATTTTTACACAGAAATATTTTTATTTTATTAAATTCTCATTACAATATTACATATTTGTATGAAACAGAAAAATTAATTAAAAGTTTATACAACATATATTGTATGATTATTTACATGAAAAAAGTACTAAAATAAGATTTAAGGTAATTAAAAGTGAATATGTATATATATATATATATATATATATATATATATATATATATATATATATATAAATTTTAATACATTTTCAGTGTTATTGCAAATCTAGAAATAGTAGTAAGGTTTGACTAAAATATATAAGAAATTGTAATTTTACAATGCTCTGAGAAATTTACTATTGTCTACCCATTTTAACGACGCAAATAATTTAATACAATATGTACAATAAATTTTAAGGTTTAAGATTATGAAATAACGACATTTGTATTAATTAAATGTGAATTGTGTGTATTCTGATTTAATTTTGAACAATATTTATCTGTTATCAATCGGCAAAAAAGAAATAAATCATTTGTAAGACTGGCCTGTACTTTCGGTGTTTTTATTTTAATAAAATTTAATGTTTTAAGAAAAAATAATTCTACTTACATTATTTTCTTCAGAAATATTTTTTGTATGAAAATTTATAATATAATGCTTATTTAGTTTAAAAATTGTTTTTAAAACATTATTTTTTGAAAATTGTTTGTGTTAGAAATATTCATGAATGGTATTTGATTCAGAATTTTTAAATGACATTTAAAAATAGGACAATGCGTCACATAGCTAGACATATGTTGTAGATAGATACTTAATATCTTGTGTGAATTTTTAAATAAATCTTTGAGTACGCGGATAAAAAAATGGAAGGATAAAACGCTTGTATAGCGGAGAAACAGTAAACGTGTTTGGCGTATTGAATCTTCAGCTCTATCGGATAAACTGATTTTTTTATGGAGCGTGACTTTGATCGTTACATACATATATATTTTTCTTATTAAAATCTCTTAACAGTTAATATACTATTTATATAATTAGGAATCAATTAAAAGTTTATATACCACAGGTTATATAATTATTGAGAAAAAAATCACTAAAATGAGATTTAAAATTATTAAAAATTAAATATTATTCAGTCTTCATAAAAATTACAGATTTATTGCAAATGTAGAACTTACTGCAGTTTTAATGCAGTATATGAAGAATCGTAACTTTAAAGTACTCTGAGAAACGTACTAATATTTGCCCATTTTAGCGACTTAACCTCTTGAGTCCCTGAGTACCCAAATGGGTACATCAGTTTTGTCCCATTTTATTAATGATACTCAAATATAAATGAAATTTCGATATAAGAATAATATATTTTGAATTTTAAGATTCGAGCAAAGAAAATAAAACAAAAATCTCGCTCTGAAGTCAACGGAGAGAAGAAATAATTCAGTAATAATTAAAAATCTGTAATAATCCCCAGTAGCGAAGAGGTTAAAGAATGTAATACAATAGGAACAATAAACATTAAAGTTTATGTTCATGGAGTAGATTATCGGTCACGGATAGATTAAGTATGACTCGCGTGTATTCTGATATAATCCTGAACGTCATGACCAACGCAACGTTAATTTAAAATGCATACATATCTAACCTTGAATAAACAAGGAAATTATATATATAAATATACATTTATTTTTAATTAATAAAATATTAACTGTGTTAGTTGGTTAAATTTTAAATATTTTATTCTCAAGAAAAAAGTGATAAAATACACAAATTTTTATGTTGTGTATAGATGCTGGGAAAAAGATATGAAATGAATAATGTTTTTTTTTTTTTCTGAATTACCACATGTTTTTTTTTTTTTTTACTTACGTTGTGTATACAATACGTTATTCGTCATTTAAATTTATAATCCCGTATAATACATTTAATAAATTTTAATTTCCGCTATTATGGAAAAAGATTTATTGCATTTCATGTATTTGTTCGAATGAGTGAATATAAAAATCAAAATGACAACGAAATGACCGTGTCATTCGGAATTTTGTTATGTTCAGTTAACACCTGAAATATAGGGACATCACATACATGTTTCGTTTTCCTTTATTTGGAAACTAACACAGACAATTTAAAGTAAAAACTCGAAACTTTTTGGGTCATTACTGACCTAGCTCGTTATAAAAAGTGCGAAAATAATATTTGTAAAAAACATTTTTAAATTTTATGAACATTCACAAGTTGCTTATTTTTTTCCTACAAAAATCCACTATTTTTATAAATAAATGTCGATTCTGTATACCCAATTTTAACATATTTTAGTGCTTTTCATAACACAGAAGATTTGTTTAAAACAGCAAATGTGTTATTTAAAACCTATTACAAACAGAAGACACATTTCTTGTGATTTTTAATGTAATGTTATACAACTGTGACATAAAGACATCAATTTTTTTTTTTTTTTTTTGGATTGCTGAAAAAGTACTTAAAAATGTACAAATCAAGATAAAAATATTTATAAAGAGATATGTTTTGGTGAATCACAGAAATCTGCATTATCTGTATTTCAAGGCACTCAGGGTATTTTTTAAAATGATAACAGTATTTAATGGCTAGCAATATCCTGACTGATTTTTTAAGTAAACATCTGAAAAATGTGTATATTTTCTAAAACAAGTTTCGAAGCCACTTTGCTCTATCAGGTGCGTGCAACATCCTACTCGCTTTGAAGATATATAATTGTAAAGTTGAATACAGAGGGTTACAGATAACATTTCTAGGACAGGTAAATGACCAACAATATGCATTTAGTTACAGCTTCCACTATTTTCATAGAAATTTATAGAACACTATATACACGTGATCTTTAAAAAGCCCACTGGTTTACTGAAACTACGCCTAATAGAGATGTTACAAGTTAAAATTATTTTTTTTTAAACCTTCTTAGTACTTTCAAAATTTTCAAAGCTCTCAATCAAAGTATATTTTAATAACTAATTGTTGTTTATTTATAAAAATATGCCACATTGTTTTTGAAATGAGAAAGCCCTCATATTTTTCAGAGTGCTCATAAATAAACCAATTCAGCGTGTTTAGCCCAAATAGTATATAAAAGAAAAAATGCACTATCATAGAAAAGAATGTTAAAAAATTCACAGTTGCATAACAAACAATAAAAGATTATTTCGTAAAATTGTTAAATTACAAAAAAGTATACATTAATAAAGCTGTTATAAGTAATATATTTGCTACTTCATTATACAACGAATAGTTTTGTCTTTTTCAATCAAATAGAATTTTTTTAAATGCAAAAATGTATTTCTTTGCCACATAAAAATATCGTTATCTTAACTTAAGAATATTTTCTTAAGAATTCTAAAAAAACTTTAGCAAATATAATTTTCAGTGAATCTTATCTTAAAGATTCTAAAAAAACTTTTAAGAATAAAATTTTTACTTTTTTTTTACTCGTAAAAAGTGCTAAACACGTCTTTTGTGATCATTTATATAAAAAAAAAAGTTTTACGAAAAGATATGCGAAATGTGATTATGGGTATTTCTCTTACTCAAGAGCGAAACCGGTTTGTCTCTTTTCACTTAACCTAATTACTAAAGTGTCGATGAGAGCGAGATTACAAAGATTAAAAGTTTTCTGAGGAACTTAATAACCTTAAAAAGGGATAGTTTGTTAAGCTGTCTGGTAACCTTTAGACGCGAAGAAACAAACAACAAAAACATTCAAAGTGTGAATAAGTCTATATTCAAAGAATTGTATGAAAATTTCCCTAACGATAAAGTAGCTTATGTTTTTTATTACGCCGCCATTATAAGTTCAAGAGTTTTTTCAAATATTTATAGGTTATTGTATTTAGATTTATAATTTCTTTTTTTTCTTTTTTCAGTCATTGCGAGTAGCATTACCCGTTAAAAATGCATACAAGAATTTTATGAAATGTTGATTATATAATAAACATATATGCGTGTTTAAAGCAATCTCTAACTATATAATTACAGTGATATAATTTTTAATTATGCAAATTTTATTCATTAAAAAGCAAGATCCATTTTTTATGTATAACAAAGGATTTGGATTTTTCAGTAGATTGTTTCTAAGATGCATTATATATATATATAATGAATTTTAATTTTAATAATAAAAGTTCTGTAAGCAACTAGTGAATTTTTAGCAAAAACAAAAACGAATGAATTTTATACATAAATTATCAAAATTATTTAATTCTACTTAAAATAATTTTCTTGATACACTAATTATAGTTTTAATACATTTACTGATTTCATCACATTTAACCCCTTATATTTAGAATATATCTAATTTATGGTTTCACCTTCTAAAGAACTTTTGGTAATTTTTTGAAATTACATGAAAACATTTACAGAATAATTTAAAAAAAAATAGAAATATTTCGTTAATTAAAGTTAATTAATTAAATTTTTGTTTTGGGGATTTTCTACAAAATTTGTAATTTATTTCTAATATTTTATTTAACATTTAAAAGATATTTTATAGAATCGTGAGAAGTAAAAATGTAATGTTTTAACAAAAGAAGTATGAATATATTACCTCATTGAAATTTTTTTGCAAAAATCAAGACCAAAAAAAAAAAAAAAAAAAAAAAAAGATGCAAATGAAAGAGAAATCATCCTTAAAACAATATTTTTTGTGCAACCAATAATGCTTTTAAAAAAAGATAAAGTAAAGTATCTATAACTCACTATAAATTATATTATTGTATAGTCATCCGGAAAGTGCTGTTGTATTTATGATAAATTTAACCCTTTATGCGCCCAGCAGATATTTTCATGCATGTTTAATGATTCAGAATAAAATACCTTTGAAAAGTATTGGTATGAAGATTTCTATTTCATAACACATATCTTTTTATCTCGTACAGTTAAAAAAATAATATTTATGTCAATCTTGTGTTAAATCACCCTTTGAATTAAAATATTACGTGATCATGGTGATACAGATTAAAGGGAATAAAAACGTACAAAGTGATAAGACGATTTTATTGAAATACATAAGAACAATTTTGATATGTAGTCTTTTTAATATTTTTTTTGGGGGGGGGGGGGGGGGAGCTGTAAATTTAATTTTTAAAAATAACATTAGTTAATTAGTAAAGTGGTGTTTCAAAGTTTCTGAAAAAATGAATTACCGGTACTTACGAGAAACTTGGAGTGACGTAAAAAGATGGAAATCTGAAAGGTTCAGGTCTGATAAATATGGGTGCAAAAAAAAGTGCATAAAAGTGCAAAGCCCTTATCAATGAAACATTTTATATGGTTTGAAGTTTATTTTGTAAGATTTGAAGCGTTGAATAAAGTTACTTTACCACGCAATCCACCCCCTTCAATGGTAACAAATGGACAAATAGCGTACTTAAGTGATTTTTCACGTACTTATGAAACATTTTGTGTAGCAAGACACACATATATCAAACTTATTTTTATTTAAAAAAATCAAAATGAATTCTTGCGAGATGAGTCACTTTTCTTGCGATAGAGCGAAAGTATATTGTTATAAAATTTTTATGTTTATAGATTCAAAAATAATTAATCTACTCTAGTGACATAATGATAAGAATAATAGTGAAATAAGACAAAAAAAAAAAAGAAGAAAAGAAAAGCTAAATAACAAATGATTATTTCATAAAAAACTAAATATAATATTTTCTAAATTTTTATAACTTCGCAAAAGACTTCCAGAAGATTAAAATGAAAAATAATTATTTTTCTTAGTTATTACTGCTTTATATCAATGACACATAAAAGATATCGTAAAATGTTACATAAAAGGTAAGGAAAAAACTTTAATAAAGTAATTAGTTTTATTTGACCTTTGTTACATGTGGTAAAATTTTATACTACTTCAAATTAAGAAAAAAAAACTGAAGAAAGAAAACAAAACGTGATAAAGGGAATTTGTATTTTAAACAATATGAAGCTGGTTTCTTCGTTCATCTTAATCTAATTATGAGACGCTTACGAGATTTCAAGGATAATTACCGCATATTAATATTTTAAGTGAACTGACTAACCTTAAAAATGAAACATTTTTAATTAATAAAAATAAAGAATATTTGACTTTTTACTAAATTCTTATAATTATTATTAAAAAAGAAGGGAAAGCTGTGCCCCAGGATTAGATTGTGAAACAACAATAAGATTAAAAATAATTAAAAATCATTATTTTCCTTATAGTAAAATTATATAACTAAAAAATTAATTTAGAGCACACATGATACAGTTAAATAAGAATTTATAGCATTTACTACATGTAGAACGTAACATTGGCTGTTTCTTTTTGCGCATGATCTAGAATTAAAACACATCGTGCTGTATGCAAATTTGTAGTTAAAAAAAATAGATTAAAATTATGTATGGAAAATCGCTTAAAATCACCCAAAATACGCTAAAAATACCAACAAACGATAAATGTATAAAAAATGTATATATTATACAAATATTTAAATTCTAAGCTAGTAGAATAAGGACAGAAACATTAATGCATAGAATTAAAAGCTATCTACTTTTAATTTTCGTGGTTTCTTCAAAAGATTGAAATATAAAGAATATAAATTCAATAAATTTAATAGATACCTTTCAAAGTAAATACCCTGAGCAGCCAAATAAAATATGTGATATCTTTACTTTAAATATTTTTTATTTCTTTTTAAACGTTTTTTTAAATAAAAATCTAAATATTTATGCATATATTTTTCTTTAAAAGTGTTTGAAAAAAAAAATATTTTTGAAAATATAATTTTTAAAATAAAAGTTATATATATATATTTTTTCAAATTTTCTACTTTAAATATTTATTTATTTATTTATTTATTTTGAAAATTATTTTTTTTCAAATTATGAATTAAATCAATTATTTAGAAGTAAGAAAATTAAATGTAAGAAAATTGAAATTCTACATACGACACTTTAATTAAAACGATTTTAAATTATCCTACTATTTTAATAAATTTTAATTGTATGTATATATTTTAAATTATGAGAATTTTTATCATGTGATTTTGTTTACAAACAATAGTCACGAAAAATTAAAAATTTTAACTCAATAAATAAATTTTTTAATGCTTCTCGTAAATGTATCCCTTAGGCAAAAAAAAAATAATAAATAAAATAAAATAAATAAAATAAATAAATAAATAAATAAGTAAATAAATAAATAAATAAAATAATAGTAGATGATAATTCACGTTCACAAATATCACCTTTTATTTTATTTTATTTTTGTATGGACTAAATTTTTATTATACATTTGGTCACGTGATTTTATTTATCAATTTCTTGTTTTTTTTCTTTTATTTATATTTAAAAAAAGACACTATTGTAATTGCAATTATTTTTGACTTACGGTTTATTCTAAATTTACACATTTTAAGGATCATATACCCCTGAATCATGTTTATACAAAATTCCGTGTATCCATTGTTGCCAATGTACCATCGAAAAGTACATAAAGTAAAGTATAGAATTAAATCTGAATTAATCATAGAATAGAGTATTTTTGTGTATGTTATTATTATTATTATTATTATTATTATTATTATTATTATTATTATTATTATTATTATTATTATTATTATTATTATTATACTGCAGAACAGGCCCCTACCTTCTAGGCAATATGCCTAGCTTAACCAGTTTTGTATAAGGCTGCAGATCTGAACATCTGATCGCCTCTTGCGGAAATCTACCTGATTGTACCTTGGCCTTAGGGATGGTATCTCGATTTAATTTCTTTCGCATTTATTTCTGTGTTACCTGTTATAGATTGCTTTTAAATATGCTTTTTAGATTAGTTCGTACTTTGTTGAAATTTGAAGGGATTAAAAAAAGGAATGGCGTGAAAGGGGGATTTCTCACTCTTCTACAGAACTGATACCAGCCGCTTATAAATGCGATAACCGCTACGAATCTGATTTCGTAACTTAGAACCTTGATCAGTTGACGAGATCTTCAACTGGATACTTATCTCTAGAAGTATAAATCACTGGGAACTTGCAGAACTTTGCACGCGCGGAGTATTTTACATGACTAGGTTCCATCAGCGTACTTGGAGCATTTTTAGCTAGCAGTGATCTTCAAAAAAAGGCTATGAGCATGATGCTCAACTATCTGGGCCACCGCCTTCACATATATTTCGATTTGTTTAGTTGTGAAGATTTGATGTAAGCGTAAAGTTCATCATTAACGTTTCATTTATGGTTACGCTTCTTAGTTGGTTGTCATTAAAGTTTTTCTTTTACTTTTCTTGATAGCGGGTTCTTTTGTCATGGTTAAATACAAATTATGTTAATAGTTGTCATGAAACTTTGCTGCCGTGTTTTCCTCTGTAATACCCAATTTGATCCAGCAATATTTTCTTGAGCTGAATCGTATATTATTTCCACATATTTTGGTAGTTAGTGTCGCATATCATACTTGTTGTAGTCAGAATCGTAAATGGTTGTTTATATTTTAACCAATATGTTTTTTTACTGGCGGGGTGTTGTTTTCTTGTTGCGCTATATAGTAGAGTCAGTTGTTTGGTCTTTAGTTCAGTTATTCTTTTAAAACACTTGTGTTTTCACATAAGGTAGCACGTGGATTTTTATTTATTTACTTTGATTGTCTTCTGTGAAATCAAATTCTAGGGCTATATGTTCGTTCATTTACTTTTTTATGACGGTTATTATCACTTTGTTTGCACTGATAAATAAGATCGTAGACTGCCTGTTTATATCTAAAAGACTATTACTCTGTTATAGCACAAATAAATCGATTCTTAATGTGCACCTAGATGCTAGTTATATATATATATATATATATATATATGTATGTTATTTTTTTTAAACTTTGCGCAGATGGTAGCAAGGAGATCATTAAGAAAATTAGAATATTCGACCACAAGGGAAAATTGTAACAGAGATTTTTTTTTTATATTCTCGTTATTGTATCCACGAAAATGCATAAAGTTATATGCAGAATGCAGTGAATTTCTTTGTGTATGTTTTTTACTACGATCTATAAGTCCTCTTTCTGTTTTGAATATATCACCGGCAGGAGGTACTGTAAATGTGATTCCTGTGCCATTTTTTATGTAACAACGAAAAGTGTATAAATTTATGCATAGAATTGAAACAATTTTTATGCATGCTTTTGGCCATACCCAGCAAGTCCTCCTTGAATTTGGAAATACGTCACCAGAAAGAGGTGATGTAATATTTATTTTTGTACCATTATCATTATTATACCAATGAAAAATATATGAAGCTATTCAAAGTGCTGGACAAAATATTTTGTGTGTTTTTTTGTTATAGTCAGAAAATCCTCCTTCGATATGAAAATGTTTCAATAGAAGGATATCTGTATAATAGTGATCTGTGTCATTCTCATTATTGTGTCATGGAAAAGTTTATGAAGTTACGCATAGAACTGAACAAATTTTCTTGTGTATGTTGTTCTGGCCAGTAGATCCTCTTTTATTTTGAATATATTTTGCCAAAAGGGGGCACTGTAACAGTGATGTTTGAGTCATTTCAAACTGCACCTTTGAAAGTGCATGTAGGTATGTATAGAATTGAAGCAAATTTTCTATGTATGTTCGTTTCTTGTTCCAGCAGGTTATCTTTCAGCTTAGAAATTATATAACAGAAAGTGGCATTTATTAATGTTTTTTATGTTAATTTCATTATTTTAGCTATAGAAAGTGTATGAAGTTGTATATGCAATTGAAAGAAATCTTTGAATGCGCAGACGCAAATTGACGAACTGAAATCTCAACACATTTCAATTACTTGTGCAAGTATAAACGGGCATTATATAGCAATTCCAAAACTCTCTCTTATCTCATATTATTTAATACTTCCTGAAAAATGCTTCATAGAAGTATAAGTTAGGTTATTTAATAGAAATCTAATCAGAAACAACTTATGTAAACTTCTAACTGAATCTAAAAATTAATAAAAATACGAACATTATTTTCTGAAATAGAATATAGCGGAAATATTAAAATATTCAGAACTTGTTGCGTGAAATACAGCAAGAACGAATCAGTATCAATTTTTATGATGTACTAATAGAATCTGAAGTTTGATAAAAACCCATGCATAGTTCTTGAGATACAGTTATTGAGAAATTGTGAGAAATGCAGCATAGCGGAATTAACTGGGCGGTTATTTATGCGAAAAAAAAGTACTAATGTATATCAGGAAATAAATAAATGTGAAGTTGGACAAAAATTCATGTATTAGCTACGAAATAGAAAAGAGTTAGAAATATTGCAGTGACAACAAATAATGCAGCAAAGCAGAGTCACCCTTTGAGTGATTTAAACGAAAAAGTAATAACCACATACTTATACCAAATATTAAATTAACCTGAAGTTTTATGGAAATTTGTGCGTTAGTTCTTGAGATAAATCTCTTGTCATAATCGTTAATAATGCAACATAGCATAGGACCACCAACTGAGGAATATAAACTAAAAACTTATCAGCTTCAGTTCATATCAAAGTTTAAATAAATATGGAGTTTTTTTAAATTCCATGCATTACTTCTTGACATTTAGCACCCATAAAACATACAGTCACACACACACATACATGTCTCATACAGACTCATAGACAAAATGAGAGACAGACTCACAAACAGATATTTTCTAAAAAAACATCAACTCGTGTTCAGGACTTCTAAAACGTATAAATCTATCGAAAACCTGAAGTCAAAAATTTTCACGATTCCAATATTTTGCTTCTGTAAAGATAGGAAAGTAAGTAAGTAAGTAAAAATGTTTTCAAAAGATGCTTCCTCGTACATGAGGGTAAAAAAACACTCAAGAAAAGAAAGTACGAAAGTTTATTTTCTAAAAGAAAAACAAAATATATAATATTGTCTAAACATTCGAGTTTACACAGATTAGCTTAATTAGCTAAATTGAAATAAAACAAATTTTTGTTACTATCATAATTTCTAAACATGTGGTATAATAAAAAAAATGTCGTTAAATAACTCACCTCAAAGAAAAATAAACAGGTAATTTTTTTTTTCAAATCTCCCTCTCTTTCGAAAAAAAAGAAAAAGTTTTTATACAACTTTAGATTTAAGAAGAGAAAGCTAAAAAAGCGTACTGAAATGTGATTAAGGACATTTTTCTTTGTCAAGAGCATAAAGTAGCTTTCTCTTTAAATTTAACCTAATTACAAGAGTATATACGTTGCCGAGATTTCAAGGATAATTATTTCACAAAAACATTTGGCTGAACTTATTAACCTTTTAAAATTGAAATTTTTTAATTGAAGGCAATTTTTTCTAAATAGAAAATTTCTCATTTATATTTTTACTTTCTTCTATATTTATAAGAAGAAATTATGGATTCGTGAAAAATTCATCTTCCGGTTTTCGATGGATGTATACATTACAGAAAGTCCTGTACATGATTTGATGGGTTTTAGCTAATGCTTACATCTGAGCTTTTATGCCACACTTTCTGTCACTCTGCCTGCCTTCCAGTCAGTCTGTGAATCTGTAACGGGCAAAATTTTCAAAATCCAGATTTTAGCAAATTTGGATGTGCCAATCTCAAAACTTTCTTCTGTCTGATATGTACATTTTAATATTTCAGAGTTTAGTTACGCATGTTAATACGTTAATATTATTAATTTAATTCAATACTATACCAATTATGATTTTCGCTTAAATTTTTGCTTCAGTCAATTAATCGGAGTAAAAACGAGTTTCTGTATCTGTACGAGCCGATAAACAGTAGAACTATAGACAGATTTCTTTTAAATTCAGGAAGAATCTACACCTATACCCCCAGAAAAATCCCACACAAAAAAAATTAGTTCAGTTCTATGCATAATTTCAAACACGTTTTAATGGTAAAATAATAAAAATGGCGCAGATATCGCGATTATAGCGCCTCCTTTCGGGGTATTTTTTTCAAAATCATGGAGGGTCTGCTGACCATAGACAATTACCTATACAAAAAATTTCATTTAATTCTATGAATAACTTCATACACTTTTATGTGGTAAAATATTGAAAATGGCACAAAACCGCTATTGCAGAGCCCCCTTCCGGCTGATTTTTTACAAATTCAGGAAGGACCTACTAGCCATAACTAGAAACTTACACAAAAAAATTTCATTTTATTCGATGCATAACTTCATACACTTTTAGTCGGTACAATACTAAAAATGGCAGAAAAATCGCTACCGCAGCGCCCCCTTCCGACGGATTTTTTTCAAATTCAGGAAGCACTAACTAACCATAGCCATACACTTACGCAACAAATTTGGTTCAATTCGACGCATAACTTCATACACTTTTAGTCGGTACAATATTGAAAATGGCACAATAATTGTTATTGCAGCGCCCCCTTCCGGTGGAATATATCAAATCTGAAGGAGAACCTGCTTGCTACAGCCAAAAACATTCACAAAAATTTGGTTAAATTCTATGCATACATTCATACATTTTTTATGGTAGAATGGCGACATACGGACACACAAACATACAGACAGACAGACATTTTTAAAAACATGTTATTGCAATATATTCTTCTATTGAAGATAGAAGAAAGTAAAAAAGTAATTAAAAAGTTTTTACAAAATGTCTGTCTGTGAATACGTGGTTTTGAGTATCTATGTTTGACTCAGTCTGTAAGTGACATACATTTTGTGGGCGTCTCGAGAATTAATGCACATAATTTAATAAAAAATATATATTCCTTTTGTCCTTGATATGAATTGATGTTGAATTTTAGTGTAAATCACTGAAATATGCGGCATTTTGCACGATTTTGGCCATAGCTCTAAATAAAGGAGTGATGTGTGGAATAAAATAAAACTGTATATTAAGGTATTCCCTGATGAAGATTAATGCTTATTACTCAATGTAAATCGCTAAACTTGTGGCGGTGTTATAATGCATTTATATTTACTATTTATGCATCATCTCTCTATATATAAATAATGCGCGTATTAGAATCAAACTTCATTTTCAGTTTGTCTTTAACATGAATTCATCATGTTTGCTTTTTGGTGAAATTCTCTCAACAGGTGGCACTACTATTCCGAATTTTACCCGATCCCTGTAATAGCTCTATCTCAAGAATCAATTCATGAAATTTCACCACTTTAGGTACAGGTACCCAGGTCAAAGTTTATGCTAGTACCTGCAACAAAAATATGCTAATTATTGCTATATATTGCTTTGTCTGCTAGATTTTCCTGCTATTTTATGCTTTAAATTGCTAGCAAGCATCAAATGCTATGTAGCTAGCATACAGAGAAATAGCATGGCAAGCTATGTACAAGTATCTTATGCTTATTTGCTGTTTAAGCTTCTTTCAAAGCATGCGGAGGTAGGTACCCTCACTTGCTATAATATGCATTTCATGCTTGCCAGCGTAGTATGCTATGTAGCCAGTTTAGGAAGAAATAGCATGCCAAGCTATGTACAAGTATCTTATGCTTATTTGCTGTTTAAGCTTCTTCTAAAGCATGCAGAGGTAGGTACCTTAACATGCTCTAATATGCTTTTTTATGGTAGCCAGCACAATATGGTATGCAGCCAGTCTGAAGTAAAATAACATGAAAACCTATGTACAAGCATCTTATGCTTAATTGCTGTCAAAGCTGGTTCAAAACAAGCAGAGTTAAGTACTTGAACATGCTATAATGTCCTTTTTACGCTTGCCAGCATAATATACTATGCAGCCAATTTAGGGAGAAATAGCATGACACACTATGCACAAACATTTTATACTCATTATCCATTGAAGCTTCTTCAAAAGCATGGAGAGTTAGGCACATTAAACTGCTATTGTATGCTTTTTAATGCTTGCTAGCATAATATTAGCTTAGGTAGAAAGCAGCAAGACGCACTAAGTGCCAAATAAATAAAAGTCTCAAGTGTAAAATATTCTAATTCGCTAAACAAGAATTGCAACAACAACAAAAAAAATATTTGTTAGTTATGAATTTCTGCTAGAATAGCAGAACCCGACTTTTTAAGCACTATTTTGCACATTTTTCTAAAAAATGATAGATTGTACAAAATTAACTCATAAACAGTAAATATTTTTGAATTTTGCAAAAGTATACCCTTTTTATAAAACTAAATGTATTTTTTATGCTTTCATATGAGTGCTTATTTTATATTTTAAAACTGTATACATTCTTTGCATAAAATAAGTACATATTCGATGTTTGCAAACTATGGTCACATATTTTTGAATAAAATAAGTGTATTTTCAATGTTTCCAAAAAATGTGAATTTTTATGAAAAAAAAAAACTGCACAGTAAAAACACTGAATAACGGAAAATAAAAATATTTTAATGAATTTAGAAAGCTGGGCAAGGAGAAAAATAGCTATGTCAACACAACTTGAATAAAACGCTGCCTCTTGAACTGTTTGAGATAAAGTTTTGACACACAAACTTAAAAAAAAAATAACATTTAATTTTTATAGAACCCCCTTCCTTCTTCAAAAAATGTCAGAAAAATCACAGCTTCACGTTCTCTTAGTATTTCATTCTTTTACGTTACTCAAAAAAATTAAATTTTCTGTTTTTTTTTTTTTTTTTTTTTTTTTTTTTTTTTTTTTTTTTTTTTTTTTTTTTTAATAAGGGTTAAAAAAAAAAATATTTTTTAAATTTCAAAATCGAGGGGCGGTAGATCTTGGCTTAGAGTTGCTACAAAGAAAATTTAAAATTTCTGTTGTCCACCCGTTTCAGATAAAATTGTATCACACAAATTAAAAAATAAAATAAAAATTAATTTCCATGGAAGTTTTTGGGTAATATGCGTCTTCCCCATCATAAAATACTAAGATGTCAATTTTGAAAGTGCTTATTTAACTTAAGTTGTTAAATAATAATAATAATAAAGTGTTTTTAAAAATCAGTAAAAACTAAAATTTAGTCACTTAAATTTCAATATTGAAGAAGCATTTTTTCATTTAAAAATTACGTTTATAACAATCAAATTAAAAATATGTATAATTGATTCCCTCCCTCTCTTACCAATAAATATTGCAGTTTTCAAATTACCCACCGTAAACTTAATTTACATGAAATTTATTTTGTGAAAAATACACTTCAAAGTTGTTTATTTCTCTGCAAAAAATAATTCAGAACATATTCAATCTATCTATTAAGCAAAGAAAATCTTTTCAATAATAATGATGAATTATATTAATCAAGTCATATTCTAATTATCCATTAACTATTAAAAAATCTTTTTTAATAATAATAATGAATTATATTAATCAAGTAATATTCTAATTAATCATCAACTGTTAAAACAATCTGACAATAAATTTATATTATTAATTGAAACTTCGAGGATTTGTAACTGCAACGATAAATTGACCCTTTAGCGTATAAAAACATTGACGCACTGTGGAATCAACTTCGTCAACCATCACTCGCTGTTACAGGCGCCATAAGACAGGTCCCCACTGGCAAGGTGAGTAAAACGTGTGCCTACCAAACGGCAGGTAACGAGTTCTACCCTCAGGAGGAAAATAGAATCCGAAACAGTATCTCCCGACAATATCTACGGTTACTTTCGATATTGTCTATAGATGGCAGCACCAGCATCTATTTCCTAACTAGCAACTGATGATACGAAAATAATGCTAGGCTATCAGAAAATACAAGCAAGTGATGGTTTTAATTGCTGCTAGAATAGCATTATATTCAAGCAACACATGCTGGATTATGTATGTTAGCCAAGCAATAAAAATGGGCCAATACACACCATGACTTGCTGGTAATTCTGGTAGAACTAGTAGATTTGTTATGGTAGTTTATGTTAGTTTACTTGCTGGGATATAGCAATTAATGCTTGTCTAGCAAACAAATACCAGCAGGAATTTTGAACTTGATAAATATTTTTTCTGTTTATGTTTTGCTATATATCTTCCAACAGGTTGCATTTTATGTTGCATTTTTCCCGATATCCGCAATTGTTCAATTTCAAAAAGAAATTCGCGGAGTTTTACGCATTTAGAATCTTTGCAATGAGAATCTTTAAAATCTTCATGCTGGTTGTAATTTGATTTTTGAAGTACTAACAAGCTTGCAATTTATAATTATTTGTAGTTTGTAAAATGATAAATTAGAAATATATTTGTCAGATATGTGTAAATATTACACTAAATTATGCTAAAAAAGCATCGAAAATCTGGCAATAAATCACAATAAAATAATAAAACCTTGTATAAATCTCAAAATTACTATATAACTATAGTCGTATTATCTCTATCTTATAAATGGAAATACAATTATTTTTTGATTTATTTTTATCGCCAATTTAATTCGAGCATACATACTGATATAGATAAGGTTTAGATTTAGTAGGTATTAAACTGAATTGCATTGCATAGTAACAAATCAATGAGAATTTACGTATATAAAAATAAATTATTCCCTGCAAAATAAATCACCTTTCTAAAAATTAATTAGTTCACTTAAATGTTTTTAAATGTAATAACTACATTTAAAATCTTGTAAATGTGTCCACTCTCTTAATTAGGTTAGGATGAAAGAGAAAACTACTTTAGGTTCTTTAGAATACAAGTGTCCCGTCTTTCATTTCAGTCCGGGATTTTTTTTTTTTTTTTTGCTCCTTTTATAAACCAAAAGTTACATAAAAACATTCACATTTTTTTTGGAATAAAGGTAGAATTTAAATTTTCTTTTTGGTATTTATTCTTCTCCATTGTGAAGTATTTAACGACTTCCTTAGTACAATATATATAAAAATTGTGATAACTTTAGGAAATTCTATAATGCTCAAAAGAATTAGGGGAGCACATGCTTATAATGAAATTAAGCAAATACTTACATCGATAATTAACATAAAATAAATCGTCCATAACTTAAAGGCTAGCAAGAAAAAGAAAAATAAAATTTTATATGCAAGTCAAAGATCATGATGTCAAAACCTTGAAAGAGAACATAAGAGCAGAAAACGGTTTGCTGCAGAAACTTCTGTTTCACTGCCTCTACTGTAAAATTCGATTGCTCAGTTTATTTTTATTTATTTGTATATTTATTTATTTATTTTGAGTAACGGTGGCTTGAATGTGTCTCAACAACGTGATTTACCAGAATTTATGGCATGGAGAATTATAGGCACATTTGAATCCATACAAATATAATCAAATGTCACAGATCTGATGTTGGAGTCGCCAGTATTGTTATTGCAAGGCTGTGGAATCGATTCCAAGATTCATGGAATGTTAGATGTAAGTCGGCCACGCGCCACTTAAGCAACTGATGACTGGTACATAGTGTTAAAGCTCGCCAAGATAGAACAGACAATGCTATTCAGCGGCTCTTGGCAGTATTGCTCTTGGTAACAAATCAAAGGGGTTCCAGTCAAACAATACGTAATGGGTTTCATCAGAAGATCTCTGTTTATGAAGGCCAGTGGTCTGCGTTAAACTGATCTGATGCCATAGAGCATCTCATAGAAGATGGGCTGCTGAACGTGAAGTTTGGGAGCAACATGATTGGAGTCAAGTCCTGTTTACAGACGAGCTAAGTATAAGTCTGGAGTGCGATTCCCTAAGTGTTTTGATATGGAGGGAAAGGGGTACTAGAAATAACCTTACATTTGTTCTTGAAAGGTCAAAATACATAAGAAGTAATTCGATGGTATGGGATAGAATCAGCATAAGTTGACGTACGGATCAGCATGTCATTCGGAATGGTATTTTGATGGCTCAAATGCATGAAGACTAGATACTGAGACCTCATGTCTTAACTTACGCCGCAAAATTGTTCTGCTATATATCGGTGAAAAAATAATCATTCATTTGTAAGACTCTCTTGTGCCTTTAATGCATTTCGATAATATTTTATGTCTTAAGAAAAAATAATCCTACAAACATTATTTTCTTAGACAGAATATTCTTCGTACTAAAATTTGCAATATTATATTTCTTTTAAAAATTGTGTTGTATAAGAAATTGTTTGTATAAGAAATACTCATGAATGATACTTGATTCCGAATTTTTGAATGACATTCAAAAATCTGACAACCTGTCACAAAGCTAGACAGATGTTGTAGATAGATACGTGATATCTTCTGTGAATTCTTGAATAAAACTTTGAGTTCGAGGATTGAAAAAAAGAAAGGATAAACAACCTACATAAAGGAGATCCAGTAAACGTGTTTAGCGTATTCAATCTTCAGCTCTGTCAGATAAATTGAGTTTTATATGGAGCGTGTCTTTGATTGTTACATGCAAATATTTTTACTTTTTAATTTTCATAACAGCAACATATTTATATAAAACTGAAAATTTAATTAAATATCTATATAACATAGATTTTATGATTATATACAAGAAAAAAATACTAAAATAAGATTTAAAATAATGAAAAATGAAATGATATTCAATATTGCAAATCTAGAATTTAGTAGTGGCATTTTAATACAACATATAAAGAAATGTAACTTTAAAGTATATAAGAAACTTACTACTGTCTGCCCATTCTGGCAAAGGAAATAATTCAACTCAATAAGTAGAATAATTCTTAAGGTTTAAGTGTATGTGTTAGTAAGTAGGTTAGGTAAGAAGGTAGGCTTAGTAATGAAAATTTTAGTTAAGTTTAAGTAACGATATTTGTATCGATAAATTGTGAATTCTGTGTCTTCTGACATAAATCTGAACGTCGTGAATTATTGCAAAATCAATTTAATCATGCATCATTTTATTTTATCATGCATATCTAATCTTTAATAAAAGAAGGAAATTACATAAAAACTTATTTTTAATGAATAAAATATTATCTGTGTTATTTCAATAAAAGTTTAAATGAAATATTCTCAAGAAAAAATTGAAAGAAACTTAAACCCATGTTGTGATGCAATTCCATACAGATGCTGGGAAAAACATATAAAATCAATTCAGCAGATTTAAATTTAAAAATTGCTTTGTGACTTAAATTGTGTGTAAATTCATGATTAAATTTTATATTGCCGTAAATTATTTTCAGCTATTAAGTAAAAAACTATCCATTGCATGTCATATGTTTGTTCGAATGAGTGAATATAGAAAGAAAATTGACAACGAAATGACCGTGTCATTCGAAATTCTGGCATGGTCAGTTAATTCCTGAAACAGGAGGACATTAGATGTCCGATTTGTTTGTTTCATGTTGGGATTCTTTTATTTCAGAGACCAAAATAGACAATTTCAAATTCAAGCTCGAACATTTTTTAGTCATTACAGACTGAGCACTATACAAAAATTAGCATAAGATAACTATAAAAAACATTTAAAATTTTATCAACATTTATAATTTGATTTTTTTTCCAAAAAAATTCTCTTCTTGTTTAGAAATAAATATCCTTCCTAAATACTCCATGATGATATCGTTTAGTGGTTTTAATGTCACTGAAAATTTCTTTAAAATAGCAAATTTGTTATCACAAGAAGAAGGCATGGTTTTGAATGGTTTTAAGAAATATTATATAACTAAGACATTAGTGCTTTTTTCCAGTAATACTTAAATGTACTTAAAATGTACTGCAGCAAGTTAATGATCCTATATATATATATATATATACATACATATATACTACCTGTAATTTTTTTACGGGTTAATCGTATTTAATTAATAAAAAATAACCTGACTGTAAAAAGTTTTTTAATGTAAAGATCAGAAAAGTGAGTTTATTTCTAAAACAAGTTTTGAGCTTCTTTGTTCTATTGAGCGAATGCAAAAGTTCTATTTGTTTAAAAGATATGTGAATTGCATTTTATAAATATTTTATACATTTTTTATTTTCATATTCTATGTTAAGCCTGTCATTCATGGGTAAGCATTACGGTGGCCTCCAACAACTAGTTTTTTTCCTCTTGAAGAAGCTTCCTAGTCATTCACAAAGTGTCTTTAAATACACTCACGTCCAAAAATTAAGCACGAAGATGTAAAATGCAAAAAAATTAACAAATACAGCTTTGATTGACACAAGATTCGGCAGAAAAGTAGCATATATATTTCTTTTATACATAAGCATAATATAAAATCAGTAATTATATACAGATATGAAAACAATCTTAAATTTTTATAGATTATCCGATAATGACATTCTGGAGACTTAAATGGAATTATATATAAAGTGAAAATAAACAGCATAAAATGAAAAAAGACATTTATAGGGAGGTGATTCCCCCCCCCCCTTCATCTGAATACAAAGTTTACACCTTGTGACAATGCTTTCAATTAGGTGGTCAACCACCGCATTTTTAAGCAATCGCCATTCTTCTTGTAGAGCAATATCCAGCTCAATAAGAGTGGCTGGAGGTGGGAAACGAAAACATACAGTACGGCCGAGAGCATCCCAGAGAATTTCAATCGGATTAAGGTTGGGCGAATATGGTGGACACGCCACATGTGTAATTCCTTCACTCTCCAAGTAGTCTTTGACGATGCTAGCTCTATGGGGACGTGCGTTATCATCCATTAAATTAAAAGTAAGGCCAACTACTGCAGAGTACAATCTCATAATGGGTTCTAGGACTTCATCTCGATACCGGACAGCCGTCACAGAACCCAGTTTAAAAATATGCTGGTCGATGCGGTATCCGAATGAAATCCCTGCCCGCACCATAATGCTTCCGCCTCGGAATGCGTGATGTTCGGTGATATATCGGGGCTGATTGAGTGTTTCTTGATCACGCCGTATCCTTATACGCTTGTCATCCTTCTGCAGAGCAAATCTCGGCTCATCAGTAAACATGACATTGCCCCAGTCAGACACAGTCTAATTGACATTTTCCCGGCACCTTTTAATCGTGTTTCTCTTGATTAGATGGATAAAGGAATACAAACTCTAGGTACCCGGGCGTATAGTCCACTCATATGTAATCTTCGCCGTACAGTAGCTGCAGATATCGCCTTACCATTGGACGCTGTAACCAAAAATGTCTCACGTGTGGAGGTCGCTTTGCGATTCCGTTTGGCTACAATAGCAATATATCGATCTTCCGCGGGGTTATAACCTTTCGGCGAACAACTACGGGCCTTCGGAGAACGGGTCTGTCTGTGTGTTTTGCAATTGTTTACATAAACGTGAAATTACAGAATGATGAACGCGGAAAAAAGAGCAACATCTGTGATCGACTGTCCTGCTTCAATGCGCACCACAGCATGGCAGAGCTCAGAATCTTCCATTCTTCTGGAAGTCATAGAAACATGTATGTCTTCAAAACAAATTGTACGAAAGTTTAAACAACCTTCTATCAGCACTTACAATCAACCTCTGTAACCCTTCATAAAACTGGCTATTTATAAGACTGCCCTTTTTGCATATTTCTTAAGATGAAAGAGCGATTGGCTGTTGCTAACATATTACTAACATATTACATATTTCCATCTACTTCTGCAGCGATATGCATCCTCTTCAATTCTGATTCCCTTCACGAAATTAGCATTTCCCTTTTCGTGCTTAACTTTTGGAAGTGAGTGTACTTCTGTTATTAAATCATTGAAACAATGATGCAACTTCTAAGGAGTTCATGTGTTGTTATTAGAATTGGCCAATCTCTGCTATACTATCAGTTAATGCATAGAATTTGACAGTGTTCACTGAGTTTTGAGTATCGCAAGTCGGTGTATTCCGTCACACGGAGTTCTGTGAAATTGATGCTTTAAGTCTCTATTTTGATGAAGATTTATACAACGCTGCGTACATTAGGTATGATCTTTAAGAAGTTAATTGGTTTACTGAAATCGCGAAAAAAATAATAAGAGAGATGTTAAAAGTTAAAATATTTTTATTTTTTTATTTAAATTTTCTTAGTTCTTTCAAGTTTTTCCAAACTCTTAATCATAGAATATTTTAATAATTTATTGTTGGTTATTTACTCTGATTATTTTAAAATGAGGGATCCCTCTCATTTAAAAAAATATATATATTATTAAAGGTCTCATATTAGAGGCCTCATAAATGTACCAACTCAGCGATAATAACAAAATTAGCATCTAAAAAATAATTAAAAATAAAATATAATTTTTTAAAGTGTTACATTACTAAGTAATATTTTTGTCACTTCATATTACAACAGATAGCTTTGTCTTTTTCAAACAAATAGATTTTTTTATTACTATTACAATATTTATGTCTTTGCCACATAAAAATATCGTTATCATAACTTGCGAATATTATCTTAAGGATTCTAAAGCAACTTTAGTAAATACAGTTTTTCATTTTTTTCATAAAAAGTGCTTACAAGATTTTTTTTATCTTTTACATTTAAAAAAAGGTAAAGATATGCGAAATGTGATTAAGGGCATTTTTCTTACTCAAGAGCCTAAACCGGTTTCTCTCTTTTCACTTAAACTAATTACGAAAGTGCCGATGCTAGTGAGATTACAAGGATTAAAAATTTTTTCAGGAATTTAATAACCATAAAAATAGATATTTGTTAAGGCGTCTTGTGATTTTTAAACGCGATAAAAATGTACAAAAACATTCAAAGTTGGAATAAGATTATGTTAAAATAATTTTTAATGTATAAACTTGAAAATTTGGATGACGATAAAGCAGCTTATGCTTTTTAATATTCTACGTTTAAAGTTCAATATTTTTTTTTTCAAAAAATCGTTGTTTATAAGAATAAGAATTCATTTTCTTTTATTTTGCTGCATGAGTCATTGTGAGCATTATAATTCGATTAGCATACATAGGTTTTGTGAAATGTGGCGTATACAATGTAAAAAAAAATCTATGAAGGTAGTAAACATTATCTAGGAAACTGGGATTCCAAGAACTTTTCATGTAACGATAACAGGAAAATTTCATGTAATCGATTCTGAAACTTGAATTTTTGCTGTTACCGTTACAGGAAAAGTTCTTGGAATCCCAGTTTCCTAGAAAAGGTTTAGTACCTTTCCAGATTTTTTTACAGTGTATAATAACCACATGTGCATGTTTAAAGTACTCAGTTCCCCAAAATGTACAGTGATATAATTTTTAATTGTGAAAAAATTTATCATTAAGAAAAGAGATCGAGATATTTTTTAAACAAAATAATCATTTTTTCTGTATAACAAATGATTTTGTTTCATACACTGTAAAAAAAATATCTGTAAAGGTACTAAGCATTTTCTAGGAATCTGGGATTCCATGAACTTTACATGTAACGATAACAGGTAAAATCCATGTAACCGATTCTAAAACTTAAGTTTTTGTTGTTATCGTTACAGGAAAAGTTCTTGGAATCCCAGTTTCCTAGATAAAGTGTAGTACCTTTACAGATTTTTTTTTTTTTTTACATTGTATATGAGGAGCCCAGAAGCCAAGGGGTATAAGTGGCAAAATTGAAAAGAATGAGATAAGTACACAGACTATCTGGAAATAAGTCTATCTATTTGTAGGAAGAAGTTATGAGTGATTTTTTAAATTATATACTGCGTTTTAGGGGTCAGTTACTTAACCTCTTTCCCAAAACTGTGAAACTTGTGGAGGCCAAAGGTTATAAGAACAGTTGTATTTGTTACAGTCTACAGAAGAGGCGCGACCAACGACATAAAAGGCCATTTTTTATAAATTAAATAAATGCATTTTAACTGTTAACATGTAAGAAAAACATGCATTAAGCGTAGATTATGAAACACTTTCCAACACTATCTGGAATCTTTAAAAATGTTTGCCTTTTAGGGTAATGGAGTGTTACTGTCAATAGCCAAATGTATATTCTGATAATTTTCAACATCCCTATGTTTTATGTGTCGGTTGATATGTACTATATGATTGGGAAATTTAGTTTAGCCAGAAATGGCATAACAGTTTGAAATTTCTCTTTCAGTAGTTTATATTAATAGATGGAAATACACTTGTATACTTTTATTTATCCTGTAGTTTACCTTGAACCTTTATTATACGCCAGTATTTAACTAAAATTTAGACTGAAAAACTCTCAAGACTACTGAAATCACATTTCCAAAAATTATCATCCATAGATGACCATTTATAAAATTTTGTGCGTGACCCTGTATATAATTTTATCTATATTTTACAAGCATTTCTTAGTAAACTGAATGCAGTTCAGCATAGAAATACATGTCTTATTTAAAAGCAATCTTTAAGTAATTTACGCTCTTATTTAGTAACCTTTACGAAATCTCATGTATAGCCCTGTATATGAAATATAGCTATTATATGAACTATTGCATGTATATTAATATGCATAAATTTAGTGAAACTTTAAAGCGCATATCATAATTAAAAAGGGATTTCGTCCATCGACCAATCATCATCGATAATATACCGTACTTCGGATAGAATATAGTATTTGAAATCTTTTCTGTGTCCCTGTAAATATTGTGTACTCCGTATTATGTGCGAAATAACTTATATTAAACCTTAGCGATGTATATCAATTTTATTATACATGAAAATTGTAATATAATTAAAACATCTTGTAAAAAGTTCCCTCTTTATCATTAGGTAATGTAAATCTTTGTGTAGCCCTCTAAATAAAAAATATCTATTCGTTTCACCTCATATTTTACAGAATATTTATTTTAATGCAATTCGTAAATGCATATAAACTTTAATATGTGACAAAGTGTAATATCTTTAAAATTAATTTGAAACATTCTTTTCCCGTAGCCCATAAAGTAACGGAAAACTTTTGATTGGAAATTTTAAATAAACTAATTGTGTTAGAAACTTCATTTGCGATAGTTTCGTGTTGAGGTAAACGTGAATAATTCCCAAAAATTTCAGTAGCAATCCGAATACATTTACGAGAGTTAGGGCACGGACAGACGGACAGACAAACTAAAATCATATGAACTTTTCAACTTTGTTGGAAGGTGTTAAAATATATAAAATTTCAATGTTTGAAAACTTATATAAAATTTTAAAATTTGCATATGACACAGACTCAGTACACTAATCTCTGATTACTATACAGATCGGAGAAACTAACACTTTTATTTTGATTTCACATTTTCCAGATGGGTGCCGCAATTGCCTGTGATGGTGACGGCACCCATGTGAAAAATGTGTAGCCAAAATAAAAGTTTTAGTTTCTCCGATCTGTATTGTAATCAGAGATTAGTGTACTGAGTCTGTGTCATCTGCAAATTTCCTCCTTGCGCCCCAATCGAGTTTTTCCTATGGGGGGAAGGAATCCCAGAATGGTTTTTTGTGCGTGCATAACATGTCCGTTTCTTGCGACACACGTACGGTTCCAACGCTCTTTAGGGTTTTCGCATGCGCTGAGCATTTTGCGATGAAAAAAAATGGGTGTTGCTATTGGAAATTTTCGAGTTTCTGTAACTATAACCGTAACCGTTATCGCCATTTTGTTGTCGCTCACAGATTCTCGAGCTCATACCACTGAATAGCTATATCTGAAATTTCATTTCGATCGGTTGAGCGGAATGGCCACTAGAGCTCCGTATATCGGCAAAGTTTTTTTTTGACCACTCTGTATATATATATAAGACCATTAATACTAAACAATATGAACCATTTGAAATTAACCATTGAATTTAATAACTTATATCACATTGAACTTGGAAGGAAAAAGAATATAATGAATAAAAATGGAATTTGTAGAACCAAAGCAGAATCTTCAAGTCCCAAATACTTTGGAACTACAAATAGAGTGTATGGTTTCATCTTCGTATTTGTCATGAGAAAGCAAAACAATACGAATTTGGGATTACCAATTCACATAAAACCGAAATTATTTAAAGAAATACCAAGTAATCTACAGTGTATACGGAGAAAATAAAACACTTATATGATCTATAAAGTAGAATGAATTCCAAAATCACTACCTTAACCCTGATATCGCACGTGGTCAATTAAAACATGAAGTATTCATATATCATATGACAGAAAAATGAAGATAACAAAATAATAAAAACAAAAAACGACTAATCGTACACATCATAATATTAAATTAATAAATTAATTAAAAGCAGATTAATGTAATAACAGAAAAATTAAACCATACACCATAGTTTACCTTATTATTATTTAAATCAATAACATTTATTTTAACCACGCCAGGCTGAACACAATACCTTAATTAAGGAAGATGAAAGATAAAAAAATAGCTTATTAAGAAATGTACCCTACATATTTAGTAGTGATATGGTACACTCATTTATTTAAAATGAAGTGCAATTTAATAATGTAAATGATTATAATTATTTTAATAATAGCTATAACTAAACAATAATCCATATATTGGTGTTATTTAAACTCCATAGAAATTGTGTACCATAATTAACAAATGAATTTCCCACTCTCAGTTTTTTAAATATATTAAATTAACCTTTGCGTATTATCCAGACAACACCGCCCTCCCCCATAATCTAACATCTACCCACCCAACCAACCTATTATATACATTTTTTTGCATTTTTTATTTTTTATTCTTATTTTTTATGTTTTAATATTTTTTGTACTTTTTTTACGCAAAGTGTTAATTAATTATTAGATCATGTACTCACTAATTGTATATTAAAGAATATAAGAATTTTTTAGGAAAACCATTAATTATAGTATCATAAACAAGCTTTTTAATACTATTATTTTCAACACAATCTAACTGATTGGTAACTTTACCAATCAGTTCAATCAAAAATAATAGTATCTATACGTACCCATCGTCATATGGAGTTCCATTACCTGCGGTCTGTTCTGTTGCGCTGTCTAAATGACAAACCAGATGTTATGACCAATAAGGTTATCTGAGGGAAAAATCCCAACTGGCTATCACCCAAGTAGCTTAACAGGTAAAGCATTGGCTTGTAAGCCAAGTATCTGGGTTCGATTCCCAGCCTGGTCAATTTTTCGCTCAGTTGGAAATATTCAATTCGTATGAAAGCTTTTTAATATTTGTATTAATTAAATGAGAAGAACATAAACATTTTATTCTATATAAATGATTAAGGATTATATTACGATATACAGAATTATCAAGACAGGATTTAAAATTAGTAAATGTATTAACTTTAAAATTAAAGTCTATCCGTTTATCATATATATCAGTTGTTAATTTGTTTGCTTTTAATATAATTTTAAGATCTAAAAAGTGAATGGTATTATTAAAAAGCAGGTTTCCTGTAATTTCTAGATTGGATGGATAATCAACGGGTAATTGATATATGCTGGTGTTATCAGTATCAATTAAAATTATATCATCTGTATATCGATATAAATGTATTTTATTGTTAAAATATTTACGTTCATAATGATACAAGTATAACTCTGATAATATACCATACTACCACCTTGTGGTATACCAACTTTTTGAATATATATATATATTGTTATCTTGCATGATAAAATTACTATAGATAATGAAATTAGCTAAAGTATGAAGATAATCCGTATCAATGTTCGTGGATAAATCCAAATCATGTTGATATTTTTTAAAAAGAATATTTATGATGGTATGTAAATCTAATAAGTCGATACTATTAAAAAGATCTTTGAAGTCATAAATAGTTATATTTTTTATACATTTAAGATTTTTCATACTATTGACCAGTTGATAACTATTCTTTATACAATGTGTATTATCACGGGTTTTAGTAATTTTATATATTTGATTAAGAATTGTTAATAGAAGTTTGTTAGCAGCATTATTATAAGTATTGCAACCAATTGTAACTGTTCTTATGACAGTGTTCTTATGAAATTTGGGCATAAGGACTAGATACGGATATTTAAAGTTAGTAGAGTTAATGTCTAATAATTTATAAAAGCCTTTAATTTTACGATTGTTTACAATTTTGTTATCATTAGTTTTTTGGAATGTATTATTAGTAGATATACTAGATTTAAGCAGTTGATGATAATAAGATTTAGATATAATTGCGTACATAAGTTATGACAAAGTTTTGTTGCAATTTATTTGCTTGAAAAGATGCTTTGTATTTACATAATCTAGATATGAAATATTATATTTTAAAGACTTAGTTAATTTATCAATGACTAAAATTTTCCATTGATTGAAATATTCAATAGGTTTGTTATAATAAATTACAATTTTATAAATAAATATATTTATATCAAAGTTAAATTGTTTTCTAATAGAATTAATGTTTAATTTGGATGGAATTCTATACTTAGTGCCATAACCTATTAATTTTCTAAGTGTTAAATCATCTACAATATTAAGATTACCAGTGATAATATGTCCATGATCATTATTAATCTATTTCTGTTGAGAGGGGTCATTGCATGTACATGGTAAAGTACTAACATCATAAGTAGGGGAAGATGGGGATACTTGAGCCATTTTTTGGAAATTTAATTTTTTTAAATTTTTTATAATTTCTTAATAAAATAAAATATTGAAAATGAGAATTTGATATTTTTTCTTCAACTGAAAACCACTTTCAATTAATGTTGAACTTTTTTCTATGTGTAATAAATTTTTACTTTTTGTTTTACATCGTGGCTCAAGTATCCCATGAGAGGGATACTTGAGCCATGGTGAAGGGATGCTTGAGCCAGTACGGAAAAACACCTACAAAAGTAAATATTTTTGCACAAACATTTTACAGAATGATAAATTATGATAAATAAAGTCCTTCAAAACCAATTGAGAAAACAAAGCTAGTAATATGATCCTTTTTTTGTCGTTAGAACTGGTGGTCGAAGGATCATTTCATTTTGAGTTATGTCGATGGTAGAAACACTCCTCAGTTCAGAACCATTTAAATTTGGAATCTGCAATTCTTCGGACAAATTTCATTTTCAAAATATTAAACACTTGTCCAACAAATCTTTTTTACAATTTTCTTTCCGGTATATTTTATTAGTAACCAATCATCAATAGAAGGTTTTCTTTTCATATCATCACCATCATTGGTATAATTTTTTTTCTAATGATATTGTCGAACTCATGCTTTTAATTGAGTAGCTGTCCGAATCCAAGCCAGATGTATCATAATACTATTTCTAGCCCTTTTTTGATTTCACAGAAAAAGATTTTTTTTCTTCCCCTTTGGCCCCATGCAGGGAAGTTTGAACTGTGATTTTTGTTGCTTTTCTTGTTTATGTGTTTTTCTTGACTTTTTACACATTCTTCTTCAATTTTCTTAGTTAAAAAAAGTTACAGCAACAGAGGTTACAATTTCGATATAAAATATTAATCTTAATATATTATATTAAAAAATAAATATTTTAATATGTTGTACCTAACTAATTAAAGTATTAGAGATTATAACCTGTAAAACAGTTTTTAAAAGTTATTTAAATTAAATTAAATTTAAATTGAAAACTATGTTTACATTTATCTAGACAGGCTATTTTGTTAGTCAAAATGAAAAATAAAATGGATATTTTCATTAAAAAATATACATTTTTAAAGATTTTTTAGGTCGTTATTTTTTTTTACAAAAAAAAAAAAAAAAAAAAAAAAAAAAAAAAATATTCACCATTTTATCCAGAAAAAAATCTATTAGTGAATATAAGGATGTAATTTTATTTTTTGTTTGTTTCACCCATGACTAATTTCCTAGTGGGGATGGTTCAGCCATGGCTCAAGTATCCCCACTACCACTATTATTGCTTATCAGAGTTTTACTAAATAAAGCATGCAGCTATTAGAAATATTTTAGATTCAAAATACAACTGCAAATATACTTATTAAATTTATGTATACAGTTGTAACTTTAAACAAAACTTTGATTACAAAAAAAAAAAAATAATAATAACAATAAAAAAAAAACATGCACCTAAATTTTTACTTCAGATAGGGAACAAACAACTATTAATCAATATACTTTCAAAATGTGTGTGATTTCTCTTTTACATGTTCAGAACTATAAATATGTTACAAAATTGCCAATTTTAGAAAGAAAATTAACCAACAGTGGAGATAATAGGGGTGCCTCAAGTATCCCCACACTCCCCTGTATTTTGAGAACGAATTATAGTTAAAAATCTTTCTTCTTATTTTTATGGGATACTTAAAGGTTTTTGATAATTGTATATTATTAATAGGAAAATGGTAGTTTTTATCATTTATTATAGAATTAATATTGATTTTATTAAATATTTGATTAGAAAAAGTGATTACCATTTGAATATTAGTTTGTAGAATTTATAGGTTTTTTTAGTAAATTTATATTGCAAAGATTAACTCTAGTCATAGTAAGATCATAAATTATATCTGAAAAATGTTTAGAGTAAGTTTTACTCAGAAATGTACTTAAATATTGTACTATATGTTTCTTTTTTATTCCAAATATACATTTACATATTAATAACCAATTATATTTTTTTAAATAATTGCTATGCAGACTATTTATTTGTTTACTTATAGTGTTTTTGGAAGTTTCGAGTAGTTTTATGATTTATAAGATGATTTAAACTAGGATAAATGGGAGAATAATCAGTAGTGTTATTTATAGAAGAAAATACTTTAACAGATCTTTTGAAAACCTCACTATTAAGTCGATATGGATAAATTGTAATATAATATTTCGTATATGAATATACTCTAAATACAAACGCTCTGATTATATATATATATATATATATATATATATATATATATATACAGTACCTGTAAGCAATTAGTCAAATTTTAATGTTCGAAAATAAAAGTTTAGAAAGTTAGTAATATTTAATTCAGTAATTTAGTAATAACTTATCAAAATTATTTGAATATTCTTGGAATAATTTTCATGATACATTACGAACTTTGGACGCATTTACTGGTTTCATCTCATTTAACACTTTATATTCTAAATTATATTTTTATCTTCTAAGCAATTTTTTGTAATTTTTTACGCAATTATTTAATATATTTTAGTCTGATTTTATCAATTAAAATTAATTGCCGTGTTTACTCTTGTATATCGTGCATGCGTGCATAACGCGCATCCAGAAGTTTAGAATGAAAAATGGTGATTTTTTGTATCTCCTATATAACGTGCATCATAAAAAAACTGTAATTTTTTAAAGGCAATGCCACAGAAATTATTGTTAAAATTTTATCTGTACACTGTACAAAGAGAGAGAGAGAGAGAGGGAGGGGCAGATAAATCTACAAAAGTAATTTTTGTAAATCTATAGAAATCTGTAGCTTTACAAATGTATCTAGTAAAATTATACTAATATTACTAAAGTTTTATCTGTAACTTCGGTTGCAGTTAAATAAAAAGTTCTAAGTTTCCCAGTTTCCTAAAAAAAATTCTTACGCATTTCTTAACCTTACAGATTTTTTTTTTATTTATTTATAGTGTAAATCTCTTTTATTGCATGAATTTTTGCTGTTAACGTTACAAAAATCAGTCGCGGTAGTTAGGATTGCTAAATAGTGTTTAAATAATGTTACTAACGCTTTTATATAAAAGACTTCTGGAAGTGAAATAAAGATGCGGGAATTCTTGTATACGGTAAAATTCCAGTTTTAATTTCTTCTATGAATACATTTCTTGATTCAAAGGTTAGGTATATCGCGTGATTCATAATGCAGTAAAAAATGCAGTAATTCCGTGTATAACACTTACCCAGGGTTTTTGCTCTAAATTTTAGGAGAAAAAGTGCGCGTTATATACGAGTAAATACGATAATTAAATTTTAATTTTTAGGGATTTTCTGCACTATTTGTAATTTTAACCAAATATTTTATTTAAATATGTTTTTTAAATATTTTTTGGAGTTAGGAAATGTACAAATGTAATGCTCTAAATATAAAAGCATAGAAATATTTCCTCACTGAAACTTTTTTCCTCCTAATCAAGAAAAGAAATCGGAAAAGATGTAAAGGAAACATAAATCATTCTTTGAAAAATATTTTTTTTTCAATCAATAATGCTATTGGAAAAAGATAAAGCAAGGTATCTATAAGTTATTATGAACTTTAATAATACTTATGAATGTATAAATTTAATTTTATAACACGTTGTTTTAATGGTATTTTAAAATACCACTGGGGCGTAAAGTTTTAGAAATACACCACCACTTTTATTTGGATCAGGTATGAAGTAATTTGTGATTATTTAAAAATAAATTTCTTTTTGTTTAACTCGCGGAGAGAATTAATTTGCGAGCAATGCTTAGTTAAATATGGTTTTTTTGTGCGTGTTCTAATTAAACTGCAATTAAATATGGATTTTGACAACATGTGTTTTTATAGCTAGTTAAAATAAAATATCGATCATCCGCACGAAAAAGGACCCATCTCGACAAAAGTAAATTTCACAGGAGAGGCAAAAGATTGTTTGCAAGATTTTAATGTAACACGAAGTTATAGAACTTAGTTCTGTATGCAGAAGTAAAAACGTGCATAAAGGCGTAAAAACTTTTCGAATAAAAACATTTGATAAGATTTAGAGAGTTGGAAAAATTTACCTCCTCATACAATCCATCCTTTTACTGTGGTCACAAATGGGCATATAGCGTAATAAAGTAACTCTCTATACACTGCACTGTAAAATAATAATAATAATAATAATAATAAACTGTAATTCTACAGATGTAATGCTGCCGAAGTCTGTATGGTTACTAACCTTCTATCCGTGCACTGTACAAGAAAAGATGTAAATCAACAACACTAATTTTTGTAAAATTACAGAAATCTGTAACTTTACAAACGAGTCTACCAAAATGACAGTTATCTTAATAGAATTTTATCTGTAACCTGCGATGCAGTTACATGAAAAATTCTTGGAGTTTCCTAAAAATATTCTTAGAAACCTTGCAAATTTTTAGCTATAGCCCATTTTAGCTATTTCCCATTTTAGCTATTTTTTAATTTATTTCCATTTTTATATTTTATTTTTAACTTTAAATGCTTTTTCCGATATTTCTTCAAAATGATGGCAACTCAGTTTAGCTTTTCTCTCGATAATAAAAACTTATTTTCCATTATCACTTTCCACCAGGCAGAAGCTTTATTTCATCAGTAAACATGTCCTCGCATTTAAAAGAAAAAAGTTAATTGTTTTCGTAAAATTTAACCACAATAAATTGATTGCGTATAATTATGCACTGAGGTAAAAAAATATATTTACTGAGAAATAATAATTTCAAATGAGGAAAATGATGTCATTCAGCAACCATATAAATGTGAATTACAATATTTTTACGGATGCCTTTTTAATATTACTAATAACAGTAGCTTTTAAAAAACATTTGAAAATAAAATGACGGCACTATTTAAAACATCGCATTTTTACTCATAGCGATATTACATTTCAATTTTTCTTATCACTATTGACACTGAGATTGAGATTTTACTTTCAGATGACTTTTAATTAATGAAAATAACGTCATAGTAAAAATGAAACTAGTTTTGTTTTAAATAAAATTATTTTTCTGTGAGTGCATATAAAATAAAATTTCTGGATTTCGCCGGCACTCAGATTGCAATTTTAACTGAAGATGTGCGAATATTTGCATGCAAAAGTGTAACTGGCAAACTTGACATTAAGTTTTGAAATATATTTATTGTATATTGATTGAATTATGTAACTACTTTTGCTTTTTTTAAAACCAAAGCGATCGGGTTTTTAAACATTTCATTCGTCGAATTCGACGGAATTCCACTCGTTTTATTGTTAAAATGCATTTCCTTTTTCTTAGAGTCTATAAAAAAGTGTTGAAACTAAAGAAAAATCCGTTTATGATGAATCTAGTCAATGAAGAAGTAGCACGTCAAAATGTATCTCTTTATTACTCCGCAATTCCAATGTCTTAGAGAGAAACTGCTAATAAATTGGGTATTTCACGGCGTTCTGTGTGCTGTTTTGAAAACAAGAAAAATGAAGTTAGTTCATTACATTCTAAACGGGGTCGCTTTTCTAAAAGATCTCTATCGATTTTTTTTTTCTAATCGGAGGCGAAACAGAATTCTTCAATGGCAGAATCTACATTCAACATTTTTTTTTCTTTTTGGCAGTGTAAAAAAAAATCTGTAAAATTACTAAAAGTTTTCTAGGAAACTAGGAATTTTAGAAGTAGTTATGCAACAAAAACAGCAAAAAATCATATGATAGATATACATTTACACTGAAAAAAAATGTAATGTTTATAAGATTTTTTTTTTTTTTTTGAAACTTGGATTCCTAGATTTTTTTATATAACTGAAACAATGGTTATAGATACAATTTTCATAAGGCAACTGTAATATTAGTAGATTAGTTTCTAAAGTTACGGATTTCTGTAGCTTTATAAAACTTAGTTTTGTAGTTGAACATCTTTTCTTGTACATTATACAGATAAGATGTTAGTTAGCATTACAGAGTTCGAAAATTTATATCTGTAAAAATTGATTTTTTTTTTTTTTTTTTTTTTTTTTTTTTTTTTTTTTTGAGATGTGTCACTTTTTTTCCGAGTGAGTAATATATTATATAAGATTTTTATGTTTATAGATTCAAAATGAATTAATTATATTTCACCTGTTATCAAATATAATTAGGTGAGTAATAATTAGGTGAATAACAATGAAATGAGGCAAAATAATAAAACAAAATAAATAAAATAGTTATTTTATAAAAAAAATAAATATAATATTTCTAAATTTTAAAAGTTAAACTGTAGATGAAGATTAAATGGAAAGATAATCGTTTTTCATTATTATCAATACTTTACACCTAATGCACATAAAAATGTCATAAAAGGTTTCATAAAACAAAATGTAAAACCTTAGTAAATTAATTAATTTTACCTGAGTTTTGTTACACGGGGAAAACATTTTTATGCTACTTCATAGAAAAGCGAAAAAAAAATAAAATAAAGAATACTGCCCAGTTAAACTGATGGCATTGAGCTCACAGGCTACAAATACTAATTGTACATTAAAGCCTTATATTTTCAAGGGTTAATTCCGTTCGAAAAAAAATTAAGAAGGGGAAACAGCTCTCCCCTTTCCTCTTTTTTTATACTTAATCATTGAAACTCCTATACTATCAAAGACATGCTTTATCATATAAAAAATCTATATCCAAAATTCAGAGCAAATGAGATAATTTTTAATAAAAACCCATTTAGCATTTATATAATTTAAAAGGAGTTATCCCCCTCTTTTATACTTAACCAATAAACTTCCAAAACTATTCAGAGATTTGAACGAAATCTGACAAATCTGCTTGAAAAACCCATTTATATAAATTAAGGGGGGGGGGCATTAGAACCCCTGTTCCCCTTATTTATACTTATTCAATGAACACCTAATAACAGTCACGGAATCGCCTCATCAGAATGATCCTAATCTAAATTTTGAACGAAAATTAATTCTGCATGAAAATCCCATTTATATCAACTAACGGGGGGGGGGGCATTAGAACCCCTGTTCCCCCTATTTATACTTATTCAATGAACACCTAATAACAGTCACGGAATCGCCTCATCAGAATGATCCTAATCTAAATTTTGAACGAAAACTTAATTCTGCATGAAAATCCCATTTATATCAACTAACGGGGGGGGGCATTAGAACCCCTGTTCCCCCTATTTATACTTATTCAATGAACACCTAATAACAGTCACGGAATCGCCTCATCAGAATGATCCTAATCTAAATTTTGAAAACTTAATTCTGCATGAAAATCCCATTTATATCAACTAACGGGGGGGGGATTAGAACCCCTGTTCCCCCTATTTATACTTATTCAATGAACACCTAATAACAGTCACGGAATCGCCTCATCAGAATGATCCTAATCTAAATTTTGAAAACTTAATTCTGCATGAAAATCCCATTTATATCAACTAACGGGGGGGGGGGGGCATTAGAACCCCTGTTCCCCCTATTTATACTTTATCAATGAACACCTAATAACAGTCACGGAATCGCCTCATCAGAATGATCCTAATCTAAATTTTGAAAACTTAATTCTGCATGAAAATCCCATCTATATCAACTAACGGGGGGCATGAGCCCCCCGTTCCCCCTCTTATACATATCGAATGAACTCCAAAAACTAATCAGGGAAGCGCCTTGTCAGGATATACCTACATACAAAATTTCAAGTGGATCGGATATTTTTATCATGAGTTATCGCGTTACGTACGAACATACATACAGAACGGGCGGGCACATAAGCTCTCAGGCTATGATAGCCTGTGAGCTAAAAACTAGTCGTTGGGGGGCCACCGTAATATTTACCCATCATAATATAAAATATGAAAATAAAACGCGTGTGCATGGCAACTCCAAAATAAAATTTAAACGCATAAATAAATAATTTTAACATACAAAATGCTCCATTAATGAATTGCTGATGAGCCAATTTTGACTAATTATATGAAACGCCAAAATACTAGAGTAGTACCGGATTGCATAAAAGAAACATCCTTATAACTCAAAAAATAATAATAATATTAACTAAAAATTTACTGTGATGGATTAAGCGTCTCATTTCCAATAAAAATATACCTGTGAATTGAAATTTGAATGAAATACAGGGTCATGAAAAATCGAAGAATTTGGAAAACAGGATTACACATATCTCGACAACTAATAATTCGATCGACCTCGTTTTTTATGCAAAATTAGTGTTATTTTATTGCCTTTTACGTCCAGTCCTTAAAATAAAAAATTTCGAAAATTTTTATACATCTTTCATCAAAACGAATTTTTCGAGAGTCCGGAAAAAATAGTTTTGGATAATCGATGTTACTGATATTAAATAGGCTTCGTCCCATTCTTACATACTAAGTACACACAAAATTTAAAGTCTCTATCTCAATTTGTTCGGGAGATAGAGCGGACACAGACAGACCGACAGACAGACAGACACACAGACGGACGGGCGGCATTTTTTTTTTTTTCCAAAAATATGTTTTTCGGAATCTCCAGTATCTGAAACGTGTAAATCCGTCAAAAATTTTTTTTCAATTTTCAAAACGATTGCAAGACTTACCCTATACCACACTGTAAAAAAAAATTGGGAAATTTACAAAATTTTTTCTAGTAGAATTGTATTCCAAGAACTTTTTATGTAACGGCAACAATAAAAATTCATGTAACAGATACAGATTTTCACTTTGAATCAAACAAATTTTAAGGTTACTAAGAATTTTTTTGGGAAATCGTATTCCAAGAACTTTTTAAGTGACGATAACGAGCATTATAGATAAAATTTTAGTAAAGTTACCAAAATTTTAGTAAATTCTTTTGTAAAGTTACAGATGGTTTTAGTTTTGCTTACAAGTTTTGTAGATTGACATCATTTTCTTGTACAGTGTACACATAAAATTTTAGTAAGCATAAGAGATTTCGGTTAATTTAGATTACTAAGGTTACAGATTTTTTTTTACAGTGTACGTATGATGGGTAAATAAAAAAACTGAAGAAAAGGAAGCAAAATGTGATCAAGGACATTCTTTTTTTAAACAATATAAAATGGTTTCTTCCTTCAACAGAACCTAATTATGAGACGCTCACGAGATTTCAAGGATAATTACCACATATGAAATGCTCACGCGATTTCAAGGATAATTACCTCAGTGAGCTGACCCACCTTCAAAAAGAAGCATTTTTAATTGAGAAAAATACAAAATAATATAATTTTTCATAACATTTTTATATTTATTATTTCAACGTGATAGGAAAGTCATGATTCATCGATAGATTCTAAAACGCCGCTAAAAATAATTTTATGAAATTTTATTATTTTTCTTGTACACTGTAGAAAAAAATCTGCATAGGTACTAAACCTTTTCTAGGAAACTGGGATTCCAACAACTTTTCCTGTAGCGGTAGCGGCAAAAATTCAAGTTTCAGAATCGATTACATGAATTTTTCCTGTTATCATTACATGAAAAGTTCTTGGAATCCCAGTTTCCTATAAAATGTTTAGTACCTTCACAGATTTTTTTTAAAGTGTAGTTAAATTACATATTTAAATAATTAATTTAGAGCACACATGACGTAGTTAAATAAGGTATTATAGCAATTGCAATATATAGAACGTAACCTTAGCTATTTCCTTCTTTGGTCTTGTGTATGATTTATAGAATTTAAATTCATCATGAATTATGTACATATTTGGTTAAAATTGGAACATACCTACAAAAGACAAATATTAAGAAAATATTTATCATATACATATTTAAATTTATAGCTCGTAGAATAAGAACAGAAAAATCGATGCACAAATTTGAAAATTATCCACTTTACTATTATTTTTCGTGGTTTGTTCAAAATATTGAAAGTAAACTTATGAAATTCAATAGATATCTTTCACAGCAAATATCCCTGAGCAGTTAAAAAACAAATTAAATAAAATATATGATATTGTAAGATACCATGGATACGAAGAAAACACTATAGAAAAATTAATTATGAGCTTGAAAAATTTAGCAGAAAACAGAATTCGCCGTAAAATATCGCTTGAATGTATTGGCTTCACTGTAAAAAAAATTCTGTAAAGGTACTAAACTTTTTCTAGGAAACTGGGATTTTAAGAACTTTTCCTGTAACGGTAACAGCAAAAATTCAAGTTTCAGAATCGGTTTCATGGATTTTTCTTGTTACCGTTACATGAAAAGTTCTTGGAATCCCAGTTTCCTAGAAAATGTTTAGTACCTTTACAGATTTTTTTACAGTGTTGGTTTCTTCGAAAGTTTGATACAAAAATTGAATAAATTCAATACATCCCTTATAGCAAACCCTTGAATAATATTTAAAAAATACAATCTGTAAGAAAATATATTCAATTGAATGAAACGGATTACCAGGGATATATAACACGCTTTTCAATAAATGGGTTGGAACAGTGCAATTTTAAATGTTTATGCATCCAGTAAAATTTAAAAATTTATTATCTAAGAATATGTAGCAAGGATAAAATATTGATTCAGAACTAAAACTTTGTATAGATAATGAAGCAAATAAAGTGCTATGAAAAAAAAAAAAAAACAGTAGTAGAATATAGTTAACCTTCACGAGTATCAGTTTTTATTTTAATTATTAATTTATTTATTTATTCATTTATTTTTGCACTAAATTTTTGCTTAATGTACGATCACATGCTTTTATTTATCAATTTCTTGTATTTGTATTTCCTTCTAATTATATTCATTAATAAAAATATTGTAATTAGATTTTTTTCAACTTCCGGTGTTTCATAGATTTACACATTTTAAGCATCAGACATCCCCAAAGTGTGTTTAAACAAAATTCTGTTGCTTCCATTGTACAGATTCAGATTCAGATGCTATTATTACATTGCAGACATGACCCTTACCTGCCGGGCAATATGCTAAGCTTAATGAGCTTTGTACCTGGCCGCAGACTGGTAATCACTTGCCCACCTCAGGCATATATCTACCTGATTGTACGTTGATCTTTGCAGCTGTATACTTATTTATTTTTAATCATAATTATTACTCTGATGATCTTTTCTAGATTTTTTAACAATGCTTTTTGGATTTGATCGTACAAAAATGGAAGGAATTAAAAAATGAAAAGACGTGTGGGGTAATTTCTCTCTCTTCTACGAAACACATACCAGTCGCCTATAAGGATGACAGCCGCTACTCGAGTTTGATATCTTAATTAAGAACCTTGATCAGGTGTCAATATCTTTACTTGACTAGTCATTCAAGAGGTATAATTCATAGTGAACTTGGAGGACTTTACACGTACGATAGATTTTACATGAAACAGAAGACATTAGCGTGCATGGCAAGTTTGTAAATAGCGGTGAACCCAAACCCACGGTCTTTTTCGACTACGGGAACGACGCTCTGCTATTTAAGCCGTCATTGCCCAAACATTCCGATTTCTAATTTTTTTTTGCCAAAGTTTGATGTTAACGTACAGTTCATCATTATCGTTTGATTTTCAGCGACGTTTCTTATTTTGTTGTCGTAAAAGTTTTTCTTTCACTTTTCTTGATAGCAGATTCTCTTCTCATGGTTAAACACAAATTATGTTGATTGTTGTCATACACTGGCGGTCAAAAGTTTCCAGCCAACAAAAATTTTCACTTAATTTGTAAATATACCCATATGAAGAGGAATCTCAAAGTGACATTTATACATTTTATTGACATAATAGTTAGGAACTTACTTATAGAAGAACATGTAAATATCAATAAATTTAACTGACAAAAGTAATTATAAAGGAAAACGCATGTTCTCAAAAGTTTCCGGCCACCTTCACGAGTTTGTAAAAAAGTGGCATTATAATAGAAAATCACAGTGAACAACAACATTTACAATTAGTAATTTATCGTATTACTATTTTATTAGCTTTAGTAATAAATACTGCGGTGCAGCAACGTGACATTCATACAATCAACGGTTAAAGATCGTGTATGGTACGTTTTTTACACATTTCTTGCAATTTTGGCGAAATTTTGGCTGAGTTGGAATGTTTATAGTTCTGCAGACTTTTGTCAACTTCTTTTTAAAGATTTTCTATTGCATTCATTTGCATTCATGTTGGGCACTTTTGCTGATCATTTGCTGATAATTTCAAAAAACGAAATTTTTTGTGCGAAAACCATTGTTTATCGAGGTTTGCAAACATTATTTATGTCGTTGTCATGTTAAGAAAAATAGTTACGACCAATTTTTTTCCCTAATAAGGCAGAACATACCCTTGCAAGATAACCTTATACATTGTATCATTCACCTGGTTGTGGATTTCAAATAGCTGACAGACACATTTTGAAGAAAATACTCCCCACGGCATAAAGTGTCCTCCGCCATGCTGCATTGTAGGAATAATATAGGTCGAATCATATCTTTTGTTTTTAGGTCATCGGACGTTGTGTCTGCCATCGCTTCCAAAACTGTTTTGAATTCGATTGATGGAAAAATAGAACTTTTTTCCAGTTTTCACTAGACCAGACTTTGTGTTCTTCGGAAAACGCCAGTCGGGTACGTTTGTATTTTTTTTCAACTATGAAAAATTTTTAACACCGACTCTTCCATAAAGTTATGCATCACGTCAGCATGTTGATACGGCGTGCGGACTTATTTCAGCAATATTTTCATTCTGTAAATGGCAGTATATTGCAGCGGAATTTTTATGCGGATTATCAATTGTTTTTCTCCTGATAATTCTGTCCACAGGAATAGTAATTTTCCGGGATCTCCCGGACCTCTGCAAGTCGTGAAGGCCACAGCAATCTTTATATAATTTTTAAATATCCTTTACGGTCGATTTTACCGATCGATAATTGTGCCGCAATATCCGAGAAGATTGGCCTTTTAGCAACAAACTAATCAGTCATTTATGAACAATAATTGTTGATCTTTTCAATTTTGAATTCAGACTATGCTATACCCGTTAATTCATTCGTAAACACAACCAAAAAACAGTTTACCAATAGAAAAAAAAAACTAAAGAATGAAAAGTGGCCGGAAACTTTTGCATACGCGAACTTCGAATTTTATCCCTTTGCAGGAAGCATCTTCAGTATCCAATCAAAATGATCACGTGGTCAGAGGTCATTCACGTATTACTAACTTTTGAAGCAGTTGTGCTTCTTCTTTGCTGAAACCTTTTGCTAAATAAATCGAAGAAACTAATTGGTCATAAACTTTTGACAGCCACTGTATATCTTGGATGCGTTGTTTTCTTCAGTAGTCCCAAACTGATCTAGTTAACATTTTCATGGGATGAATTGCATATTATTTTCAAATATCTTGGTAATTAGTGTCACATACAATGTTTATTTTAATCACAATCGTGAATACTATATGATATTTTCACTAATACCTTATTTACCAGTGGAATGTTGTTTCTTGGTATGATATATAGTGGGGCCTGTTTCTTGCCCTTTACTTTGTATTTTCTTTAAGATACATCTGTTTTCACATAAGGTAGCATTTAGATTTTTATTTGACTTTTTCTTATTTTGTGATTTGAAGCTCTAGGGTTATCAGTTCGTCCATTTAATTTGTCATGATGGCTGTTCTCACTTCGTTTGTGCTTATGAATAAGCTCATAGGGCGTCAGTTCATATCTAAAAGATACCACTGAGTTATAACGCAAATAAATCGATTATTTGGAACACTTAGATGTCAGGTTTTTTTATATTTTTAATTCATTTTTTGTGCAGACGATGGCAAGAAGGTCCTCAATGAACTTAGAAATATTCAGACAAAAAGGTCAAAGGGAAATTATAATTGTGATTTTTGAGCTATTTTCATTATTGTAACAATGAACAATGTGTGAAGTAATGCGTAGAATGGAATGAAATTTTTTGTGTATGTTTTTATCTTCGCCAATGGGTTCTCTTTCGATTTTGAATATTTCACCGGAAGGTGATCCGTAATAGTGATACCTGTCCATTTTCTTTATTGTAACGTCAAAAAGTGCACGAAGTTATGCATTGAATCGGAAAAAAAAATTCTATGTATGTTTTCCGCTATAGCCTACTGGTCCTCCATGAACTTTGTCGGATAGAGAACTATGTGGAAGTGATTTTCGTGGCATTTTCATTATTGACCCATTGAAAGTATAAGAAATTATTATTTAAAGAACTAAACAAAATACATTCCACGCATACTTTTGGTTATGGCCAGAAAGGCCTCCTTGAATTGCAAGAAAGTTTTAATAGAAGAGTCCCTGTAAAAGCGATGTGTGCCATTCCTATTATTGTATAATCAGAATGATTATTAAGTTATGCAGAAAACTGAACGATATTTTACGCATGTTTTTGGCTATGGTGAGCTGGTCATCTTTTAACTCTGAACTATTTTGTAGTAGCGATGTTTGTGCCATTTCTGTTATTGTACCTATAAAAAGTGGTTGAAGTTATGTATACATATGAACTAAATTTTTTATGCATGTTTTTGTCTGGGTCCAGAAGGTTTTCTTTCAGTTTAGAAACTATTCGACGGAAATGAGTGTTATATTAATGAATTTTGTGCTCATTTCCTTATTTTAGTTTTGGAAAATGTATGGAATTACACATAGAATTAAACAAAACTTTTTTGTGTTTGTGTTTGACATTGCCCCCAGATCTTCTTTCAATTTCGAAATCATTTGCGGGGGGGATGCGCTGTGATAGCTATCTGTGTCCTTTTCCTTGTTGAAAAAACTACCGGAAGCTATCCCCGATATCGCGAATTATTTGCCATTTTCATTATTGTACCATTATAAATGTATGAAATTATGCATAGAACTTAATCGAAACAATTGAGTATGTTTTTGGTTATAGACAGTAGGTCCCCTTGTAATTTAGAAATATTCCACCAGAAAAGCGCGCTGTGATAGAGAATTTTTTCAAATTTTCTTAATTTTTTGTGTAGTATGTAGAACTTGCGTCCTGCTAAACCAGCCATTCGTTTACAAATTATGTACAACACAGAATAATAATAAAAAAACAATCTAATTTAATAAACTCCGTGGCCAAGATTAGATTATTTATGAATTATTTTATAAAAATACGAATACAATAAAAAATTTAGTACATACGCAGATGACAAAAATACAAACTGAACTACAAACAATTATTAATTATTTATGCAAGTATAATCAAGTAGGTTACAGGAATAATAAAAAAAATCTATTGAATTTAATAAATGCCGTGTCCGAGATTAGATTATTTTAGTTCCGATTAATTGACTGACTCAGAAATTTAAAATGACAATTGAAGTTGGTATAGTATTGAAACAATAATATTGAAATATTAACATATGTAACTCTTTTTTTAACATTAAGATTTGTGATAGCACAAAGTCTGGCACATCAAACTAAAATATTTAACCTTTAAAAATGTGTACAAATGTATTTGAAATGTATTTTAAATTTATTTTGTGATTTTTAGCTTGGTTTGGATAAAACTCTTACATAACTTATATGCACAAATAATAACTTAAACTTTTTTTTTTTTTTTTTTTTTTTTTTTTTTGCTATTACTGTAACCGAAGTTGTAGCTGCAAATGAACGACTAAACGTTATATGTCACATTATACATTAAGCATATTGTAGAACAAATCATAAATGTATATTAATTACATTATGTTTGAAATGGTGCATCACTGTTAAAATACGGTACAAACACATATCCCTAATAAGCAATTGCGTAAAAGCATAATTTTGCGTGACCTTACAATTTGAAGATGAATACTTTGCTCTTTATATTCAACAGAAAGTATATTTTAGTGCTGATTAAAAATCTACATCAATTACATTGCATTTTAAATTATGTAACATCATGAAAGCAGTATACAATAAGCGATATTTTCTCATAGGTCGAAATGTAAAGAACATCTTTTGAAAATGCCTGTAAAAAATTATTAATTTTCCACTATCAACTTTTAACCCATCAGTAGTCGCGTGTCGGTCTTTTTGCCGCCCGTATAACTTATCTTCTCCTAAATCATATCGAATTACAAACACAATGCACATCTACAATGTAGCTGACTTTAAAGGTTTCTTCACCACCTTAGTGAAGTAACAGGACATCTCTGTTTTTCCTTCAGTTACATTTTCGGAAAAGAAGTTGAAATTGTCAAAAAAGTCTACGTAACAAACTTAATGTCAGTTCATTTTTACTTTTTCCCATTACTCAAAATCTCATAAATAAAATGAATAGTTTAAGAAAACCTGCAAATTTATATCTTCATTCAAATGTTATATTCGTACATTGAATGGAAAATATTTATTTCACATTTTTTGTTTGTTTGGGGCCAGCGGCGAAAAGACCGAGCGCGACTAATGACGTTGTACAATAAGTCGCGACTACTCCCGCGTTAATATCAAATTTATCATAATACTCTTCCTTGACGTATATCAATTATATAAAAATGCGAATATAATTACAAAACTTAGAGCATGCTCAGATGACAAAGAGACAAACTGAAACCACAAACCCTTTTCAATTATTTGTGTAAAATAAAGTTGGATATAGGATTTCTAAAACTTTCTCCTATCTCATACATGTTAATACTTCCTGATAAATGCAACAAAGTATGGCTAATGGTTAGGTAATTTACACCACAATCTAATCAACAACAACTTACGTCAAAAGTTAACTGAATCTGATGTTTAATAGATTTAGTGCATTAAATTTCGAGATAGAACTATTGCGGGGATGTTTAAAAATTGCGCATATGCATGCTATTAGTCGGTCCATGTATGCCAAAAATTGCTCAGGGCCGATTTTTATCACTTACTAAGCGAATATGAAGTTTGGTGAAAATCCATTTATTTGTTTTTGAGATACATATTTTGTGAAAATGAAAAGAACGCAGTATAGCAGTGAAACCTATTGGGCGATGTACACCGAAAACTAAACAGCATTAACCTATATCAGAGACTACATGAATTTAAAGATTGATGAAAATTCGTTCATTAGTTCTGATATAGACTTATTGCAATGATAATGAGTATTACAGCACAGCAGCACCACCTGTTAATCTATTTACACCCAAAAGGTAATAAGCAACTACTTATACGAAGGACTAATCGAATATTAAGTTTTATGGAAATCCGTATGTTAGGTCCTGAGATGCAGCTATTGTAAAATTTGTTAATAATGCAGCATTGCAGCGCAATCTGCTGAGTGCTAGATACTAAAATATAATCAGCTTCAGTTTATATCAAGGTTTCACTGAATATCTAATTTTTGGGGAAAAATTCTTCAGATACAGTCAACAGAATTCTTGGCCAACAAATTGTTTGTAACAAATAGATTCACAGACAGACTTTTTCTAAAAATCATCATATCATATTCAGGACCTACTAAAACTTATAAATCTGTCGAAAACTAGAAATCGAATTTTTTTCTCACGAATCCAATACTTTTCTGTAGTAAAGATAAAAGAAAGTAAAAACAACGTCGAAATATGTTTAGAAGATATTTATTTCATTTAACATGATAGTAAAAAATATCACTCATGTAAAGAAAGTCTGAATGTTTATTTTGAAAGACAAACAATATATATAATATTGTGTAGACATTCGAGCTTACGCAGCTTAGTTTAATTAGCTGAAACTGGAATAAAATGATTTTATGTTACTATCGTAAGTTTTATATGTGTGGTGCATAAAAAATAATAGTTAAATACTTCATCTTAAAGAAAAACAAACAGGTAAAAAAGCATTCTACCTATCTTTCGAGAAAAAAAACAGAAAATGTTTTCACACAACTTTGGATTTAAAAAAAGCGAAAAAAGCGCACTGAAATGTGATGAAGGACATTTTTCTTTGTCACGGTCGTAAAGTAGTTTTCTCTTTCATCTTAACCTAAATATAAGAGTGGAGACGTTAGCGAGTTTTCAAGGATAGTTATTTCATAAAAACATTAGAAAGAACTCATTAACCTTTAAAAAGGAAAATTTTTTCAATTAAAGTCAAACTTTCTTTTTTAAAATAAAAAGTTTTCCTTATATATTTTTCATTTCTTATATTTTTATAAGTAGAAGTTGTATATTTGTGAAAACTTTAGTCTTCGAGTTTTTGATGGATTTATACGTTTCTAAATTCCTGATCATGATTTCATAGTTCTGTGAACCTGCTTATCTCCCTGTCAGTCTCTAAAATTGTACCTAACAAAATCTTTGTGGGTGCTCTATCACAAGAACTAATGACGGAATTTTACAAATGTTAGACTCTGTTGGACATTGGTAGAAACTGTAGCTGGTTAACTTTTGATGGATATCGATCAACAAGTGGCACTGCTATACTGCATTAATCACAATTTCCGTAATATTTATATTTCTAGAACTAATGCACGGGTTTTCATGAAACTTTTGATTCAGTTAGTCCTTGATATAATTTGGTGCCTAGAACATTTTGGTACAAATTCACTGTAAAAAGAATCCCTTAAATTTACGGTAAATCTACTGGCAACAATGTTGCCTGCAGTTTTTCCGTAAAAATCGCAGTAAAATAAGATGTAATTAAAAAATTTGCATCTAATTTTACTCTAGTGTTTACGGTAAAAACTGCTGGCAGCATTACTTTCAGTTGATTTGCAGTAAATTTAATGAATTTTTTATAGTGTTGCCCAAGAAGGGACTCTGTAACGCTACATTAGTGTTGACTATCTCAATAACTTTATCCCAAGAACTAATGCACAAATTATTATCAAAATTCAGATTTAGTTATTCCTTGATATACATTAGCAATGTTTAGTTTTTACTGCAAATCGCCCTTCGCAATAGCTGTATTTCAAAAACTAATGCATGCATTTTCCTCATATTTCAGATTCATTTATTAAACGTAGTTGATAAAAATTTATCCTGATTCATTTATGGTGCATTTCACGCAATAAGTGGCGCTATTTTGAAGAATCTTTTTTTTTTTTTTTTAATTTCCTCAATTGCCCAATTTCAAAAACTAATGGACTGATTTTTATGAAACTTCAAATCTAGTTAGAAGTTGATATAATTTGCTGGTTACTATATTTTGGTATAAATCACCTAACCGGGTGCATTTTTTAGAAACTGTTAACATATCTGTAATAGAAAAAAGTATTAGAAAAGTCTTTCTTCATGACAATTTGTTTTCAAAGTGCACGCGAGATGGCAGCACTAAAAAAGTATTTTGAAGAAAAAGGAAATAATCTCTCTAAAAAAACATTCGATCTGATGTCACATATACTGCGGACTTGTTATTACTGTCAGAACGATTCTTCGCGGGTTTTGTTGACATTTTTCTCAAGCTGTTATTTCGGAAGCAAAAACTGTGAGCTCCGAGGCTTTTTCTTTTTAAAAAACTTTAAAATATAAAATTTGAAACTCTCCTTCCTTTTTTTGTGTTAACATACAAATGTTCTGTGTTTTCATCGAATTTATGTGAATTAAAGAAGATATCTTTCAAATCCGGAAGTCTACATATTAATTGCTCTACAGAACACAATTAATGCTACAGTAAATATTGTTTTTGCAGCAATATCTTTGTGAGTTTAAAAATGTTCTTAATGCAGAAGAAGTATAATTCCTTTCAAAGAAGATTCCACGCACGGCAGGATATAATTTATATATATTCACAGAACAATTTTAACTTTAAATTACGACTCACGTCCTTTAAAAAGCTTCGGGATTGCTATCTCCTGCTAGTTTGACATTCAAACAGCTCAGTCAAGTAGCTTTAAATCAGATGTTTTACATTTTAAATATATTGCCTTTACATGAGATTAAAAAAATATCTCAGAAAAGTTAAAGACAGAATAGTTTATTCTCCTTAAAACTGAAATAGAAACATTTTACATGCATTCGTAAAAACATAATTTTTTTTTACGAATATAAATTTTCTTACGAATAAAGGACTCACACCCTTTAGATTATGAAGTCTGAAAATGAAATGTTCTTTTTTATCTAAGTAAAAATATTTACCAATAAACTTATTTGAAGGAAATAAACTATAAAAATTTTTTTGAAAATAAATTATTTCAATTGTGATTTAAATAAATAATATGGCTACTAAAGATATAGCCCTGATAAAAAAACTGAATGACCACAATTAAAGGAATTGGGCTTTTAAAATAGAATACCTATTGCAGAAAGAAGATGTATATTCAGTGATTCTAAATTCTCCACCGGATCCTGTCACTGCAGACTGAAACAAAAATAATATAAAAGCGAAAACAATCGTTATTTTATGTATAGAAGATTCGCAAATCATTCATGTTAAGCATCTAGTAAATGCGAAAGATATTCGGGACGCTTTAAAAAATGTACACTTGAGAACAAGCTTATCATCTAAGCTTTTCCTTCTAATAAAACTCTACTCTCAAAAATTAACTGAGGGGGGAGACATTATCTCCCATATCAACAACATTTTATCAATTAAAGATAGAGTATTTGCGATTGGCGAGGAGATACCGGACTCGCATATATGTGCCCTACTGCTTTGTTCGCTCCCTAGATACTTTACCCTATGGTTACCGCGTTAGAAACCAGCGAGACAGATCTGACTTTAAATTACGTTAAAAAAATAATTGATGAATATAAAAATAAATGCGAAAACAGAGACATTAGTTCAAATTCACGAGATTCAGCTTACAAAGTAATAAATAGATCTGAGAATCGAGAAGCTGTTTCGAGCTCACGCGACTCAGCATATAAGGTAGTAAATAAAAATGCTAGAAATAAGAAATTTTGTACGTTTTGCAAACGGGATAACCATTTACGCGAAAATTGTTATAATTTAACGAATAAAACGCAAAATAATAACAAGAGAAATAATCTAAATCGAAATACGTTTTATAATAATTCAAACTCTTTCAGAAATAATTCGGGAAATTACAAAGGTAATCAAGGTAATGTAAGGGAAGCTTCCAACTTGTGTTTTAAAGGTAATGTCGACGCAGAAATAGGTTCAAATAATTTTTCTACCTTATCAAACTCGGAAGAAAACATTTATAAGTTATCCGAACAAAATTATCCGGCGTGCGATTTAATCTCTGCTAATAGCGCACAAGAACTTAATGTAAATAAATTCGTTATCGAGTCCGGCTGCACAAGATATGTAGCATTCGCGAAAGAAAATTTCATAAACTTCAAAACCGGAAATTTCGGTAAAATAATGATAGCGGATGGAAATAAACTAGATTCACATGGTATGGGTGACATTAAACTTTGTACAAATTCACTTCATCAAATTATACTTCAAGATGTTTTTTACTGTCCCGAATTACAAAGTAATTTACTATCGGTTAAGAGAGCAACAGAAAGTCATTTTTGAAAAAGATTCTTGTAACGTTGTTAAAAACAATAACATAGTACTAACAGCGAAATTTAATAATAAAGCTATTGAATTGAATTGCATTGCTTGAATAAAAATCAATGAGAAATTACGTATTTAAAAATAAATTATTCAATTCTAAAAAGTCTCCTTTTTAAAAATTAAAGAATTCACTTAAATGTTTTTTTATGAAATAACTATCCTGTAAACTTACAAACGTGTCCACTCTCGTAATTAGATCAGGATGAAAGAGAAAACTATTTTAGATTCTAGAGAACTAAAATGTCTTGCTTTCATTTCAGTCCACCATTTTAGTTCTTTTTTAAACCAAACTTACATAAAACTTTTTTATGATTCGTCCCAGATTTTCCTTCGATAAATAGGTACAAAAACATACCGAAATACAATTTTTTGTATCTTTATATCTAATTTAATTTATACATGCAAAAATCATTTAAGTCAATCATATATTTAGAAGATATGGTATTGAGCTGTTTGCATAATAAATAAATAAATAATATTGTATGCCGGGACTGAAAACCAATTTATCATTAAGGTTATTTAAGCGAAATATGCTCGCCGGTTGTTTCTCCAGATCCCATATGTAGAGCTTCATTTTCTGATAGGAAAGAAATGCGATTATCGACATTGTTAATTTCAAACTTTTGTCCTTTTTTACCACGCTTTTATTAACTTCACCTGTATGTTTGTGAGTTTGTAACTCTCCTTATTTATTGTATGTTCACCGATTACTCCGAAACCATGCAACCGATTAACTTGGTTTTGGTGTTAAATGAAAGACAATGCTCTCGAATTGGTACCACTTCCGTTTCATCGAAATTGGTTCAGTACTTTTTTAGTAATTAGGCAGAAACTAATAAAATTAGTGATTTTTCGCTAATTAAAAGTGCTGAATACGTTAACTGAAAGGAGTGTAGACAGCATGGCCGAGCGGTTTAAGGCGCCGGATTGAAGCTCTGTTTTTCGAAAGAGATTGTGAGTTCGAACCCCACTCCTGACATTATTTACATCTATGTAAAATTTAAAAAAAATTCCGTATTACAATTTCTATTTTTAACCGGCTTCAGAAAAGGAAGAGGAAGTTATCAATTCGACGCGTATGTATTTTTTTCAATGTATGTTCACCAATTACTCTGAAACTATCCAACCGATTAATTTGGTTTTTGTATTAAATATAAATATAGTTTAAAAAAACTAAAAACCACGCTTTTAAAATAATCAAACTAAAAAAGTGAAAAATAAATATAGTTTTAAAAAACTAAAAAACACGCTTTTTAAGTATATCAAACTAAAAAGTGAAAAATAATTCGTACTATAAGCTGAAAACGAAAATAGATGAAAAATACTATATTACTATAAAATACTATATTACTAGCATTGTTATTATAGAAATCAATTAATAAGCAATAAATAAAATTATCGTGGAAAAAAAGCGTGGGGTGCTTCTTAAGAACTGATAGATGGAGTATGGTAGATGGAGCACCCCACGCTTTTTTTCCGCAATAATTTTATTTATTGCTTATTAATTGATTTCTATAATAGCAATGATTTTATAGTAATATAGTATTTTCCATCTATTTTCGATTTTAGCTTATAGTACGAGTTATTTTTCACTTTTTAGTTTGATATACTTAAAAAGCGTGTTTTTTAGTTTTTTAAAACTATATTTATTAAATAAAAATATCAAAAGGCCGCACCATTTTTTCAATTCCATGTTTCTGTACATACGTTCACCTAATGCATGGTAAATTCCGATTCATTAAATTGTGGCGCATTTTTGAAATAATACTACTTTAAATGTTGCAGATTTTGAAAATTTTGAATATTAATTTGGTTTTATCTACTAACATCAACAATATCTCCGTGCAGTGCTTTATTATACAGCTTGTCCTAGTAGTGAACTTTCATATTCTATAAGAAAACGGTTTGATGTACTAATGCTTAAACAAGATATTAAGTGCGGAAAATAAACCAAATGCCATTTTGACTATACTTTATATAAACATAACAATGTAAAGTAACAATTACCCATAGAAACAAATGAATTTTAATATGCAGATGGTGTTATATTAACTGTTTATGCTAAAAAAAATTGGGATGTTATTGCTTGCGAAAGATATAGTACTTCTAACATACCAGCATTTCCCTTTTCATGAAAAATGGCATTCACAACATGTAAATTTGATATTTTCTAAATTAAAGAGGAGTTTTTTTCAGGGCTTCAAAATTGCACATTATTCATTAAATATTATCTACTTCAACACGAAAAAGAATCAAGCAAATAAAAAAATACAACTATTTCCCTTTGTCTTATTTTCCAAGTAATGGCTCTTAATGCAAACATCTTTTTCACATTTTTTAGTAAAATTGGGATTTTTTCAGCGCAATATGGAATTTTTCATAGTGTAAATGACCAATTTTTTTTCAGTACGAAAAGTATGGTTCGTAGAAGAAGATAAAACACATGATCTTCAAACAGACGCGACAAGAAATTGATTTTATTTCTGATTTGACAGTAATAATATTACAGAAAATTACGCGGACAATGCATCTAAAGTTTTTCCTTTTTTCCTCATGGGTTATCGATAAATATAGTGTCCCTGTGCTACCCTAATTGAGACATGACACATACGAATTAAATATAAATGTGTGTAAGAATTCCAAAAGTCGAACACACTGGAAGAAGAAGGGGGCAAAAAATACTGTTTGGGCTACTTCTTTGGAAGATAATGATAGAAATGGATCTCTATGAAACGTACAAAATTATCAAAGGCAAATTACATTGCTGAAAAGATTTACGCTTTTTTATTAGAAGTTTTTGAAATTTTTAGGCACAGAATTTTAAAACTAAATAATGTCTTGATTCTAATGCTACATAAAATGAGTGTAAAAAATGAATAAAATTAAAAACAGTAAAGGGCTTTATTTCAAGTTTACAACTCAAAGAAAATGGGAAATTATGCTTTGGATTAACAGGTCAGAATATATTTCGTAATACTTCCACTAAGATGCTGTTTGATACATGCTATTTGGAACTCTTAATTTTAATAATATTTATAAAATGAACTGATTACATTAATTATAATGCTGTACTATTCGAGCATATATTTCTAAAACGTGACACTTTAAATACATTTTTAACTCACCTTTTAATTTTTTTAATTTAATTTTAGAAAGGTTTTGACACATTGTTACGTACATTACTAAATATATATATATAATTAAAAAAATAAAAAATCGTATGATTATTTTATAAAATTGATTGTATTTAATAAAAACTATATAAATTGAAAATGAAAACACTGCATGACCCAATAAATAAAAAAAAAATCTGTGATAATGTGAAATAATTTCTTCAAAGACGAACATTAAAACTCGTTTAATCTCAAAAATAATAATTATCGTGTTTTCTACCAATAATTTCTCTCTTAGTAAACTTTCAAAGAGTAAATACTAAAATTTTCAACGAAAACAACTTTATCTAGTATTTTTTTTTTTTTTGTAAATACATGACATACTTTCAAAACGTGCCCCATATAACAAGAATTTAATAAAAAATTGACTTATATTTTTTTCCTTTAAGGCAAGGTTTGAAATCATTAAATTATAGATCTGCATATATATAAATATATACATACATAAAATTTAATGTGTGTGTGTGTGTAATAATAAAAAAATCGCCATTTACCCGTTTCGGTTTCGCTCCAAATTCTTATAAAAATATAGTTTTACTTATATTTCAGTAATATGCTAACATTTAATTATCAGCTAAATTTACCTTTTCCTTAAATCGGCGTAATGTACTATTATTTTCCTAAAAAGAACTCGATTGTATTATTAAAATGTCAACATTTTATTTCGAAATATTAATACATTATATTACTTCATTTCTCCTTTTTAGAATAAAAAATATTCTGTCGGAAGCTTTATTTTTAATACTTTATTAAAAATTGCTTGCGTACCCATAATGCCTTGCAATCTTACGGGCCTGTGTTTAATTTTGCGGGCTTCCGCTGATTGGGAAATACTACTGATATGACGCTCCACTTATTATCCAATGGCGTTGTTGGATACGCCTTCTTGTAACACCAGGATTCCATTTTATTAGTCGTTCGGCATTTATGATACGATTTAGCTCGGGCGGGACTGTGTTATTACGCAATTTTTTCTGCTTAAAACGTATTGAGGCGAACTTAGATGACAGCATTCCTCTGATTTTTCCCTTGATAAAAATGAACTGCCGCTAGGAGTAGTAAAAAAAAGTTTTGATATTTCGTCTTCAAGATGCGATTTTCGAGTATTCCGTCGTTCGTATGTGGCGTATTGCTCGAGATTGATATGCTATGTGGAGTTGCTTATTAAAATATAGCAACAATTAAATATTTATGACATATCTCTTGATTTTTTGAACGACACCACCTTTCATTAAAACTCATTCTGCCAGATTTTAGCAGCCACCAGATATATGGGAAGTTCAATTTTTCTGATGCGATAAATAATTACATATTAACCGCCTACATCATACGTATCATCATTTTCACTCCGTCAGATCATCGTCCTTCTGTGATAACCATCCATATTGCTTTCATATAATATACATATATGTAAAGCATAATATATAATATACGTATATGTAAAGCAAAAATAAAAAAAATAATAAAACCATGAAATAAAGAAAACAACAAGCTATTTTTTTTCTAATTTAATTGCTAAATAAATAATACGTTTAACCTTATCAGCTGAAATACAGTAACTATTATTACAGTAAAGAATTATTAATGTATTTACCATAATTTAATTAAGTTTCTTCTTTTTTTAGCGCTTTTGAAAAAGTTGAAAAAAGTTTTCATATTATAAAATAAGGAAAAATAAAGGAAAGAAAACGACAGGAAAGAAATCTGATACGAGATATTTTTTCTACTCAAGAGTGAAAACTAGCGTTCTTTTTAATCTTAACCTAATTATCGGAGTAGAAACGTGATTAGGTTTCAAAGATAATTACGTCTTAAAAAACAGTTAAATGAATTCATTAACCTGGCATATGATTTTTTAAAACTGAAAATTATTTATAAATATTTTAATTTTCATTTTAAAACATGCTAAATAAAATATCTACAGCCCACTTTCTTGCTTTCTAAAAGAATCTATACATAAACTATTTCTTATAGACTTTTTATAATGGTGGAAAAAATTAACAAATTATTTTATTTATAATATAGTCCGTATGAATATATATACAGTGGCGGTCAAAAGTTTCCGGTCAGTTAGTTTCTTCGATTTATTTACCAAAAGGTTTCAGCAAAGAAGAAGCACAATTGCTTCAAATATATGAATGACCTTTGACCACGTGATCATTTTGATTGGATACTGAAGATGCTTCATGCAAAGGGAAAAAATTAGAAGTTCGCATGTGCAAATGTTTTCGGCCACTTATCATTCTTTAGTTTTTTTCCTATCGGTAAACTGTTTCTTTTTGTTGTGTTTACGAATGAATCAACATGAATAGCATAGTCTGAATTAAAAATTGAAAAGTCCAACAATTATTGTTCATAAATGAGTGATTACTTTGTCGCTAAAAGGCCAATCTTCTCGAGATATTGCCGCAAAGTTATCGATCGGTCAATCGACAGTAAACGATATTTAAAAATTATATAAAGATGGCCGTGGCCTTCAGGACTTTCAGAGATCCGGGAGATCATGGAAAATTACTATTCCTGTGGACAGAATTATCAGGAGAAAAACAATTGATAATCCGCATAAAAATTCCGCTGCAATATACTGCGATTTACGAAATGAAAATATTACTGAAATAAGTCCGTATACCGTATCAACATGCTGACGTGATGCATAACTTTATGGAAGAGTCGGTGTTAAAAATTTTTCAGAGTTAAAAAAAAAATACAAACGTACCCGACTGGCGTTTTCCAAAAAACACAAAGTCTGGTCAAGTGAAAACTGGAAAAAAGTTCTATTTTTTCCATCAATCGAATTCGGAACAGTTTTGAAAGTGATGGCAGACACAATGTCCGATGGCTTAACAACAAAAGATATGATTCGACCTATATTATTCCTACAATGAAGCATGGCAGAGGACACGTTATGCTGTGCGGAGTATTTTCTTCAAAAAGTGTCGGTTCGTTATTTGAAATCCACAGCTAGGTGAATGATACAATGTATAAGGATATCTTGCAAGACTATTTTCTGCCTTATTAGAGAAAAAATTTGGTCGTAACTATTATTCTTAACATGATAACGACATAAATAATGTTTGCAAATCTCGATAAGCAATGGTTTTCGCACAAAAAATTTCGTTATTGAAATGATCAGCCCAAGCGCCCAATATGAATCCAACAGAAAATCTTTGAAAAGAAGTTGACAAAAGTCTGCGAAACTCTAAATATTCCAACTGAGCTGAAATTTTGCCAAAATTGTAAGAAATGTGGGAAAAACGTACCATATACGATCTTTAACCGTTGATTGTATTAATGTCACGTTGCTGCGTCGCAGTACTTATTACTAAAACTAATAAAATAGTAATACGATAAAATACTAATTGTAAATGTTGTTGATCACTGTAATTTTCTATTAAAATACCACTTTTTTACAAACTTGTGAATGTGGTCGGAAACTTTTGAGAACATGCATTTTCCTTTATACTTAATTTTGTCAGTTAAATTTATTGATATTTACATTTTCATCTATAAGTAAGTTCCTAAGTATTATGTCAATACAATGTATAAATATTACTTTGGGATACCTCTTCCAATGGGTATATTAAAAATTAACTGAAAACTTTTTGCTCGCCGAAAACTTTTGACCGCCATTGTATATAAAACTAAACACAATGAAGATATTTTTAATTGACGCATTGATTTTTTTTTAATTTAAAAAGATTTTGTTTCAGCGTTCGTACATCACTTAAAAAATACATATAATTTAAAAAGATTATGTAATTAAACATCAAATGACTCTTAATGTTATAAAATTGATTGTATTTTACTTAAATTACTTATATTCAAAAAGTAAAACATTAGATGAACTAAATAACAAATTAATATCTTATTTTATGAAATCGAATTTTTATTTAAGCACGTAAACATTGAAACATTTAAAAAATAACATTAATCGTGGTTTCTCTAATTATTTAGTCTCTTAGTAAAAAAAAAAAAACGATTTTGTGTTAAATATAATTGTTAAACAAAATATTTTCTACACTTTCAAATTTGTACAGAATAAATTTAATAGCTTATAAAATATATTAACTATCTTTAGCGTCAAAAACTATAATTTAAAACAATTTAATTAAGATTTTTTGAGGGCTTTTTTTCTATATAACATAAGATTAAAAAGTAAGCGAAAGGAAAGAAATCTGAAACGACATTTTTTTTTCTACTCAAGAGTGTAAACTAGTCTTCTTTTTAACTTTAACCTAATTATCGAAGTAGAAACGTGATTAGATTCCAAAGATAATTAAGTCTTAAAAACAGTTTAAATGAATTCATTAATCTAAAATTTTTAAAACTGAAAATAATTTATAAACATTAAAATTTTCATTTTGAAACATGTTAAATAAAATAGCTACTGTCCAATGTGTTGCCTTCTAAAAGAATAAATGCATAAACTATTGTCATAGATTTCTTATAATAGTGGAAAAAGCAAAGAAATATATTATTTATAGTACAGTACTATGTGAATATATTTATCTAAAACAATTCAATTTAAACACATTTTTAATGGACGTTTCGATTTTTTTTATGATTTTGGTACAGCATTATGTGCATCACAAAAGTATACATGTAATTCAAAAACAAAAAATAATTAAACATTGAATTTATGTTATAAAATTGATTGTAATTTATTTAAATTACATAAATTGAAAAAAAAATACTAGATGAACTAAATAACAAATGAATCTTATATTTTATATAATCGAATTTTTATTTAAGAACATGAACATTAAAATGCATCTTATCTCAAAAATAACAGTAATCGTGTTTCCTCTAATCATTTACTCTTTTACTAAACTGAAAAGCATAAATCGTACAGTTTTCAACGAAAATATTTTTATCGCTATTTCTGGCATTTTGAATTCTTGATCTACTTTCAAAACTTGTCCCATATAGTAGGAATTTTGAAAGGAAATTTGATCTACTGAAGATTTTTTTTCCTTGATAGGGTTAGGTTTGAAATTATTGAATCACACACATACATATATATATTGCTTAAAAGACATAAAATAAGGTAAACAACAAATGATTTTTTGTTAAATATTATTGATAAACAAAATATTTTCTACACTTTCGAGTTCACACTGAATACATTTAATAGCTTCATATTAATACAGTAACTCTATTATTCGAGTCAAAAACTATAATTCAATTTATAACAATTTAATCAAGATTTTTCTTATTTTTTCAGGGCTTTTTAAAAAAAAGTGGAAAAAAGTTTTTTTACGTAACATCAGATTAAAAATAAACTAAAAGAAAAGAATTTGATACGACATTTTTTTCAACTCAAGACGTAAATTAACCTTATTTTTAACCTTAACTTAGTTATTGGAGTGGAAATGTGATGAGATCTCAAAGATAACTACGTTTTACATATTACTAAAAACAATTTAAATGATTTCATTAACCTGAAAAATGAATTTTTACAACTGTAATTAATTTATAAACATTTAAATTTTGCATTTTTAAACTTTAACGAAAAAAAATAGCTACTGCCTGCGTCCTTGCTTTCTAAAACAATAAAAGAATAATTTTTATGTCAAAGATTTCTTATGACAATGGAAATGAAATAAATTGTACTGATACTACTTCTTAATATTTACGTTATATGTTTTTATTGACTTTTAGGTTTATAATTAATTTAAGGAAGAAATTTTTCTTTTGAATTTTTTAATACTATTTTTAATTTGTAATTATTCGAATCAAAGAGTAGTTGTATGAAATTCATATGCAAAATTATGTGAAATCATTGCTTAATTGTTGAATTCTAAAAAGTAATTTAAAAAAATAAACGCTTTTTATACATAACCTTGCTAATATCACGAAACACGATGAATGATTGACGTTTTATTGAACAATCAACGAAATAATGTTTCTTTTAAATTTGATAGAGATTTAAAGAACAGATACGGACTTATATTTCAAATAGAAGAATTTATTACTGCAATGGCATTAAAATTAACATTTAAGAAACAAGAAGAAATTTTGGTCTTCTGATAAAATCAAATGCACGAAATTTCGCTGCACCAGATGTGAGTTTAGATAATGTACACTATATCTGTTCATTTGTATATCAATAATACATATACAGGGTGGTCAAAAAAAACTTTGCTGAATTAGGGAGCTCTAGCGGCCAGTCCGCTCAACCGATCGAAATGAAATTTCAGATATAGCTATTCAGGGGTATGAGCTCAAGATTCTGTAAACGAAAACAAAATGGCGCTCACGGTTACGGTTATAGTTACAGAAACTCGAAAATTTCCAATGGCAACACCCATTTTTTTCATCGCAAAATGCTCAGCGCATGCGAAAACCCTAAAGAGCGTTGGAACCCTACGTGTATCGCAAGAAACGGACATGTTATGCACGCACAAAAAACCGTTCTGGGAATCCTCCCCTCATAGAGAAAAACTCAATTGGGCCGCAAAGAGGAAATTTGCATGTGACACAGAGTCAGTACACTAATCTCTGATTACAATACAGATCGGAGACACTAAAACTTTTATTTTGATTACACATTTTCTACATGGGTGCCATCACCATTAATTGCCTGTGATGGCACCCATGTGGAAAATGTGTAATCAAAATAAAAATTTTGTTTTCTCCGATCCGTGTTGTGATCAGAGATTAGTGTACTGACTCTGTGTCATATGCAAATTTCCTCCTTCCGTCCCAATCGAGTTTTTTCTATGGGGGGCTAGGATTCGCAGAACGGTTTTTTGTGCGTGCATAACATGTCCGTTTCTTACGATACACGTACGGTTCCAACGCTCTTTAGGGTTTTCGCATGCGCTGAGCATTTTGCGATGAAAAAAAAATGGGTGTTGCTATTGGAAATTTTCGAGTTTTTGTAACTATAACCGTAACCGTGAGCGCCATTTTGTTGTCGTTTACAGAATCTTGAGCTCATACCCCTGAATAGCTATATCTGAAATTTCATTTCGATCAATTGAGCGGACTGGCCGCTAGAGCTCCGTATATCGGCAAAGTTTTTTTATGACCACCCTATACTAAAGAGGAAGAAAATAACAAAGGTTTGTTCTTATTGTACATGTTGCATATAAGATATTCAAAGAAATTTAATACCATCATAAGAACATTTGACAAAATATAGTAGAAACAGCTTGAGTTTTACACATGGTAAATAAATCTATTAATTGGTTCATGATATAAACGTAGCTCTATGAAATAATTTTTAAATATTCTAACGTAAACTCTTATTGATGTTAATAACGAAACTACGCCAATATTAGCTGTATAGAGCTACTTGTATAAACACACTAGCCAAATATTTTCATAAAACTTTAAGACATCGTTTATATAGGAATCTATTTTTCAGCTGTTTTCGAAATGCAACATAATGATAATGGATTTCAGGAAAAATTATATTTTTATAGTTCCGTACTTATAAAACAGAAACTGAGCCATTATAAGTTTATTCCTCTCTCTGTCTGCCAGTCTGTCACAGCCACTTTTCTCGTAAACTATAAAACAAGTTCAAATTGAGGGAAGTAATAAATACTATTGACCCACATATTTACAAATTTTTAAAAATTCATAAAGAGATTTAGAAAAAAATTGAAGTAATAATTAAATTACTTGAAAAAAATCTTTATTAGTTTATCGTGTAAAGTGCAATGTGAAAAATTATATGTAGACCTGAAAGTAAAAATATATTTCTTGCAAAAATTCATGGCAAAAATATATTCCCCAAAATCTACTTCTGAATCTACTGTACTAAAATTAGGAAAAATGTCCGCTCAATAGACGTTAATTTAGATTGCGCAGGGAAACTATAGCTATTATCGTAACTTACAATTTTTTAGAAAAACGCATTTTTCTCCGTTACACACAAATTTCGGTTTAGGATATTTAGCAAAGATACTGAGGAGTGCTGGAGATACCTATCATACCAGAAATATAAAAACATTCGAAATAATAATTTTTGAAAAAAAAATCGTTGGTAATTAGCTCAGATATAAACCTTTAGAGACATGAACGGTTTGGACATACATAAAGACAGGGGTGGCATACTCTATTTACCACTACCTTTTAAAACCGAAACAACAACGTTTAGTGATAAAATTCAATAAAACCATGCCCAGTACCAATAAAATAGCAATAAACATGAAATCGGTAAAAGCAGACTAATTTAATAATTATATATATAAAATCCCTCCGTGTATAACGATTCCGGGGTCAACTCATCCACGAGAAAAAACACTTATTGTGACCAATGACAAATTCCATTGTGAAAAGTTATCTCCGATTTTAAAGGCTATCAATTTTTTGTCCAATGAAAACGTTCCAGAGTCGTAATGGAGCGTTCTCATTTGTCAGATTTACAGTTTGAGCTGTAAATGATGTCACTACATTTTACTGTGCTTTGAAATCTTTTTCCTATTTCAAACACAATATTCACACTGTTAAATAATTTACTCATTTGCTGCAGCATCTCTCCACCCCTTTTATAGAAAACGATTACTTTGTTGTGTTATGGAGCATTCTCATTGGTCATATAAGAGACATTCTATAAAGGCTGTGAAGTGACGCTGCAGTAAATGGGTCAAATTTTTAACAGTATACTGCTAAAAATTTGACCCTTTTGCTGCATCATCACTCCCCAGCTTTTATAGAATACACTGTAAGTAACACACACAAAGTAACCGCTTTCTATAAAAGCGCTGGAGTGATGCTGCAGCAACTGTTAAAAATTTGACCCATTTGCTGCAGCACCACTCCACTGCTTTTACATAAAGCGGTTAATTTTACTGCGATATGAAGCATTCTCATGGGTCATAAAAGAGATATTCTATAAAAGTTGTGGAGTGACTCTGCAACAAATGGCTCAAATTTTTAACAGTGTAATACGGTAATCATTTTCTATAAAAGCTGTGTAATGACGATGCAGCAAAACAGTCAAATTTTTAACAGTGTTTAATTAAAACTTTTTATTTAAGAAAAGCGAAGGTGCGTTTTAAATACAATATTGTTAGAATTTTTATATTCATGTTGCTTTATTTATTTATTTATATATTTATTTTTATTTATTTATTCATTTTTACAGCCGTGAATGACTTCATTGTCACATAACGAATCACGATTGTTTACTCTTTATTGTTGACATTTGTTTTTGATCTTATAAAGTATTTTCTTTTAAGTATTAGCTTATGGTATAAAATAGATAATTCACATATGTTTTAAAATACCATTTTTAGTACATGTTTTGCATTATTAATGCATGTTAATTTGCATGTTTTTTGTGAAATAATTACTGTAATTTTGTGAGTGAAATTCATTAGCGGCATATTCTATGCCATTATTTTATGTATTCAATTAATAATTTAGCTACCCTCTCATATTCGTCTGGAAATAGCCAAAATGGGATATTTTTTTATACATTTTGGATATTTTTATTATTTTCTCTCAGTATTTTAAAACATTTTTTGGCTGTAGTTTCACAATGTATTCTCTTATTTTTGATATTTTACCTTACTTTATTATTTTAAAATTTATGCATTTACTATTTGTTCATTACAATGCCTCCCTATCCACCAAATAGTTTTGTTATAGTTTTAAATGCAGATTTCTATTGATTTTTTTTTTTTCAGATTTTTCCCTCATGTTCAATTTTTGTATTTTTCAAAATTGTTTAAGCCTAACGTGGCTATGATTGACCAAAGTTGTTGTAATGTTTTATCATCCTTTCAAAAATGGAAACACGTCATTTTGACGGCCTATCTTCTAGTTAGAAATAATCGCATAAATATTGTGGGATTACATATGGAGAATCTATTAATACGTCGCTTGTGTTTTAAAAAAGTTATTTGAAAAAATATATTGAAAAAGGCGCACGGACCAAACCGAAGTATCATATTTGTGACCCCTCGCTAAGCATGCTTAGACATAACCATGCTTAAACTTTAAACAAAGAATTTTATATCTACCCTACAGAAGAAAACATTATTATTATGCTTAATTTAGCATACATCTTTTTAACATTCTTAGTATAAACATTGAATTTATTTACAACAGCAGTATGATTCAATTCATATATCTTATGAAATCTTGTATTATTTAGTTCATTTTTAACGTTTTCAATGTAACATAATTTTCAAATAATTGCATAATAAGAAGCTTATCATCAGAAACAATAAAATATTTGTGTAAAAATTGAGTAGAATGTAATACGTCAAAATTGAATTGGCGTTGGAGAATATTAATTTTGACTTAATTTTTTACTCTAATGGAGTATGCAGGATTGTCATGCTGCGAGGATCCATTTATATTATATATATTTATACACACACACATATATATATATATATATATATATATATATAAATTTATAAAAAAGTAAAGTTAAAACAAAAAAGTCAAAACTTCCCATATCTTATATTAGTTCCTAAATTTCATAAAAAGCCAATTAAATTCAGAAGCGTAACTTGTGGTTTCGGATCTTACATTGCGGTAGTTAGCAAAAAATTAAAGGAGATTTTAACAGGTGTGTTTCACAAAGTGACTGGTAGGGAATCAACATTTATTATAAAAAATAGCTACATCTTATTGGATAAACTGAAAAATATAAAAAACATTACAGGTCTGTATGCATATGACTTCGCAGACCTATACAATAATATAGATTTAACGGATTTGAAAGAGAAAATTGTGTAATTTTATGTTACTGAGTGTAAATCAGAAACTGATATCGATTTATTTTTGAATTTATTTAAATTTGTTGTAGAAGAAAATTACCTTTACGACGGTAAATAAACGTTTAGACAAATTCGTGGCATTCCAATGGGGGGGAGTTGTAGTTCTATTATAGCTGACATATACCTATATTTATATGAACGTAACAATAACTTAAATAAAAATATTTTGTGTTATAGATACATTGATGATGTTTTAATAGTTAAATTAAATAACGATAATATAATTTTAGATTTCTTATATTACCCTACAACATTAAAATTAGAGCTATCCTCACTGGATTGCAGAAATATTGATTTTTTGGATGTAAACTTAATTTTAGAGCGTAAAAAATTGGTTACAAAGATATTTGATAAACGGAACACTTTTAGTTTCCGAACTTTAAAGTTAATGGATTTCAATTCATGTGTACATGTTTCGGTAAAAAGAAATATTTTCAGAAATGGTTTAATTCGTATTGATAGGTTGAGTTCAGAAATTGGAGATGCGATTAATGACATTGTGGAGTGGTACAGACTGGGTTCTGAACAAGATTACCCTCGGAACTTTATGAAAAATATTATGAATGATTTTGTTAGGGGTAGTTGTCGTCGAAATGAACTGAAATCATTATTGAATGGATTTGATAGTTCGACAAGTTTAAGGTTTTAGTTTGAGGGTCATTTGAAGGTTATTGCTGGTCGATAGTTTATTTTTAGTATGGATTGCTTTTAGTTAAAATTCATTTATGGTTGTGACGGGCATGGGGGATGTTGCATGCATAAAATCAGATTTAACCCAGCAGTGCATGTCATTAGCCATGCCGCCCGTCTCCTTGTTTGTTACTTTTCGAGTTTCTTGTTTAAGTTATTTATGAGTTGTTATTTTGTTGGATCAGTTTATAATTTATGGATTAGTTATTGTTCACGTAGTGGTTTTTCAAGTTTGTCTAGCGGTGTGGATGTTCGTGAGTTTTTGCTTTTAAGAATATTTTTATATTTTATATATTTCTTTAGTTAATTATATATGGTGTGCGATTTGAGTTTAATATATCAGTCTTATTTAAATATATTCTGTCCAGTGATATATGATGGCATGTCTACGTTTTCACTTGGTCAATACAGAAATGTATATAATGGATGTTATGAGTTGCTTGGATTAGTATTAACCCGTCAGTAGTCGCGTGTCGGTCTTTTCGCCGCCCGTATAACTTATCTTCTCCTAACTTATATTACATTACAAATACAACGGAGATCTACCACATAGCTGACTTTGAAGCTTTCTCGAACACCTTAGTGAAATAACAGGACACCTCTGTTTTTCTTTCAGGTACATTTTTAGAAACAAAGTTGAAATTGGCGAAAAAGTCTACGTAAAAATCACTAATGTGAGTTTATTTTTACTTTTTCCAATGACTCCAGATCTCATGAATAAAATGCATAATTTAAGAAAACTGCGAATTTATATCTTCTTTTTAATGTTATTCTCGTATATTAGGTGAAAAATATTTCTTATTTTACATATGTGGTATGCGGGGGGCCAGCGGCGAAAAGACCGAGCGCGACTAATGACGTTGAGAAAAAAGTCGCGACTACTCGCGGGTTAAAGAGTACTGTAGGCTGGAGTCAGGTATGTCTTTTTTGCTTTATATCTATAATGAGATAAGAAATAAATTGCATGTCATAATTAAATATTTGAAGATTACAACGGTTTGTTGATGTGAAGTGATTTTCTTAAGTGGTTAATGTCTGTTGGTTGGTTATTATGAAGTTGTTTGGATTAAAAAGTATGACTATATTTTAATTTATTTGGCTAATAATTTAATAAAGTTCAGTTTCGAATTTATTTTTATAGTTTTTATATTTAATGATAGTTTATTCTGATGTATATTGGTTTTGAGAAGTTTATGCATTTTTCAATATTTTTATAGCTTTAGCTGAGTGTTTGTGTTCTATGTATATTGTTTTATTAATATTCAATTATAAAAAAATTTTGCACATTAATATGAATAGTAAAAAATACAATATTAACGGTACCGGCAAGATATGGATTTATAAATTCCGTAGTGCTCGGTCGGCTCCAGAATCCATGGTGGGGAGCGGATCGTTAGAAAGTGACCATGGTGGAAAAGAGTTTACAGAGTTTAGAGTTATGAGGAGTATGTCTAATAGTGGCGATTGTGTTAAAAGTGGCATAGATTGGAAATATGTTGGATTACGGAATGATTGTGGTTCGACTTAAGATAGTTGTGCTTATGGAAATACGGAAATTATAAGATATCGGACTAGATATATTTATAATAATACAATGAATAGCCATGGGCAATTTAAACATAGTTATAGTGAAAAAAATTACAAAAATAGTAATAACACTGAGAAAAGATATAAAACAAAATGGTTTTATAGAAGGGACTTTAAAAAAAGTCAATTAGATAATGGTATACAGTTAGTTAAATGTAGTGACAAACGTTGTAAAGTTTGTACTTGTGCAGAGATAAAACATAAAGATGAGAGGACAGAGGGACAATGTCTTAAATTTTGTAAAGTTTATAATTGTGTTTATAGATTAAGATGTAATGTTTGTAATCAAATATATATTGGACAAACATCTACTCCTTTAAACAGAAGGTTCAATAATCATAAATCGGACATTAGAAAACTTATCATCAAAAGTGAGGATCAAGAAATATAAAACATTTTTCAGAGCATGGTATTGAAAATATACGGATATCTATCATGTATATTATTCCAAATGAAATGAAAAGAAAATTGTGTGAGAATGAAATGAAAAATTATGGTACGGTATATCCTTACGGGTTAAATGTTAAGTTTAATAATAGTAATGTAGTTAAAAATTTAAAAACTGAAAATATAGATGATTCTATTTATGCAAAAATAAATCATGATATCATGATTTGAGGAATGAAATATTGAATGATAATTGTAATAGTTCTTTTTATGTAATTACTTGGAATAATAAAAATATTAATAATTGTAAAGATATACTGAAAGCAATAATTAATTATAATGGTTTAAGAAGAATTAATGTACTTAAGTGTTTAGTTTTTAACATTAAAAAGAAATTAATTCCCGAAACACTATGGGCATTGCATGACAGAGTAGGATGTAGTAACATAGATTTGGCTTTAGATTTATTGTGGTATAGAATTAAAAAACAGAATTTGCAATTTTACTGTAATTTAAACAATAGTAATAAAGGTTCAGTAGATAAGATATATTTTGTGTTGGATTATGTTGGAAATTGTCAAAATAAACTAAATTATAATAAAATATTAAATAAATATTATGATCTATTACCTGTGGGCAAGCTTAAAATAATTAAGGCTTTTAAATATGATAAACCTTTGGGGCGTAAAATTTTTAACTATAACAGTTTTGCAAAAAATCTTGAGAAAAGTACCGGAGAATGCATTTGTAATTGCAATGATAGTGATTACATAAATTATATAGATAACGATTTTGGACACGTTATAACTGGAAATTTGTAGATAGTAGGGGATGTGGAGTTGAGGAAGTTAATGGAGTATGGAACAAAATATAGAGTGACACGCATAATACCTAAAAGTGAAGTAATTAAGCGCTTTAACTTAAATTTAGATATTTTTATACAAAAACTAATGTATAGGTATAGTTTACCATGTAGTGTTTTTCAAGAGTGGAAATACCATATACTAAAGGATTTAAAAATGGAATACATTAGAGATTGTGACGGTATGTCACGCGAAAATTTTATAAAAATTACAAAATCAATTAAGAATCTCCAGGATAAATTTATAATTACATATGTAAACAAAGCCAACACAAATTACGCATTGATATGTAAAAAACTTTATAGTACACTTTTGAATGATTGCTATAACAATAAATATCATTATCAACTTTTGAATACAAAAATCACTGTTGTGGAGAATAAAATCAAAGCACTTTATAAAAAAGTAAAGTTAAAACAAAAAAGGTCAAAATTTCCCATATCTTATATTAGTTCCTAAATTTCATAAAAAGCCAATTAAATTCAGAAGCGTAACTTTATGTTTCGGATCTTACATTGAGGTAGTTAGCAAAAAATTAAAGGAGATTTTAACAGGTGTGTTTCACAAAGTGACTGGTAGGGAATCAACATTTATTATAAAAAATAGCTACATCTTATTGGATAAGCTGAAAAATATAAAAAACATTACAGGTCTGTATGCATATGACTTCGCAGACCTATACAATAATATAGATTTAACGGATTTGAAAGAGAAAATTGTGGAATTTTATGTTACTGAGTGTAAATCAGAAACTGATATCGATTTATTTTTGAATTTATTTAAATTTGTTGTAGAAGAAAATTACCTTTACGACGGTAAATAAACGTTTAGACAAATTCGTGGCATTCCAATGGGGGGGAGTTGTAGTTCTATTATAGCTGACATATACCTATATTTATATGAACGTAACAATAACTTAAATAAAAATATTTTGTGTTATAGATACATTGATGATGTTTTAATAGTTAAATTAAATAACGATAATATAATTTTAGATTTCTTATATTACCCTACAACATTAAAATTAGAGCTATCCTCACTGGATTGCAGAAATATTGATTTTTTGGATGTAAACTTAATTTTAGAGCGTAAAAAATTGGTTACAAAGATATTTGATAAACGGAACACTTTTAGTTTCCGAACTTTAAAGTTAATGGATTTCAATTCATGTGTACATGTTTCGGTAAAAAGAAATATTTTCAGAAATGGTTTAATTAGTATTGATAGGTTGAGTTCAGAAATTGGAGATGCGATTAATGACATTGTGGAGTGGTACAGACTGGGTTCTGAACAAGATTACCCTCGGAACTTTATGAAAAATATTATGAATGATTTTGTTAGGGGTAGTTGTCGTCGAAATGAACTGAAATCATTATTGAATAGATTTGATAGTTCGACAAGTTTAATGTTTTAGTTTGAGGGTCATTTGAAGGTTATTGCTGGTCGATAGTTTATTTTTAGTATGGATTGCTTTTAGTTAAAATTCATTTATGGTTGTGACGGGCATGGGGGATGTTGCATGCATAAAATCAGATTTAACCCAGCAGTGCATGTCATTAGCCATGCCGCCCGTCTCCTTGTTTGTTACTTTTCGAGTTTCTTGTTTAAGTTATTTATGAGTTGTTATTTTGTTGGATCAGTTTATAATTTATGGATTAGTTATTGTTCACGTAGTGGTTTTTCAAGTTTGTCTAGCGGTGTGGATGTTCGTGAGTTTTTGCTTTTAAGAATATTTTTATATTTTATATATTTCTTTAGTTAATTATATATGGTGTGCGATTTGAGTTTAATATATCAGTCTTATTTAACACTAGAACGCCGGACGGTGTCATTTCGACACCGAAGCGTGTAAATTTCTATGTAAAATCTGTAAATTATAAAGAAAATGTTTTATATCTCTCGACTTTTATTAAATATGTGGGTAGAACTTGCATCGAAATTTTTTCGGAAATCGATTTATTCAAACTTGGTTTACGGGCAAATTTACCTAGAACGCCGGACTGGTGTCGATTGGACACCGCAATAATTTCGATTCTCTAATTTTAATTTCGTTCTCCTGTGCGATAATTCCACACACTATCGTAGTTCAGGGGGGTCTCAGAATGTTTTTATAACACCTGGTCATCACGTGATTTGTTTCAGCTGCAACAAACCTGCCACTGAAGTTTTATTTCTCACAAAGATAGTACATATACAGTTGCTTCCGAGTTATGACTAGTAAAATTTCGTGAGCTTTTCTTTCGTTCTTTTTACATTTTATGAATAAATTTAAAATATCTCGTGAAAGGGGGCTTACTGCGGATGAAATTACCGCACTTCTGAGAGAATTGTCAGATAATGAATCAGAAGGTGGAGAATTATCTGAACTGTATGATGAATCTGATAGTGAAAATTTTATTCCTGTTGTATCATCTGAATCGGAAAGCGATGAGGATATTGAAATTAATTATTCTCGAAATGAGACTGAATTTATGGCTCGCGATTGCTCACGCTGGAAAGAATGTGGTTCTGGAAGTGCAACCGGTAGATTAGCAATACAAAATGTTTTGCGAGAAGCTAGTGGTCCAACTAGTTATGCAAAAAGAAATGTGAATTATGACAGTGCTTTGAGTGCTTAGTTGCTTTTTATAGACAGAAGGATTTTAGAGCATATAATTAAATACACAAACACAGAAGCTCGCCGAGTATTAGAAAATGATGCTTGGTCTCTTTCAGGAACTTTTAGCTTACATTTCGTTTTTGTATGCAAGTGGAGTTTCAGGAGCTAGTAACCTCGAACTTCATTCATTATGGTCTTCTATAGAATGGGGTATAAATTTTTGTAAAGAAACCATGTCCAGAGAGAAATTTTGTGAAATATCAAGATTTTTGCGATTTTATATCAAATCAATTCGTTGTAATCGAATTAAAGGTGATAATAATCGCAATGATTTCAGAAGTATGGAATCGTTTTATTGAAAATTGCATAAGCTGTTACAAACCAGGCCAGAACATAAGAATTGATGAACAATTGTTTCCAAGTAAGACTCGCTGTCCGTTTACTCAGTTTATAGCATCAAACCTGATAAAAACGGGCAAAAATTTTGGATAGCTGCAGAATTAGAAAGTAAGTATATTTTAAACGCTTTTCCCTACTTAGGAAAAAATGATGAACGAGATCAAAGTCAGAGACTTTCTGAGTATGTGGTTTTAAAATTAATAGAACCTTTTAAAAATATGGGAAGAAATGTCACAGTTGAATTTTTTTTTTTACTTCTCTTGAGTTAGCAGAAAAACTAAAGGAAAGGCGGACGAGCTTAGTTGGCACGGGAAGGCAGTCGAGAAATTCCAGATTGTGTAAAATCAGAAAAAGAAGAGTTGCACTCAACAAAAATATTGAAGAATGAAGAATCGGGCTCAATACTTACAGCTTATCAATCTAAAAAAAAAAAGTGATAATTCTTACTTCTATGCATTCTAGCATCACAATTGCTAACAATTCAAAGAAAACACCTGAAACCGTCAGTTTTTATAATGAAACGAAATGTGGGGTAGATATTGTTGACCAAATGGCAAGACAATACTCAGTCAAAGCAGGTTCAAGAAAATGGGCAATTCACATATTCTATAATATGTTAGACTTTGCTGCCATAAACGCTTGGATTGTTCTCAAACGTGTAATGAGAAAAATCATAACAAGGCGTGTATTTATACAAACACTAGCTGAAGAAATGTCATCAGAATACACTGAAAAATCCACTAAAATAAGCAGGAGAGATGAAGAAGAACTGCGGACTGAAAATTCTTCTAAGCGTACGAAATGCGAAGTTAAAAAATGTCATGGAAATGTGACAAATAAAGTATGTTCTTCTTATAATAGAATGACATGCGGAAAATGCTCAAAAAATGTCACCTACAAATGTATTGACTGTTAGTAAAGTAAGTAGTTATCTCACTTCTTTATATTTTCATATTATCTTGCAAAAATATTTTTAAGTTATAGACATAATAATTATTTGTGTGTGCTATATGTATGCTCTTATCATCAAGCAAAATTGTTCTGATATTATAGATAAAACATAATTTGTGTGTGAAATATATTTCTCTATATCTCGAAAAATTAAGAGTATTTTATAAATATAATAATATTTGTATGTACTTTAAGCATTTTAATTTAATCTTGTATTTTTTTTTATTTAAGATTATTTGTGTGTTCTACATGTATTTGTAAAAAGAATATTAAATTGTACATTTTCTTCGAATTTTTTTTGCCTAATATCGACCAGTGTCAAAATGACACCTGCTGGCGTTTTAGGGGGTAGCGATATTTCAGGCGTTCTAGTGTTAAATATATATATATATACATATACATATACATATATATATATATATACATATATATATATATATATATATATATATATATATATATATATATATATATATATATATATATATATATATACATATACATATATATATATATATATATATATATATATATATATATATATATATATACAGTGGCGGTCAAATGTTTCCGGCCAGCAAAAATTTTTCAGTTAATTTGTAAATATACCCATATGAAGAGGAATCTCAAAGCGATACATATACATTTTATTGAGATATTAGAACTTACTTATAGAAGAACATGTAAATATCAATAAATTGAATTGACAAAATTAAGAATAAAAGAAAACGCATGTTCTCAAAAATTTCCGGCCACTTATCATTGTTTAGTTTTTATCTATCCATGAAGTGTTTATGAATGAATCAACGTGAATAGCATAGTTTGAATTCAAATTTGAAAAGTTCAACAATTATTGATCATAAATGAGTGATTAAGGCCAATCTTCCTGAGATATTGCGGCTAAGATATCGATCGGTAAAATTGACTGTAAACGATATTTGAAAATTATATAAAAATGGCCATGGCTTTCAGGAATGTCAGAGGTCCGGGAGACCCCGTAAAATTACTATTCCTGTGGACAGAATTATCAGGAGAAAAAGCATTGATAATCCGCATGAAAATTCCATTGCAATGTACTGCGATTTACTGAATGAAAATATTGCTGAAATAACCGACATAGCATGCATGGTCACAGTGACGTCACTGTGACGTCACTGTGAGTCACTGTGGTCACGTCACATCTGTGACCAAAATGCCACCGCTCAGTGACGTCACATTGTGACTGAAATGTGACGTCACACCTGTGACCAAAATGCCACCCCTCAGTGACGTCACATTGTGACTGAAATGTGACGTCATATCTGTGACCAAAATGCCACCCCTCAGTGACGTCACATTGTGACTGAAATGTGACCTTCTTAGAAAATTAAAAAATATCTACAAAAATTCTTCAAAAGATCCCTCGTAGCATGCATGGTCACAATGACGTCACTGCGAGTCACTGTGGTCACATCACATCTGTGACCAAATTACCACCACTCAGTGACGTCACATTGTGACTCAGATGTGACTTTTTTAGAAAACTTTAGAAAATTACAAAAATTCTTCAAACCATGTTATTTACTGGTAAAAAAACGTGTTTTCTGGCATTTCAGAAGAATATTGTGCAATCGCTGTTATGCCACACGTTACATGCAGTGCATGTAACGTGTACGTCATATCACATATGTGAGATAAACCTCCCATCATATGAAACTAAGCACCCAGCAATGAACCTATCAGTGAAACTTCCATTTAAGGAAATTTCTCGTTACACTTAAATGCTTCGTTATGAAAAAAATATCGTTGAATAGAAATCCACGAAAATTCATGAAATTTGTATAGCAAACTACAAAGAAAAATGGAAATATTATAAAACTGTGTTTTAATTTGGATAGTAATTTTTGTTATGCAAGATAACCACATAAGAAAAAATTCATTAGTATAATATCTAAAAAAACACGTAATAAAGGAAGGGAAACAAAATCTGAATCGTAGCGTTCTATTTCTCGTTTTCTCTTGTATTTCAAATCCAAAAATAAAAAAAAAATCGGAATATTACTTTGTGGTGATCTCTTATGAAAGATACATTCATAAAAACTTTCGCATCTTTTTTAAGTATTCAGAGAATGGACCTATAATATTTTCGTGGAACTAGAATCCCTTTCTTAGCATATCGAAAAATTTTCGCATTTTTTCCTTTTTATTTAAAAGATAAAATAAATACATAATTTCAATTCATACAAGCCGCTGAAATATATTCACCAATCAATCTTAACAGCAATCTATCCTTTTGAATATTGTGCACGCACGGAAGTGCAACAAATTTTTCTAAATAGAATTTTTTTTTAATATGAATATTAATTTAAATGTTAATTGCGTTCTAGGTTCAACAGAAAATTAAAAAAGTAGATAATTTCATGAAATATGGGATTCGTTAAATGAAAGTTCCACTGTATTTCGAAACTAATTGAAAGTAAAATAGAAATGCGTGAAAAGAAAATTTAACCTCAAAATTTTAATTAGGGATGCTCTCATAAAACTAATACGCATGCGCATTCACCTTACAAATCTTCGAAGCTCAAACAACCAATAATAACAAAAAAACACCTGCTTAAAAAATATCGTTTGGCAACGACCAGAATAGTTGACACGATTTATTCTTTAGAATATTAGGCAGCTGCTCTGGTAGCTTTGTTATGGTGTTATGTCTGTATATTTAGTACGTAAGTTGAAAATTTTTAAAAAGTTATGCAGAAATGCTATCAGGTGACATTTTATATAAAATGTCGGTCCGAAAAAATACAATGTCAGTGGCGTTTCGTTAATATAAGCGCGCCAATGTCATTGTACTTCATTCGGACATTCCGACTTCGAAATTATCTTCCCTATTTGGATTATCACACTGTTATTAGAAGATAATGCCGATAAGAAAGAGGTAAGAAAATTTTATTTTTCCTGCTTTTTTTATAATGATTTCTGTTAATTTCGTAATAAACATGTTATAAAAGGAATAAGTATCATATTTAACTTTTTTGAATTCACTTACCTTAGTAAATTCAATAAATTTAACATTTATTTTGTTGAAATACGGAACAGCATGTCAACGATTTGAAAATAGTTAATAATATTATTTTTAAAATGCACTTTAATCACATTTTTTTAATTACATGGTTAAAATCACATTTTAATAAATTAAAAAATGTATACATAATCAAAAGTTAACGTTATAATTAATATATAAAGGAGTTTGGGGTTGTTTAATTGTTGAAAATAGTGATAAATATACCAATTTATGCACTAATATTGCAAAAACCAATTTTTTTAAACTTTTTTATTACCTTTCTGAATTTCTCATAATCCCAAAAATTTGATAACTGTAATTCCATGACATTTATTATTTTAAACCATGTATCTAAAATAATTAAGATATTGATTTTGAGATAATAACAATTATTGATTTTTAAAAATGAGTAATTATCGCATTATTTTATTAATTTTTGATATCTTAATTGTTAAATGGTGTTGAAAATAACAATTTTGTTTCATTAGTATGTGTTCATTAAATCTTGGTTCTAAATAGTCATAAAAACAATTACATGTACTTTTTTGTGGGATGTACATTACTGAAATTTTTAGTGTTTGATGTATTTTTATTATTTTCAATAAAATTTTGTCTAATATTGGGAAGTGAGACTAAGAATACTTAAATATTATTAATAGATTCATCAAATACGAAAAAAAATGAAATCTAATAATTATAACTATTAATAAGGAAACTTTTTAAAAATAAATTCCATAAGGATGTCCTTTACCGGCACATCTACACTATATGACACATACAATATATATATATGAGTTTAACTACGAATTTAAACCTTGGTGTTACCATACATGCGCACAGGCCACTATAGTAAGGAAATAAATAAGCGTAATACTAGAACTAATTGCCTCATCTTCATTTGCACTCGATTTTCAAATAAAATCTGTATATTACGAATATTGCGCATAAACTTCTAATAGTTTTAGCAAAAGATAATTCTATGTTATATTTAACAGAATGATTTTAATTGGTAAATTAATCAAACGAATATTAATTTTCCAAAATGAGTAAAAAAGTGTTTAGGTTAGGATTCGAACTAGAGACCCTCGATGTATGCTGCCAATGCTCTTCCAACAGAGCAACTTAGCACGCACAATTCACCCGGAGAAATATCATTATATAATCATACGAATATTATGCATTTATCATACGGGTAGTTTGAAAAAATATTAAAGTATTATTACATAGGGTTATACATAATAATGATAAGTATGCATTCGTATTCACTGTGTGAATTGTGTGCGTCAGATTCTTCCAGGATAGTTCAGTCGACAAAGTATTGACAATTTGCGCGAAAGACTGCTTAGTTCGAATCCTGACCTGGACACTTTTTCAATCAGTTGGAAAATTACAACAAAAGATAATTAAAAGTTATATATATTTATAGACATCAGGATTATTGGTCAGAAATATTGGCAAGCTGTACAGTTTTAGATATGTGCTGAGATTTGTGGATATTAAAGCGAGTAAAAGTTAGAAAAAAAGACTAAAAAGATTAAACAGTTTGAACAACGTTCTACTAAATGTGTGTCAGTTATAAATAAAATTGAAGCTATGCAATTTTCAGCATGTGGCGAGAAAATATGTAAATATTTTTGAAAGGTAATATTTTTCAAATTTTGAAAACAACACCAGAGTTGTAAGGCATGTGAGGTAAATCGAATTTTTAACTTTAATTTAGAAGAAAGTCTCCTTACTTCAGGTAACTATTTTTATATATTATACAGTATTTGTTCATAAATTTTCAATGTATGATTTTAGGAGTCAAACACTATTTTAACAGGAACATGGCATGGAGTTATAGTTTCAGCAGATCCTGTTTCTTTTAAATTGTTAGAGAATCGTTAAGAAAATTTAAATCGTCACAGAATCATCACAGAAAATTTTGTCACAAATGATCTGCAGCGTGAGTCTAAAATAATGGGAAAACCTTTAAGGGAGGTGGTAGAGCTCACTATAATAAATAATTATGGCATAGAAATGTATGACTGGAAATGACGCGTTGAAATGCCACACTAGTCACTGCAAAAGACACGGATTATAATGTTAAGTGTATGGGAGCGCTATTTTCAAATATCTCGGTAAAATTTTAATATTTTCGCATAATTTTTTTCTATAGGATAGCTGAGGACGATCTGCAACTGGGCTGGTTGTTATTCTTTTGATTTTGGTTACAGATTAAAAGAAAAATACTTTAACTTTCAGAACCAGTTTAAACCGGTTCTAAAACTGAAACTATCTTAATATAAAAAAATATAACCAAAATCGAAAAAGTAAAAATTAGCCCGGTTGTGGATCGTCCTCAGCTATCCCATGGAAAAAATATCATGTAAAATATTGAAATTTGAGCAAGATATTTGAAAACAACGCCCCCCCCCCATAGACTTAACATTATCATCCGGGTCTTTTTTAGTGACTAGTGTAGCGTCTTGACGGGTCACTTCCGGTCATATATTTCTGTGCCATCATTATTTGTTATAGTGAGTCCTACCACCCCCTCGAAGTTTGTTCCATGATTTTGGACGCACCCTGTATTTCAAAATTTGGTCACAATGTGATTTGAAAGCATTGTCACTTTCGTCACAGTTTCGTCACCATGTTAATGACAAAATCGTCACAAATGACACACTTTTCACAAATTGGTCACATTGTGACGTCACAAAGTGGTCACAATGTGACGTCACAAACAAGCTCTAAAACGGCCATAACGACTTCACATTTTAGTCACTGTGACTTCACATCGACGTCACGTGACGTCACATCGACGGTCACAAAGTCACAGTGTGACTTCACAACGACGTCACCGTGACGTCACCGTGTCTTACGGGAAGTTTGTCTTCCGTGTTATGATACTGTCGTGATATAGAATTTTATGAAAGAGTCGGTGTTAAAAATTTTTCAGAGGTTAAAAAAAATACCGACGTACCCTACTGGCACTTTCCAAGGAACACAATGTCTGGTCAAGTGAAAACAGGGCAAAATTTCAATTTTTCCATTAATCGAATTCAAAATATTTTTGAAAATGCTGGCAAACACAACGTCCGATGACCTAACAACAAAAGATATCATTCGACCTATGTTATTCCTACAATGAATCATGACGGAGGACACGTTATGCGGTGGGGAGTATTTTCTTCAAAAAGTATCGGTTCGTTATTTGAAATCCACAGCCAAGTGAATGATACAATGTATAAGAATATCGAGCAAGACCATTTTCTGCCTTATTAGAGAAAAAAATTTGGTCGCAACTATTTTTCTTAACATGATAACGGTATAAATAATGTATGCAAGCCTCGATAATCAATCGTTTTCACAAATAAATTTCGTTTTTGAAATGGTCAGCCCAAACGCCCAACATGAATCCAATAGAAAGTCTTTAGAAAGAAGTTGGCAAAAGTCTGTGGAACTATAAATATTCCAGCTCAGTCGAAAATTCTCCAAAATTGCAAGGACTGTGGAAAAAACGTACCATAGACAAACTTTAACCGTTGATTGTATGGATGTCAGGTTGCTGCGCCGTAGTACTTATTATTAAAGCTAATAAAATAGTAATACGATAAAACACTAATTGTAGATGTCGTTTATCACTGTAATTTCCTATTACAATACCACTTTTTTACAAACTTGTGTAGGTGGCCGGAAACTTTTGACAAAATGCGTTTTCCTTTATACTTAATTTTTTCATTTAAATTTATTGATATTTACACGTTCTCCTATAAGTAAGTTCCTAACTATTATGTAAATACAATGTATAAGTATCACTTTGAGATTCCTCTTCATATGGGTATATTTACAAATAAATTGAAAAAAATATCGGGCCGGAAACTTTTGACCACCACTGTATATAGGATACATGTTGCTCTCCTCTCACCTTCCGAGGAGCAGAGAGATTTTGATGTTGATTTTGTTGTTGTTATCCTTGTTCAGAATGTTGAATTCTTTGTTTATACTGTTATTGCACCCTTTTTATATATTTATCATGATTGTCATATTTTCATACTAAATTATATATGTGTTATGTATTTTTGAGCTGCTTGGCGCCTGTATCATTGAGATGTTTTAAATTATACGCTTATTCAAAGTAATATATATATATATATATATATATATATATATACAGGGTGAGTCATAAATATCGAAACAATAGGCAATCTCTTTAAATAATGCTTCTAGACCCATACTTCCAATTGCAAATTTTCATAAAAAAGGTGAATTTTTTTATAAGATAAGTTGCAACTCCATGGGGGTGTCTATTTTAAAAAAATACAAAAATTAAATTTTTATACGACCCTCAGAGGATAAAACTTTCAATTAGAAAAGTTTTCCTTATCCATTCCTGAATTGAACAAAAAAAATCATCTCGATATCTACAAATCCCCGAAAGATATTAAAATCCAAAATTTTCCCAAAATTGGTGACTTACACCACTTAAGCACACCTCTGAGCGCAGCGAAATCAATTCATTTGAAGTACAATCTAGGGATCGACCACAAATTTACGCATTGTTAAATGTCGATTCAACACAATACTTTAACTTTTAGATATAAAATAAAAAATATAGGTTTTTGCTTTAAACTTCCTTGAAATATGCTACATGTCTCTGGTACATGTACCAGTACAAACTGGTATGACCCATTGGCCGCACCGTCTTATTAAACACTTATGAAAAGTATTATTAAATTAAGTGATATTAACTAAACTCTCAATAAAAGTGTCTTAAAATCTTACTGTCGCAGGCAAAATGTTTAGTAAATATAGTAATAGCGATAATGACACTTCTATTAACAGAATCATTGGAAATATATTTTAATAAATTACATAGAAATATTTTCAAAAATCTACTTTTCAGTTTCAAAATTTATGATGGTTTTAAACCTACTTTTTCTTTATTCTATCTTTACAAGATTGGATTCATGAAAATTTTGAATTCCGATTTTCGATGGTTTACACGTTTTAGGGCTCAGAGATTCCGAAAAACATATTTTTATAAAATGTCTGTCTGTGAGTCGCTGCACAATAAAAAAAATTGAAATCGACGTGCTAAAAAAATAAGGTTTAAATTACTGACGCATTTAAACAGTAATTAAAGGTGAGAATGGCAAAACTTAAATAAATTCTGAAATCGAAACTATACAGAACGGATTTAATCACCTAGAAACTTTTAAAAAGCATTTAAAGGTTAGGAGCCCATCTTTCTTTAAAACTAAATGCACTTTTCTGCATCAAATGTTTGTATTTCAGTATTTCTCATTTTTAAATTGACACAAGTCATTAACCGTCAGTTATGGTAACAGACCCGCGAGTTCAATAATTTTTTAACATCTCAAAAAAAAAAAAAAAAAAAAAAATGTCCAACATGCAGGAAAAAGTTTTCAGTTGAGAAAATTTACTTTTAAAAATAAAATTTGTTTACAAAAATCGCATCTTTTTTTTTTATATTGCTACTTTAAATACTTTTTTTAAAAAAACATTATTTAAAATGCTGAATTAAAATTGAAAATTAGACATTTTCATTTAATCAAAAGAAAAAAAAATTCAACGCGACAAATAATATTTTGAATGATAACAATTTTAATTTACTCTAAAATTTTTGAAAAAAAAAATATTAAGAAGTCTTACGATGTGATAATGCTTACAAATTATATGGTTAACCATCGCGAAACATTCAAAATTCTAACTTTATAAGTAAATAAATAAAATAAATGTTTCCTGGACCCATTACAGCAACATTGTTTCTTCAATTACACGCATTTCAATTTGTGTCTGATTTTTTGAAACCTCACGATTTATTAAAATACTAGCTGACCCGCCCGGCGTTGCCCGGGTCCGTATTAACAATATTAAATGAACTTGAAATTTGTGTGATTTTATCATTAACTCGAAACATACAAAAATGCATTGTCTGAAATACGTGGCCACTAACTGTGAGAAAAATCGATTAAAAAAAACCAACTAATATTAAGCTCTAAAAATACTCAAAATGAGCAATGAGAAACGCGGGAGGGAATATGTATATAACGATTGCGTGATTTTCGTCTTAAAGTGTTGATACTTACCCGTAAAAATCACTGTTAAGTTACGTAACTCATTATATTTTTCACTTAGAAGTCCCAAGTGAAATATTTTGAATTTCAAACTAATTATATCACTCTTAAATCCGACTATACCATGAATGAAATCGATACTCGATGATAGCTAAAAGGTTGGTATATAGTATAATAATTTGAGCCATGTAACAAAAGTAAGTGTTATTTTTAATCAATTCATGCGTAATGTTCACTATGTGGATAAATTCCTAACAGTAAACTTTTGTACCGAAACCATAACCTGCCTGTAACCTAACTACAACTTAACAGTAACCTACCGTAAATTAAATGTAACATAAATGTAACCTAGCCTTCACTTTATTGTAATCTATCCTTATTCTAACCGTAACATAAATGCAATTTAACTTTAACCTAACTTAACCGTGACCTAACTGTAAATTAAACATAATCAAAGACTTACTGTAATGTAATTGCAACTTAAATGTTATCTAACCATATGTTGGGTTCATGTCCATGGAAATTATTTTGTTTTGTTTGGATCTGGTTATGATTCATTAGGATATTTTCGTCGGGTTCAGATTTCGTTCAATTCAGATCTTAGGTTTTTTTATATTGAATTTTTTTATATTCGGATCGGATTCATGTCTATGGAAATTACTTTGCCTTGCTCGGAACCAATTATGGTTCTGTGGGATATTTTTGTCGGGAATAGATTTGGTTAAGTTCAGATTCCGGCTTTTTCTTCAAATGTAATTTTTGGGTTCGGTTTTGCTTGCCTGTTCACGGAAATTATTCTGCCTTGTTCGAATAAGTACATGCTTCATTGGAATATTTTTTTTTCAAGTTCAGATTTGGTTCAGTTCGGATTTCGTGATTTTTTTCAAAAAAAATTTTTAGGTTCAGATTCAGTTCATGTGCATGGAAAATTTTTGTCTTATTCGGATCCAGTTATGGTTCTGTGGGATATTTTTGTCGGGTTTAGATTTGTTTCAATTCAGATTTCGGGTTTTTCTTCAAATGTAACTGTTGGGTTCGGATCTTCTTACATATTCACGGAAATTATTCTGTCTTGTTCGAATAAGGACATGCTTCACTGGAATATGTTTGCCAAGTTCAGATTTCGTTCAGTTCAGATTTCGCGATTTTTTCAAAAAAAATTTTTGGGCTCAGATTGGGTTCATGTCCATGGAAATATTTTGTCTTGTTTGGATCCGGTCGCGTTTCTTCGAAATAGTTTTGTTAGATTCAGATTTGGTTCGATTCAAATTTCAGGTATTTTTTCGAATGGAAGTTTTAGGTTGGTATCGGGTTCATGTCCACGGAAATTATTTTGCCTTACTCGAATCCAGTTATGGTTCTTTTAAATATTTTGGTCAGTTTTAGATGTGGTCTGGGTCAAAGTTCAGGATTTTTCAAATGGAATTTTTTAGGTTTGAGTCGGGTTTATGACCACGAAAAGTGTTTTCTCTTGCTGGGATCGGGTTATAGTTCTCTGGAATATTTTTATCGGTTTCAGATTTCGTTCGGGTCATATTTCTGTTTTTTTTAAAGAAAATATTTAGGTTCGGGTCAGGTTTCATGTCCACGAAAATTATTTTTTCTTGTTTGGATCGGGTTATGCTTCATTTGAATATTTTTGCGGGATTCAGATTTGGTTTGGGTCAGTTATCAAATCCATAGTTTTTTTTCAAAGAGAATTTTTAAGTTCGGGTCGGGTTTATACCCACGGAAATTTTGTCTATCGCGAATTGGAGTGTTGTCTGTTTTTTTTCTGGTTTGGATCGGGCTATGTTTAAATTAGTCTGAACATTAAGGTTATAATCAGATTTGCTACTATTCTTTTTAGGGCTATTTCTGATAAATAATTTACTTTGCTATTTGGTAATTTATTATGGTGTATGAATCGTTTACGGATTCAAACCAATTGTACCCCAAACAGCTATTTTATTTTTGTTTAAAAAAATAAAGCCATATTACAATTTTAAATTAAATAGAACATATTTAAATTTAATCAATGATAAAAAAAATAAACTTATAGAAATATGTTGTGTATTTTTTTTTTTTTTTACTGCAGCACATATAATGACTCATATATTCTAATATTTGAAATGCCAAAAATCTGTGTACAACCATAGCGTAAAAAGAAATTAAGAGAGTGGCAGTATAATGTCTTGGGGTGACGCCAAAAATGTACTCCAAAATCAGCTACATTAAGTCCAAATAAGCACCAACAAAAACATGTGCTGTACGATCAATTCAAACACTCCGATCAATTCAAATTGGTTTAAACCCGTATTTCTTTGTTTTTTATTTTTTTACCTTCTAAACTGTTATTGAATAGATGACTAAAATTTCTTTTAAAAATAACGTTTTGTGCTGTAATACAAGATCGGAATACATAAAAGATACAAAAATATCAATCACAGACAAGAATTATTTGATTATTTTTATCATAGACTTTGAAATATCAATATAGAAGCATCATTTAAGATTTTGCTTGAAAAATTAACATTCTTTCGTTAATGTCTTAAAATCGTCTTCACTCTGAAATCTAGATTTTAGATTAATATTTGTTATTTAAGTTTTCATGCATGATTTTAAAAGAATGTTTTCATCAATATATTTTATATATTGACATGGAATTATTAATATATTGTTAAATCATAAACATTTTTCATCTAAATTATAAAGTATTAAAAAGTTCTGAAAAAAAATTTGTAATACAATTTTTAGTTCAAATCAAATGTTTTCAATATTTTATTTAATTTTATTTTGACATTTAATTATTTCTAATTTTCCAGTTTCAATTATTTTAAAAGCAAACATTTATTTTAATAAATAATATAATAGAAAAAACATTTTAATAAATTACTATTTCTTCGTAAAATATACTTCAGCTGTAATTCATTTCTTTCAATTTTTCTCTTTAATACAAAATTCCTTCCTTGTGCTTTTGTTTAAGACACTAAAATTTCAGCGATAAATGGTTTCATATTGCAAACCTTTTTTACGGATTACTTCACCTCCACCTATCTTTTTCCTCCATGGTGTATAGCAGCTGTGATTAAAAAAAAAATCTTTATTTAAACTGACAGTTTGCCAGTCTATGAATTTTAAAGATCAGTCCCAGCTTTTTTAATTATTTCTGCGAAAATTTAATGCAACCAATCAACCATAAGAAAATGAAATGAAAAAAGGCGATATGTTATGAGAGTGAGCTTTGGAATTTAATTAATAACTCAGTTAATAAATAGAATTTTGAAATCCTGAGCTTCAGGTGCATCAGGCGAGATATTGGATTACTCTCATAAAAATTTTGAGCTTCGTATGTCCCATAGATCTTGCTAGCCATCGCAGCACACAGGCACCCACACAGACAGACAGAGCGTTTTGTTCTTTTTTTAGTATAGATTCATAACTCTCTGAGTTTTGAAAATATCAAAATGATTTTTTTTTTTTTTGCTCAATTCAGGAATTGGTAAGGAATTTTTTCTAATTGGGAGTTTTATCCTCTGGGGGCCTTATAAAAATTTAATTTTCATATTTTTAAAATTAGACCTCCTCATGGAGTTGCAACTTCTCTTATCAAAAAATTCACTTTTTTTATGAAACTTTGCAATTGGAAGTATAGGTCTACGGGCAATATTTAAGGTGAAAGCCTATTGTTTCGATATTTATGACTCACCCTGTATATATTGTAAAGTTTTGGCATGCACAATTAAAATTAATTTTATACAAGTTTGATTTTCCGAGGAGTATTTAATTTATTTATTTTCTTATTCTACTGTTTTAATGTATCTATACTACCACAGGCATTATGAAAGTAGCGTTAATTTTAATTCCTGCTGTAAGCAAAAAACGATTTTCTAATTTTTTTAATAAACATTTATGTATCTATAAATATGGATGTAACTTTTATACGAATGTTGTGTATTACGTAGATTGTTATCTGCAGCAGCTACAAATCACTTCGTATATTTTGTTTTACCGGGTGATGTTCAAATATTAAGTTTTCCACTAATTTGTGGTTCATCCCTTATAGTTCTCAAAATCAAAATTTTTCTGAATAATACATTTTCAGACTTTTGTTTTTTACAATTTAAAATTTCGAAAAAATTTGGCTAGTATTTCTTTTGTTATTAGAGATATTGTAAAAAGTGTCCTCTGATTTTAGTAATATATTGTATATTACGAAGATAAATATATCTATCAAAATGATAATTGATGGGTTTCATATCATCTAATTGGTTTTTTTATGTTAAAAGAATTAAATTTAATTAAATTTCTGAACCGATTAAAATAATCCGCACTGCAAAACTCGCAATGAACATGATAAAAAAAATGTTGAATTTAATAAAAAGGGCGGATTAATCTAACTTAAGATTACGCATTAAACGAATAAGAGGGGGGATGTTTCTACACTAATTATAAATAGAAGTTTTCTTATACGTCCATTAAAAACATTTCAAAAATATGCATTAAAATATATAATTGCTATAAAGGACCTCAAATACTAGTAAAAACATTAAAATATCTTAATAATTTTTACATGTTTCGATTGAATTTACTCAATCATCATCAGAAAAAACAAAATACAAATAAACACAAAGATGGAAAATGACAATAAACTATTACAAAAAAAAAAAAAAAAAAAAAAAAAAAAAAAAAAAAACGTTTTTGACGTCGAATTTAAAATTTGCATACTCCACAGTTTGAAAACAGAAAAATTTGCATTTGTGATTCTCTTCTTCAATTTTCTGCAAAAAAAAAATATATATATATATATTTTTATTTTATATAAAACTTCAAATATCCTTTAATTGTTTTGAGCAGTGTCTTTAAATGTCCCTAATGAAATGAGTTATTATCATTAAATTAAATTTTTCAAAACATTTTTAAAAATTCTTATTTTTTATTAATACTTTAAGGCTTAAAATTTTGAATTATATCTAATCTCTTTTCCTTCGAGTAGTATTTCTCTATATTGAAATCATTCTATATTATGCATTTATTTTAAAAAAAGAAAATACTTTTTAAGTTATTTACTCCGAAGTATTATGTTTTGCGGTTAGGGAATACAATTTATAAAAAAAAAAAAAAAAAAAAAAAAAAAAAAAAAACTCATTAAAAAGAAATATTCCATTTTATAGCCTACATTATTTATTATTTTTTCATACAAATTAAGACAGATTATTTTGGAATTTTCATGCAATGAAACTAGCATTGATTACTAGTATTTTTTTTTTTATCAAAAAACAATAGTAAAAAACGACAAAAATTGCATACATTTTTAATACTTTTACGGAGATACAATACTTTGAAATTTCTCAAAGTAACGTTTTTTTAATATTTACTTAAAATTTCTTTAATTTTGAGTATTCTGACACACGATCTGACACACGAAAGTTACATAGTTAACTTCTTTTAAATTTTGTTGGCAATACAAATGAAAACTTTGAACTTTTTCTCCATGTTCATATATTTATAACGAGCTTGCTTCATGCAAACTAATACTTTTATGCTGATTTAGATAGAGGTTTGATTATTTTAAATGTTCTCCATGGTATATTTAATATTTTTATGCATGGATTTAACAATATACTTTATAGTTATTTTGAAAAATATGTTTAAATTGACAGTTTGCTGGATTTTTTTAATTTTTTACAATACACGTGAGAGAAAAAATTATATTAAATTTAAAATCCCATACATATCAAAATCCACGCGCAGCTTTATGTAGTTAGTATATTCTTCTAAATATGAAAACAATCGCAGTAAAAATATTACATTTATAAAAGTAGTAGAATGTTTTACAAAATTATAATTATTATTTTCAATTTAAATTTTAGTAAAATATGCTGATCTATAAGATTTTTTAATTTTAGTCTTACTTTTCATATTAAGTATTGTGCTACTACATATATAAGAATATTATTTAAATCTGAAAAATAAAGTTTAAAAAATACTGTGTCCCCTTAAAGTATACAATTTCTTAACGTTTTCTAAAATACAACCAATTAATGTAATATTTTCTATACCACGAAAATATACTAAAATACCTTTATTAATATATGTTAAAATAACATTTTTTTTGACATGAAAAAAAATCGTCAAATATCTTACTTTAAAGTAAAATAAAGATCTTTAAAGAAAATTATTTTTTTCTTTAAAGATTCTTTTATCAAAAATTTCTTCATAGGACTTCTTTTTTAGCATTTCATTATAGCACTAAATTTAAAAAATAATGAAAAAAAAATCAGAAATGAAATGTGATCAAGGACATGTTTCTTAATTAACAGCGTAAACAAGTTCCCTCTTTCGTCTTAATTTAAATACGAGAATGTAGCAGTTGATGAGTATTAAAGGATAATTAATATTTAAAAAGAATTTAAAGATCGTGTAAAATTTTAATAAACTTAGCAAAATATATCTTTTTAAACTAATGGTATATTTATAAATAATTATATTTTCTTTGATTTTTTTACCTTTGAAACACAATTAGTTAAATTTATATTTCTTAAATCTTAATGTTTTAATTTTCAAATAGTTATGTTCTTTAAATAAATGAAAGACAGAGATAAATCTAAAACCAAATGAGTTTTTGTAACAGTTTAAAATTTTATCATTCCATTTTTTATATGTTAGAAAACTATCTTTTAAATAGGTCGATAATAATGAACTTTTTTAACCATCACACAACGTGAACAACTCCTAAAAGGCAGAATAACCATCTTTACCAGTTCGACCCACAGCGAGACGTACAGGAAGAGTATCAATTAAGTTCTTGAAGATTATTTACTCGCATGTTGAGCCATCCTGACTCTAATGTCAGCCTAGCAGAACTAGGTTATGCGGTAGAGGATCATGGTGAGAACAACCCGATAGAGCTGATGCCACGGATTTTTGATTGGGTTAAGTCTGGGGATTTACCGTCCGGGAAAGTACAGAAAACTTTTGGAACCACACATTTACACTACCAGGGGTATGGCACCTCGCATTGTTCTGTTTATAGATGCCATCATTCTTAGGGACAAATTTTCGCTTGTAGGCGTGTATATGGTGCGAAAAGACAGTTAGGTGCATGTATTGATCCATCCGCTTCAACAATGATTAGTGCACATAGAAAATACCTTGAAGACATTCCCCAGATCATAATGCATCCTTTTCCAGCTTGAACATTTCCGTCAATTCTTGAAGTGTGTTTGCTTTCAGGTTTTCGCCGTAATCGAAAATGTCTATCCGTCGATTGAGCATAAAACGTGATTCATCTTAAATATCCACCAGTCGCCACTCACTGGACGTCCAGTTGCAGTACTGGCTGCAAATTCCAGCCTTCGTCGCCGTTGAACAGCAGTCAGCATAAGTGCATTGACCGGGCATTTGCTAAAGAGGTTTACAGGAACAACATTCACTGAACAGTCATTGAGACCATAGTGTTATTACCACCTTTACTCATCTGAGCGGTCAGTTGCTCAAGATTGGCACGTCTATTTGCCCTAACTGTTCCCCGCGGTCGCCGTTTACCTCTGTCATCTATGCCCACAGTGAGCCACATTTGCCATATTTCTGGTTTTAGATAGTGTCATTTTACCATGCACTTTACACTTTTATCACGGCGGAATGCAAAGAATCGGCAAAAATTTTATATTTAATGAATGGTTTCGCCTTTGGCCAGAAAGCCAAACATCATGCCTTTTTGGATAGCTCCATTTCTGCATTACGCCGAATACTGCAATGTTTTAAGATATCCCGGCACACTTTATATATTATTTACTTCAATGTGATGAGATCTATCTTTTGTCATTGTTTACTTTAAGTTGAAATAGAAAGTAGATGATGGTCACAATGGGAGTGTCGATTATTATGACTGGTTTGTGTATTTTAGAGATTAATTATAAATCGGTACATTGAAATACATAATTTGGAACATACTGACATATTTTGAAACATATATTTTAAAAACAAAGAATAATGTATAGTAATGAGTAATAATCGAATAATAATTATTAATCTAAGAAAACTTTAAATGTACTTTTTACAGTAATTTCATAAAGATTTTAAAATACCACATTATAATAACGCACATAATTTAAAATGATTTTTCTTTAAATTATAAATACAGATTGTGCTTTAAAGGCAAGTATTTATTAACTTATTTTTACAGCAATAATAATTAGTTACTGCATAAATTATAACTATTAAAGAAATAAAGAATTTTTAAGATGAATCTTTAGTTAAAAGATGTTATATGTGTGGTTTCTTCTTTAAATTTTAGAAAACTTATCCTAATTATAGATTTAAACACTTTCAAAACATTGTTTAGAATTTAAAAAAATAAATCATCTTTCTTGATTACATGCATTTGATAATACCATAAGAAACAAAGACCTGTTATTTTTTAATATGATAAATAATTAAATACATTGTTATTTGTGCAACGTACCATCTTTGCATTAAAAAATCCATTCTTATATATATTATGAATTGTGTTATAGTATATATTTAAAAAAATCTGTCATATTATACAAATGCACAAATATCATATACTGATAGTTTTTAAGCGACAGATGTGAGTCTTTAACATTTTATTTCTATTTTTAAATTGTATTTTAAGTATAAGGAAGTTGCCTTTCCCATTTTCTGAATTTATATTATTTGAAAATTTATTAAAGAATAGCACTTTTTAAAAATAATAATTAACATGAGTTTCAGAACAACAATTTCATTACAAAATAAGGGATGCAAATGTAAAGCCTACTCACTCTTTACTAATTGTCAAAATTTTTACTACTTCTGTTACAAAAATATAGTATTAAAAAACTTGCATTAAACATACACATACTAATCTATCAACGAACTGCATCTAGAAAACTTTAATGATTTAAAAAATTGTTTCAAGAAACGTTCATGACTTAATTTAAAATTTTAATTTTAATTTAAAAGAAAATTTCACTTAGAACAGGAAATATATATATATATATATATATATATATTTATCGAACACGATCCCTTTGGTCGAAGACGCTGTTCTCCCTACAAGCTGTATAGAATCGTCTTGGCATTCTGCCAAGCAGGGCTCCAGCAACTCTGGTTCTATAGTATTTCCCGATCATGTTATTGTGTTGCAATGTATAAATTCATAAAGTTTTTAAATTTGATAATTTTAGTAATAGATCTCCCGAAAGACTATTTAAAAAGTTTTATACTATTAAAATAGATTTAATACCAAATTATCAATTCTAATTTCCTAAAAGATAAATTTTCCATTTCATAATAATATTTTTGTACAGACTTCATATCTGTTTCATTTCTTTCTTTTAATACTAATGCTACTGATGATTTTTTAGAATATTTCCGCGTAAACAACTATTAGAACATTAACTATTTATTTTTCTTAAACACACTTGTTTTATCGTTTAATAAAATAACTGTTTTTAATGACTTGCAATACTTCATAAATATTTACTGTAAAAAATTCTCGAGATTGGCGGATAAACTTCCTGTAAATTATAAAACTCTAAAACATATCTAAATGCTTTGAGGATTATAGAAAAAATATCAGTTATCACCTATTCTAGAAAAATATGAAAGCTCTTTCAAAACATTAGTTATAGAAAAAACATTTTCTCATGAAAATATTTGTAAGGAAGCTTTCAGCAAAAAATATTGCATCACTATTTTCCCTTATTTTCTTGTGAAAGTCACTAGACAATCATCTAGGGAGTATCATCACTATCCTTATTTTTAAGATATAGTATTTCTTTATTTATATCTTCACTGTAGATTTTTTAGGTAGCATAAAGCAGCTTTTCCTGAACATTATCATAAAACAGACCATATATATGAGTTGTATTTTAGTATTACTCTTTATGTCTTAGTGCTTATTGTGAAATAGTTTACATACGATATAATGTTCTGTTCGTTTATGCAGATACACTCAAAAACATAAACATACTCACAATATGTAAAAAATGTGCAAAAAAATAAAAAAATAAAAAAAATAAAAGGAAAAACAAAACTCACTTCGGCTTTCATTATCCAAACTTTCATCGTAAACATGTACAGTGTAATCTTTGACTATCAATTATCAATGGGAGTGGCTAAAAGTGACCGCTTGTCAGAGGTGGGTTATTTAGAAGTTTCATTGAAGGAAAAAAATACAGAATTTTAAGTAGAAATACACAATTATTTTAATTAATACTCAAAATTTTAATATTTGAAAAATAAATAGCGATTTAAAGTTGCTTTTTTGTTGTTGCTGTTTGTTGATGTTGCGAGAAATAACAGTATGAGTTGTTTTACTGCAAAATTCACCACCATTAAAGTTTACTGAAAAATTTCACGGAAGTTTATTAAGAATTTGATATATGTAACAGTACCATTTACATTGTAACAGTACTGGAAATTTTGAACGATTCCATTATATCTTCGATTTTGCTATCGCCATAATCATCATTTTATCTTCCTTTCTCCTTTCTTTGTCCATTTGGTATACGAATCAAATGTAGCACTAACTATCAAATCTTTGTATTAACAGAAAAAGTTAGTGGTATTCATGTTAGTTATGTCTGCTATTCTATGACTATTCTCTAATTTCCCCCCATCACTATGATTGTCTTCATATTCAGTGAATAGTCTTTAAGAGATGTTGTTATATTTGTTGACGTGTGCCTGAAAGGCAAGATGAATATCTGATGACGTTTAGACTGCAGTTGGAGGGTTGGAAGTCAGACTTTTGCAGAAGAAAATATTCCACAAACTTACCAATACATGATAGCACCAAACATTGTCACCTTACCAATTTCAATATATCTCTATAGGGGAGAAAATAGTTTATCCAGAAACCTATACGCAGGGTAACTGATAAGACCAACCACAGAACATTTCAGAGCCATTTTATTCATCAAGCGCATGCAATGCATACACTCGGTGGATATTTGGTAATATCGAGAATCGAATCCGAGACCTTTCAGTCTAGAATTTAGTGTATGACCACTAGGCAACCAAGGCAAGTATTTAAGAGATTTAAAAAAATATAAATGTCGGTATACAGGGCTGCTACAAACAATTTTTCACAGGCAAAATTTCATAATTCTACCTTGCATTAGTTTATCAAAATATGTATGTATATTTGATATGCAGTTTAATGACATTTGCAAGAAAAGATTATTATAGAACATTTTTAAAAATATGGTGTGAATCGAATAAAAAAGTAGTCGACTGCGGCAGACCTGCATATTAAGTAAAATTTTTTTAATGAGTTTCAGATTTTGATTTGCAAATATGGAATTGTTCTAGGAACTATTCCATTTATTATTTTTTTTTTCGCACGATTTTTAAGCGGACGTTGTTCAGAATTTCTTATTTAGAGATTCGTACTAATGCTGGTGCTATGGAACGTGTTAGGTTCGATAAAAATGTGGACATTTTTTATTATGGGACAATATAATATTTGTGGACATTATCGTTGTTTAGATGTGATCATCCAATATAATTTCATTGTATTATAAATAACAAGCTTACGTAAGAAATAAATAATTTTAATTTTTTAACTTGTTTTTTATCAGTGAAAATACGCTCGAAAATATTGAATGCATTTTTTATCAAATTGCTAACTAAGTGCGGAGCCATCCGAGTGAAGTTTCCCTGCGTAGATTTGTTCACACCCTTGTTTGTCTTACCCTTGGTTAGCAATATGATATATCACTAATTAAATACGCAAGTATAGGGTACACGACATTTCGGTCCCGCCATTTCGGTCCCGCCGTTTCGGTCCCGCCGTTTCGGTCCCGAGACATTTCGGTCCCTGGACATTTCGGTCCCGAGACATTTCGGTCCCTGGACATTTCGGTCCCGAGACATTTCGGTCCCTGGACATTTCGGTCCCGAGACATTTCGGTCCCTTTCCATTTCGGTCCCTGGCCATTTCGGTCCTAATCATTTTGGTCTCTTGCCATTTCGGTCCATTGCTATTTCTTTACCGGCCACTTTATAACATGGTTTCTGATTGATGAAGGCCCACTAAACGCTGTAAGCTCAACATTGTTCGGGCCTTTTTTAATATTTTTATTCTCCTGCCCCCCTTCCCTCAAATTTTATACAAAGCTGAATATAATAGTCCAATAAGTTTAATCTATTGTAACTCGTGATAATAAAATCACAGCGAGTTGTAAATTTGATTAAGCAATGTTATATAATTTTAGACTGTCTTTATTATTATTATTTAACAGAATAAATATTTTAAGTTTTATCATATATTTTTTGTATTAGGTATTTTATCTATACTATAAACTATTATTTTTATTGATTAACTTTTATTTTTATTGATTGTTTTCGCACACTTTCTTAGAATCTTTAAATTAGTGATTTCGTAACTAGGCGTGCTATAAAAAATTTTTGTTAAAAAAATAAAAATGCTCCAACGACCTTTTTTTATGTAATAATTATTGGTTGCATTTTTTTTTTTTTTTTTTTTTTTTTTTTTTTTTTTTTTTTAACAGTTTTTTTACTTTATGAAGACAATTTTTGTGAGTTAATTTTATTGAAAGTGGGCCTATTTCTTTGTAATAAAATGATTATTTTTTTATTTTATATAATAATGTAACTATTATTTTAAATAATTTTATTTTCGATTTTTAACTGACAAAACTAAGCGTTTTTATTTTATCGTTTATTTATTTATTTCCATTACCTTTTCGCTCCCACTTTCACAGAAAAAAATTGACAATTTTTATTTTAATTTTATTATTAATTGAATAAATAGTTTTAAATTTCAGTAACTTTAAATATAAAATAAATAAACAGATAAACGATAAGCTTCAGTTTATAACTACTACAAAACATAATGATAAATTGAATATAAGACAGATTATTTATTGAGTTTATGTAAAGTAAAATTCGAAATGCATATTAATAATTTTATCAATTTAATCATATAAAGATTCGTTAAATTAAAAATACATAAATTTAATAAAATATTAATTTGATTTTCCTTTTAAAATCACTAACTGTTTTGAGATTTAATTTATAGCAATTATTCATCACCATAAGTTATTATTCAATAATTATTATTTATTTCAAAAACGGAAATTATTATTATTATTATTATTATTATTTTGAAAAATCAATTAGTAACGTAACGTAATAATTAATTAAACATAATAATGCAACACTGTAACAATGCGTAAAAATATTTCTTAACAGGTTTAGGTAACATTATTATCCAGATGCAGATTTAAATTTTTTAAAACAAAGTTATAGTTTACAGTTCGCAAAAATCAATCGTGTATTAATTATTATATTTAAAGAGTAAGAAAAATATGATAAACTAACCAATAAATGAATAAATAACATATTTATTTTGAGAATCCTTTTCATTTTTATACATACTAATGAAGTTAATAACATTATAGTAGTTGAAATTTAAAAATATGTTTTTTTCATTTTTGCTATAACTTCTATATAGTTCTTGTACTAGATTTTAAACAAGTAATTGATAAATAAGTCACTTAAACAATTAATAGTTAAAATAATTTTGAATCCTTATTAATAAATATGTTTGACAAAAATAATTTCATTTTTGAGAATTTTTTAATTTAACAACATAATTATTAATGCTTTCAAATGTTCTAAGATGATGTTAATCATTTAATAAAATAATGTATAACATTAAGTAAATAACAAATCAAAACCGTGTGCCGAGAATTTTTAAACACTTTTTTTATGTTGGTGTTCCTATAAAATTGGAAATGTATGCATATAAGTATCAGCTAAGTACTACGTACTACGATTAACCTCTTTTAAGCAAAAATTCCGCATGTCAATCAATTGTCAACGCCCATCTGAACAAATAGTCATCTTTATACAAGATAGCTAGAAGAGCTAGGTAGCTAGCTTTATTCTACGTATTTTGATCTTTATACACTTGTCAGATGAAACCCTTATTCTTTACAATGTCCTTTATACTCTGGAGTTCAAATGCGGACGGACCTCCCACATAATCGCTGGCATTTTTTAGAAATATGAATGTTTTGAAAAGAACAGCATTTCTCAGTGTTTTTTTTATTCCTCTTGCTGTTATCTTCATTTCAAACGCTTTTAGTATCAATAAAACCAGCATAAAAAGTAGAATGGAATATTTTTTATCCTTATTATTACAGCTTATGAATGACATTGAAATATTCAAAACTTATAACATAACTAAATAAGATTGTTAGATAAGATATTTACCACCTAGACATAATATTTTAAGTTACCTTTTTTAATTTAACTTATTTTGACAGAAGGCTTTTTTTTTTCATATTTTTTATGAGGGTTTTTATATTTTAATGTTAAAAATAATTATTTTATATAATAATATCCGCTTTAAATGAAATGACAAATTTCAATACGCATTACATTAATAATTTAGTAATTAGTTTCCTTAAGCTGGTTTTAGAAAATTTAACAGATGTGTTGTATAAATGTGATATATGCATAAAAGTATGGCAATATAATTTTTTTGCTGTTGCCGTTGTTTTGGAAAACATTAATAAAAACAGGGAAGCGTCAATATAATAAACATTCTAGATTTTAATAATAACAATAAAAAAAGAACTGTTGTCATGAAAAAATAATTGCTAATAATTCAAGATGTAATTCATTTTTAAAAAATGTAAAAAAAAAAAAAAAAAAAATCTTTAAGTTACAAATCATTTTAATAATTATTTCTGCTCGTGTCATATATTTATGTAATAAAATAATTGCAATGCTAACTACCTCCACGTGTTGCAATCTGGAAACTCTTTTCTTAATTTAAAAACGGAAAAGTTTAAAAGGAAAATAAATGCTAGTAACCAAAAACAACATATAAAAAATGCCATAAACAAAAAGAGGATTCAATGATAATTTTGGCACAGGGGGTAAAATACCACCAGATACAGATGTTTTTTATTTATTTCAACATTTTTGCTCTTATGCGGGAAGTGGCGGGGGTGCAAAATAATGAAACACTTATAATTCTGAAAATTGGCTTCAGCGATGAAATCCTATAATATGCTAAGTGTCAGAATATAAATTCCATATAACAATAACTCTTTCTTTTCTCCTGGCAATTTAAAAGCCTTTGTCTCCCTGGAGAGGAAACATGCATCTCAGAAGTTAAAATTTTACAACTATTATGGGGTGTGTTAATATCATAAGTTAATTGGGTTATTTTATAAATTTAGTTATCAGTTTCCAAGTTAACTTCTCCGTTTCCTCGTTCAAGAATTCAAAACATTCTGGCAATTTTAAAAAATGCCATTCATCTGTGAATTTTTTTCAGAAATCTCCATCGATTTCTAAATAATTGATCAAGTTTTGGGGTACTTATTACTTCTAAATTATCGCATTACACTAAAATTTTATGCGACTTTCAGTTAAAAAACCAGTGTTGAATTCAGACACTTTTCTCCGGGAGGGACTTCTGTGGCTCCGGGGGGATTACACTTTTTTGCCAATGAAAACACAAAATTTCAAATTTTCCGGGGGGGGGTTATTGATAGCTCCGGGGGGAATGACCTGCCCCTGAATTCAACATAAAAAATGCCATTCATCTGTGAATTTTTTTCAGAAATCTCCATCGATTTCTAAATAATTGATCAACTTTTGGGGTAATTGTTACTTCTAATTAATCGCATTACACTAAAATTTTATGCGACTTTCAGTTAAAAAACCAGTGTTGAATTCAAACACTTTTCTCCAGGAAAGACTTCTGTGGCTCCGGGGGGGATTACACTTTTTTGCCAATGAAAACACAAAATTTCAAATTTTCCGGGGGGGGGGTTATTGATAGCTCCGGGGGGAATGACCTGCCCCTGAATTCAACGTAAAAAATGCCATTCATCTGTGAATTTTTTTCAGAAATCTCCATCGATTTCTAAATAATTGATCAACTTTTGGGGTACTTGTTACTTCTAACTAATCGCATTACACTAAAATTTTATGCGACTTTCAGTTAAAAAAACAGTGTTTGAATTCAGACACTTTTCTCCGGGAAGGACTTCTGTGGCTCCGGGGGGGGGGATTACACTTTTTTACCAATGAAAACACAAAATTTCAAAATTACCATGGGGGGGGGGTAATTGATAGCTCTGGGGGGAATGACCTGCCCCTGAATTCAACACTCTGAAATGTTCCTTATAACATTATGTCAGATATTTCCCGTGCACAAAATTTCAGCTTGATGGAGAAGGGACCGAAAAGGCCAGGGACCGAAATGTCTCGGGACCGAAATGACCATGGACCGAAATGTCTCGGGACCGAAATGTCTCGGGACCGAAATGGCCAGGGACCGAAATGTCTCGGGACCGAAATGTCTTGGGACCGAAACGTCTCGGGACCGAAATGTCTCGGGACCGAAACGGCGGGACCGAAACGGCGGGACCGAAATGGCGGGACCGAAACGTCCTGCTTCCCAAGTATATATATAGAATGTATGCAATAAGTATATATTTTCATGCTATTAAATTTTTTAAAAAAATGCAGAATTTCAATTTTTATATGTTCTCTATAAATTACTGGGTTACGTTCAAAAATATACAGATTTTTAATGAATGAATTTTAATTTTAAAATGATTAAATTTGAAAAATATATTGCGTTTTTATAAAGCCTGATACAAAAACATTCCCAATGAGTACAGTGTACCTTATACACTGTTAAGGTCATGTAAAAATTGGAGCATTATATCATAAAAAATTGTCTGAGATACAATGGCATGATTGTTCATTTCACAATTTGCATAAAAACCGTAAAACACTATCTTTCCACATGATATCAACCCTTTGCGAATTCATAACCAAGCATTGAAATGGGTTTTAAGTAGTCCTTAGGTATTTTCATATTTCTGGGAATTTTTTATTATTAGGACTTCCTCAGACGGATTAGTAAGAGCCATATTGCTGAGAAAAAAAAAGAGTCAATAACTTGGGATATGTTAAGTAAATGAAGTGCTACATTTAATTGGCTACATTCTGTGATAAATTGAAATAGTGGAAATAAGTACCGAACACCTGTGATAAAAGATTTAGCAGCTATAAAAATAAACCGGATGAATGTTTAGGCTTAATAAATATATATGGCACATACGTTGTTACACACAGAGGTACCTAATTGGCGCCAAATTAACATTCATTTGCTTAACATGATTACCATTTAAATGGTATTATAAATTGTTTTGTTATACATTTATTATCATTTACTACCAGGGTAACCCGGCGATGTCCAGGTATCTCAATAGAAACCATGAAACCGTTCTCAAAGCCTGGGGTTAATAACATACCTTACCATGAAAATGGCTATTTAATAACGTTTCAAAGCATTTGTTTTAACACTGCTGGGGGGTTTTTATGTTCTAAAAACATTTTTTATGTATTTAAGACACTTATTAATAAAATAAATGAAAAAAAATCGTATATTTTTCTTTTAATAATTAAAGTGAGCATTTGATGTCCGAAAACTGTTGTAAAGCTATATTTTATAAAGTGGTGTAATTTTTTAAATGTCTTATTTATACAGAGATATATAAATGAGAAAAAATGTAATTTTTCGTTGTAATTTATTTGCTTTCTAAAAAAATTAATAAATGTATAAATTAAATTGGGCGTTATGTCACAGGAATATCCTATTATTTATGAATTAGCAAAACTTACTAATTACGTGACATTTGAAAAATAAATAAAAAAGCAGATTTTTTTTACTTGAAATTATGTATTTTTTCGATTAACAAAGGCTTTCGAAATTCTGGTTTTCACTAAGCCCTTTAATATTTTATTAAAGCTCTCCACTTTTAGTCATTTAATGACTTTTTAGAAGGAGCAAGATTAATCGTAGGATTATGGTTTTAGCTTACTTACACAATAAATATAAAGCTCCTTAACGGAAAAATGATCGAATTTAACTTTATTTTTTACTTGGGAATATATATATATATAAAGAAAAAATGCTAATTTATATGTTAAGAGAATTAGTCTTCACAAACCACATAAAATATTAATAAAATAATCACATTTATATAAAAAAATATGTAGTACTTTTTGAGCATTAATGACTCTTGTTCTGAAAGTGATAGTATTATCATTAATGAATTTTAGCAGAAAGCTAATTAGGTGTGTTCGTGATTATAAAAATACATAGCATCTGTAGTCGTTGTATTGTCAACCCGCCTGTCTGGCTGTCCATCTATCTGTATATAAAATCACAAAACTACACAACCAAATGGTTTTAAATATAATATATAAAGTCGTAAAGCTTAAAAAATATTAATGTATTAATCTTCGTTTCATTATATTCTATGATACGTAGTTAATTCAGTAATATTTCAATATATACCAATATTTCATAAAATCTATCTGAAATCTCTTAATATTTTCGTCAAGATACTTTAAAATTTTAAATGGTACAGATACACACATAAGAAAAATTGATAAATATTGCAAATATATTAATGTATGATAAATATTATAAATAAATAAGTGGGTAACTGTGTATTTACATAACTCGATGTTTTATCTTGAAATGATTTTTTATTGCAGAAACAAGACATCATAAATTTACCATGTGAAAAACATATAAAATGGGAAAAAAACTCTTTATGTACTGTTACAGAAAATTTTTTATTCCGACCCCCCAAAAATATTTATCATAGTCAACGCAGAAAAATAAATATTACGTATTACGTAATCTAAGTAAAAAAAGAACCTTAATGTGTTTATTGATTGTCTCTCTCCATATTTCTTATTTTGTACAATTTATTCATATTGTGAGTTAGTATATATGTAATAAAAAAGAGGACGCATACTATGATATTTTGTTTGAAAAAATATTGTAAAATGCCCCTGTAAAAATGCAAATTTTCTTAGTATATTGCTTAAAAATACATACTGCCGAGGATTTTTTGTCCAATATTTATTTAGGTAAAGGGGGACGGGGGATTTATTATTTTTGTAGGTCAAAAGTAATTTTGAGTTAGACAATTGCATTGGTATTATATAAACGTTGCAATATTTTCAACCGAAAAGATTACTTTCCCTGGTAATTAAAGCTACTGCTTATCAGTTCCTCATTCTTTATTTTTAGGTAAATTATGAAGTATTGGATTTGAGATTCATATTAGTCAAAATGGCTACATGGGGCACATTGATGCGTATCAATGAGCACCATAGTAGCTGTAAACAACATAAATTCTCTTCTAGTTCATTTTTTCATTATCTTTTAATATATTTTTTACCATACACTCCTTATTCCAACCATTTCCCGCCAAAAAATTTTAATATAATTTTTATTGAAGTGAAATAGCTTCTATTTTTTATATTAGAAAATTTTATAGTATTTTTGTAAATAGAAGATGTACGAACGCACTGTGATAGCAGAACTAACAAAAGAAAAAAACGGCAGCCTGGCAAATTTCAAATTTATATCGATTCTCCAGAGAAAAATGTATTTTCTACATGAGAAATGTTGAATAAGAGAAAAAGCTGCATCACAGCAAAGGATAATTATACTATAATCAGAATTTGTAATATAGTTATCCTTTATTATATATTTATAAACAGATTTATAAACAGAAAAGCTGGCAATTGCTTCATCTTTATTAAGAAAGAAAATAATGCTGGGGTTGTAGTGCAAGGTATGACAAAGTTACCACTGCCAACAATCCAAAAAGTAACAGCCTGAACATCAGGTCATTATACATTTAATTTTGACTGCAAATATTACTTACAAATAAATTGTGGGTTATTTGAATTTTTATAAATAAATATAAAATAGTTTGCTAACTCATTTTCTATGAAAAATATGCATTGGAAATATTTCGTCTCCATTTTTCCCAAATGTATCGAAGTGCCCCATGAAGTGTATCAATCTGCCCCGGGGAAGGGGCACATTGATACAAATGACTTTTTAGATTTTTTAAAATTGAATGCCAAAATTCTACATAAAACAACGTTTGTACATTTTAATAACACACTTCACAAGTTTTGCTGACACTACATGGGAAAATAACTTGAAATCTCCATTTTCTGGACATAAAAAAAAAACTAGGAAAAAAGCTGTATCAATGTGCTCCAGTTCTCCATGAATAAAATAAAAATCGCTTTAAGTATATTGTTTGCTTTTAAAAATACTAATAATATCCTTTTTCACTTTTATTTTTTGGAAAATTATTCTTATTAAGGATATACAATTTTTAGAGCAAATAAGCTTCAACAAATATTTCAAGATTGTTTTCGGATAGAGTTTTTTGTTTCCAATGTACACTGCTCAAAACGATTAAAGGATATTGCAGTTTTAGGTGGATTTTGTACCTGGGAAACTTTTTAGCTGATTGATACATGGTCGACAGACATAGTAGGTTATATGAGAATAAATTACACATGCTCGGCAGACAAAAATGCATTTTATTGCGCATTTGTACAAAAGGAAAAAAACACAATTTGTGCATATGAGAAAAAAGAATAAGAAAAGGTGTTTTCTTCAAAGAAAATCATTTTCAGTAGGGGGTTTGGTTTCCACGGGCGGCCAGCAACGTTGAACACTTTTGAGGCATGGACTCAATGAGGGCTATTAATGACGAGTTGGGGTATTCTGCCCCACTCTTCCAGAAGAACTCTTACAAGTTCTTGGATAGTTTGTGGGGGTTGTTGGCGGTCAGAAACTCGTCTTCATAGAGCCTCCCAAACGTGCTCGATTGGATTCATGTCTGGAGAACACGCTGGACAATTCATTCGAAAGATTCCTTCCTCGAAAAGGAAACCCTCCACCAGGTTTGCACGATGTGGCCTGCAGTTATCGTCCATTAAAATGAAGTTATCTCCGATTGGTGCAGCGTAAGGGACTACAAAAGGTCTGAGGATCTCATCCCTATATCGGAGACCAGTCAGAGCTCCATCTCGAATGATGTAGAGGTCAGTGCGCCCGCCAATGGAGATGCTACCAAACACCAACACTCCTCCACCGCCAAATCTGACACTTTCGTGCACGAACGCAGGATTATTCCTACGGACACGGTCCCTCCAGATGAAAATAAGCCTATTATCCGAATGCACAGAAAAACGGGATTTGTCAGAAAACAGAATATTGCTCCATTCATTTCTCCTCCAGTTGACATGCTCGGTTGCCCACTCCCTGCGGTCGCGACGATGCCTTGATGTTAATCTAACACATACAATCGGTTGGCGAGCATACAGACCTACAGCATGGAGCCGGTTTCGGACAGTCTGAGTTGAAATCGTGGTGCCTGTAGCCGAGCGAAGGTGTTTTTGGAGAAGAGTAGTGTTCATGTTTCGGTGTCTCCGAGTTGTTAACGCTAAATACCGATCTTCATTGGGCGTTGTTGCCCGTCTACGATCTTGCCCTAGTCTTCGGCCTGCACATCCACTCTCCAAAAAACGGTTCCAGATCCTGGAAATGACACTTTGTGACATTCCAATGGCTTGCGCTACTTCGGCTTGAGTTTAGCCCCCTGCTAACCAACCAACAATTCTCCAAGCTTCTGAATCTGTCAAATGACTTCGCTGAGACATCTTACTCATCGAAACAAAGCAATCACTGAATGCCGATCATCCCAGTCTTCATTTCTCTTTTATCCAGTTGAAAGTGAAATTTCATTCGCTGCCGCTGTAACGACGTTTTTGACGTCGAACTCAAAATTTGCATACCCCACAGATTCAAAACCAGAAAAATTTGCATTTGTGATTCTCTTCTTCTATTTTCGGCAAAAAAAATTCGTTTATATCTTTATTTTATATAAAACTTCAAATATCCTTTAATTGTTTTGAGCAGTGTATGTACAATAAATACAATACAGGGTGGTCATAAAAAACTTTGCAGGTATAAGGAACTCTAGCGGCCAGTCCGTTCAACCGATCGAGGTGAAATTTCAGATATAGCTATTCAGAGGTATGAGCTCGAGATTATCTGAACGGCAACGAAATGACGCTCATGGTTATGGTTATAGTTACAGAAACACGAAATTTTCCAATGGCAGCACCCATTTGTTTTCATCGCAAAATACTCAGCGCATGCGAAAACCCTAATGAGCGTTGGAACCGTACGTGTATAGCAAGAAACGAACACGTTATGCACGCACAAAATGTGTTCTGCTAATCCCCCCTCAATAAAAACACCATTTGGGCACAAGGAGTAAATTTGCATATGACATAGAGACTGTACATAATTCTCTGATTATAACACAGATCGGAGAAAACTTTTATTTTAATTACACATTTTTTACATGGGTACCATCACAGGCAATTACACATTGCATGGTGGCGAATGTGGACAATATAGCTGAACGTTACATAGCATAAGGGATGTTTGCAATCTCACGTTTGATAGAATCTTTCAAATCCGGCAAAGTTTGGGATTGCACATGTACACACTACATTTTAGATATCCCTAGAACTTGAAATCCATTGGAGTGAGGTCGGGGATCGCGGAGGCCATTGACGTTACCAGTTAAGGTGAAATGTGCCTCTTCCGCTCATAATATGCGAAGTGGCCGATCGTTATCTCAATCATATTTGATAAGAAATTCATTAATAAAGTCTATATGTTGTTGATGGTCTCTCACTTTCAACATGTGGGCGCGCTGGTATCGGTAAAGAAACATGCGGATTACAGAGCGCAGCAACTTTAAGACCATTGATTCTTGTGTATCAAATACACGAGATGCATCCTTTGTAGTTTGCATGCATTCTCTGGTCACTATGTGATGCACTTTCATAACAGTATCCTCAGGAACTAGTCCTCAGGATGTAACGTCTCCTAACATCCTCAGGACGATCAGGTCGTCCGGATCGCAGACTATCACAGGTGCAGCGAGTTTCTTCAAATTTCATAAGTAAATCACGAAGAGCTTGTGAAATGCATAGATTATGTATTTTGCGATAGTTTCGACAGTAAACGCGCCAGGTTTTCGCAGCATTCACCTCATTTTCATAATAGTTTTACGAACTCACCACGAAAGAAGTCATTTTGTTGACATCTGCAAGCTCCGACTGAAGAACTAACATTCCCACTCTACTTTTTATCCGTTTTTTAACCGACTTCAAGGAGGAGGTTATGATTTCGACCTGTATGTATTTGTTGTTCACGCATAACTTTCGTAAATATGAACCGATTTTGATAATTCTTTTTTTGTTAGAAAATGTAATACGCCCACATGGTCCCATTTAAATTTTATCAAATTCTTGCGATTAGAACTTTTTTAAAAACAAAAACATTAAAATTCCAATTTTTTGAAGCAGTCATCCAATTAAAAGCGTTCAATTTTCAGTTAATCGCAGGCTTTCATGTCGAGCACACAAGTCAGATATGTGTGTACAATAAATAAATAAAATTTCAGGCTATCACTCTTACACAAGTAGAAGAAGTTTTCAACCACTTTCAAGGAGTAGGTTATGATTTCGATCTGTATGTATTTCTTGTTCACTCATAACTTCCCTAAAAATGAACCTATTTTGATAATTCTTTTTTTGTTTGAAAGTATAAGATGCCCGCCCCATTTTAATTTCATTAATTTCTGATGATTAGAATATTTTTAACTAAAAAGTGTGGATTTCATAAAAAAAATATAACGTTTTGTCGCAAATAATCTTCCATTGTTGCAACCGTTTTCAAATCATAAGCATATTAAAACTATGCATTCATATGCGTTAGCGCCAAGTTGTCGCCAAGCTTGATTCTTTTTTGAAGTCGGTTACTATTTTTTTTTTTAAAAAGCATAATTATTACGCTGACTATTTGGCAAACGATGTTCCGTGATTGGTATTTTGTCTCTGTCATATTCAAATTTTCTTCGTGTGCCTTTGTCGTGTTTTTTTTTTTTTTTTTTTTTTTGGGGGGGGGGGGCGTTCGTAAAGCTGATTTTGTGCGAGCATAACGCGTCCGTTTATTGCAATATCCACACCATTCCAACGCTCTTTAGGGTTTTCGCATGCGCTGAGCATTTTGCGATGAAAAATATTGGTGTTGCTATTGGAAAAGTTCGAGTTTCTGTAACTATAACCGTAACCGTGAGCCGTAATTAATTGGTATTAGTCACGTAAAAATACGATGATTGGTACTAGGAACTGACAGGCTGGAGCATTTTAAATATTAGCTAAGTTTTTCGTTTTACCTTAATCAATTTTATTATTTTACACTGAATACTGATTAATTTTGTTTTTTCGCAAAAGATTATTTTAACTTTAACTTTTAAGTGTATCTTTTAGCGTTTGTTTACAATGTATATAGGGAATTGCTGTATGTCCCCAATCTTTTTAGCTTAAAGCTAAAAAAAAAATTTAAAAAAAAAATATTTCTCAACAACTGTTTAATATATTTTACAAAAAAATGTACAATAAGAGGTATTTATACCATGAATATTTCCAGAAAAATAAAATAAATTCATCAGAAAATAAAAAATTCGTTTTGAGAAGATTTTTTTTTAAATTCAGATACTTCACGTCCTTTGCATGAATTACTGTCGAAGCCACATATTTTATGTGAATTTACCATAAAATCATAAAATGCTTACATATAAGCTAGAAATGATGTTATATTCCTTATATATAACTGAAACTGTGTCAGTAGTTAAATATTAAGCAATTATAACCATTGTAGTCACTAAAACCTGTTTTTCTCAGAATGAATATTTTCGTCGTTTTCATGATTTCAAAATGTACCATGCGCAGTAGTTTATGCACAATTTTTCTCATTTTTTTAAAATGCTTTCTGCATATGTGTTAACAAAAGTTACTAAAAATAAACTTGTTTAAGCGTATTTAAATTTTTAAAATTTCAGTTATATGGAATTTTTAATGATTTAATAATGAAAAATACAAAAAATATAAGTTAAAATCATTTTTAATGTTATACAAGTATTATGGTAAAAATGTTTGGTAACATTTATTTATATGTATGAAAGGATTATTATGGAACAAGTATGTGAAAACTGTTCAATAGCGCATTTTAAAATACTGCTGTTTTTTGTTAACTAAAAAAAAATCTGTATCTTAAAAATTATTGAATATATTTTTTTAAAATTTGTGAAAAAGGAGATATATATACTATGAATATTTCCTGATTTTTTTTTAATTCATTGAAAATTACAAAAATTAGTTTTGAGAGTCCACTGTACCCTTAAACGTTTGAAATAATTTTGAATAACTAAAATTAATTTACATTTTACAAGTATAGTATATAAAAGATTCTTTTAAAGGCTGAACTTTCAAACTTCTTTATTTCCCACTTATAGAGATTTCTTGCATATTTTTTTGACTAATTAATATAAATTCCGTGGTTCACAACCACGATTTTATAGATCCATGAAATTAATTCTAAATTACGTGACCCATTTCAAATTTAAAAGAAATAAATTTGTACCATAATGATACCATATTTGTTATTTTATTAATATAAATACTCAATTAAATAAAGTTGTAAGTAAGAGGTAATAACTGAAATCGCTGGGATGCCATTTTTTAAATATATATATATATATTTTAATTGCAAATTATCTAAATAATGTAAAATATTTTTTTGTCTCGGAAAAAAGTTATTTCAGTGTAACAAAATTATTAAAATTATTTTAAATATTAGAAACAATTTGTAGCTTATTTAAATTTAAGATTGCATTATAAAGATAAGAACTGCATTAGAAATGCAGTTTTCGACCAAAACTGTCAAAAATTTTTAATTTTATTTTATAAAGAACAACTTTTTACCTTTCCAAAACTGTATTTGTTTTTATTGTACGAAAAATAGGAATCAGGAGTTATAGCGGTTTTTATACTACTCAACAGCTGTCACTCAACCCGGAAGTGCTGTTTAAAGGGCAGTGTGTTGTGAAAAATTTCGTGGTTTTGGTAGTTTTTTTTTAGAATTATAAGAAAAGTAAATAATATGCTCCATGGACAATATTTATCTTTTGGATTCGAGATTATTTTTTTTTTATTGATGTACATTTCTGTAAATTCTTGTAAAACATAAATTGACACTTTAATTGCATTTTTTGGAAAATGTAATTTTCAGTGAAAATTCCATACGCAAAACACGATTTATCAAAAAAATTATAGGAATATCAACATGAAATTTGAAATATATGTTATTTATATTATTGTGAAGGCAATGGACTTAAGATTTAAATTTAGAATAAATATTTTTTGTTTTATGGATGTTTTTATGGAATGACATCGATGAATTTTATGAAAATTAACATGCAAACAGGTGTGATACGCTATAAGTTTTGAAACACTTAAAGCAACTCTTAGATTTTAGTTCATTGTCTTCTCCAGTGTCATAAATTTGAAGTGTAAAAAGGAAATTAAGATACTTAGAGTAGAACTTTCTTTAGAGCGTTTTGCATTTTTGGGCCAGATTTCATTAAATTTTGCGTTTAATTCCTAAATTTATCAAAATTTTATCAATAAATAAAATAGTTTTTGCCTTTTTTGACATTTTCTAGTCACAATCTTAGTAAAAACAATTTTAAAAATAATTAAATAACTTTTATGGAAATATTTCTCCGTACGTAGTCAGGCACCTTAACAATTTTTTATGGATTAATTTATTTTATTTGCTTGAATTAAGGTGTGTATTTTTAGATGAATGATCTCACTGTGACAAAAGCATTAAAGTTTCATTAAAGTAAATGTGTTCAAATTAAGTGTTTAAAAATGTACACGCATTAAAAAATGATAAAATTTAAATAAAATTTTATGTATAACTTCTCTAAAAATCCGATAAAAACATCATAATATTGACATTCGTCTTAGCGATAGCTAAGTATTTCAATCATTACTGGTTTTAAGGCTACTAAAGTTACGTCAAATCTTTCATACGACTATTTCATATTTTACTATTTTCACCAACTTTATTTTATTTTATAAAGCAACAAAAACTAATAATATTGATTATATTTTACTGATTTGAAAGCTTACCGATGATCCACTGCTCATAAAATGCACTATCAGCTATTTTTCTTATCATTTGTCTATTAATTATTCATCATTAGACATGAAGTTTCTTTAAACTTAAAATTTTCTTTGCAGAATTATAGAAAATTTTGACATTGCCATTTTTCAAAGTAATAATGAAACTTACATAAACAATACAAATAAATTTCAGTTACAAAAGCTACCTTAAATTTATTGAATATCAGTAGAAAACAATTATTAAAGCATTTATAAATTTCTACCGATAAACTAAAAAAACTAGTTTTCAACTTCGTTTGATTTCTTAAACTAGATTATGTCTAGACGCTTTAAGTTTTTTCATAACTATTCTTAAGATAAATTTGTATTTGATATAGTTGATCATAAACAAACCAAAGTGAAAGCGAATATTTGAATGACATATCAGAATATTGCAACCTGTCTATTCATAAACAGATGTTTCAGATAGATGCGTAATATTTTCTAGGATAAGGAAAAAATCTTTTTTTTTTTATAAATAGATAAATAATTTTACAAACCTATTGTCATAAACAACATGTTTTTAAAACACGATCTTCTCATAAGTCATCTCAAAAGTTAGAGAGAAGCGTAACTTTTGAGAAAATCTTTTATACGAATGATATTTATTTTAAATAATATGACAATTACGAAAAATCTATAGAATGTTCTATATTTTAAATAACATATAACACAGATATTTATTGTGAATTATATATATATATATATATATATATATATATATATATATATATTATTTCAAAAAAGTAATATGTGGTGAAACATAAGAAAGTAAATAACTATTTTATGTTTTAGGTTTCCCGTAGTCTTCTGCTCATACCGATACAGGTACGCAAGATTTCTATTAATCATAAAATTCTTTTCCCAATGCAGAGGCGTTCAATAAGATTTTTTTTGCGTGTGTGTTTCCATATGGAATATATCTCAACACCTGGCAACCGGAAATCTTTTAGATAACAAATGTTTCATTAATGGGTTTTAAATTATTCTAAAGATAACATTAATTTTCTCGAAGTATATATAAATATTTATTGTCTCGAAGTATATATAAATATTTATTTTAGGTAAAAATAAAATAAAAACGTAAACTATCAATAAATGAGTATATTTCATAAATATACAGTGAAATTTGTTCAAACTTTTTATTATTTCTACATATATTTTTATTAAATTTCTGGATATTATCCTATACCTTTTATTTAAACTAGTTTATAAAAGAGAGTCATAATTTCATAAGATTATATCGTACACTTTTTATTTTTGTTATAAAATACAAGAAGAATTTATTGTAACTGTTATAGTTAAACCGATTTTTTTTCACATAGAGTTTGAACATACACCTCAAAATATTTATCACAAAAATGTCCTTTAAATTCCGTAAACATTATGAGTGGCCCATATATTGTGATATTTTTTTTATCATAAATACCCAGTACGTGTGATTTCCAGAATTCAGAAAAAAACATTAACTGTGTTCTATCAAAAATACACTGATATGTTGCTTTGAGGGTAGATGTAAGTCTTAAATAAAATGCATTGCTAGAGCTCTATTGTCTGAATTCTAGAATGCTTAAAAATATTAAGGAATTTTCCAACTTAAAACGATGAAATGTGCTGAAAAAATTTCAAAGTTTGAACTAATCTATCTTCAAAACGTTTTTATACATAAGCATGTAATTTTGAATATTAATTAAACAAATTATGCTTTATAATATGTTACTATTAGAATTTAATTAACCTGTGACAAAATTTGTTAAAATTTTGAAACTAACAGAGTTCCTTTTTTAATGTTTAAATTGTTTCACGCAAGACACCTTGTGTACGTATGCATGAATTCATACAAAGCTTGGTGTTCATAATAAGCAAATGTGTGTAGTTAACATTATCTACATTTAACTATTTACCGTGATAATGATTTTAATCATAACTATTTTCATTCAATAAAAAAACTAATTTTTTTTTAAATATTTTTTATATTATATGAAATAATTCTTTCCTAAGAGAATGTAATTTTTTATCAATTTGTATGCAATTTAAATATTTATCTGTACATAAAAATCTGTAAGACAAATTATGCAAATTCTGTATATGAAACATATACAAAAATGACTTATGCATTTATCACGTGTAACAACAAATGCATACTCAAATATGCAATTTCATATAATATGGACACTAACCATTAATCCGTACCGCAGCAAATACACGTATAGAATTACTAATCTTTGACCAGCAGTAAATTTGACCATATTTTTTTCTAAATAATTTCTAAAATGTTTCTAATTAAATATTGCACATTTCATAAAATATACCTGTAGACAATTTTGAGATCTCTGCGAATTCTGTATATTTACATTGCAAGTACACCATTACAAGTTATAGTTAATGGTGCAATAACTTCATCCAAAAAAACAACCAAAAAAAAAAAAATTTCATTTAAGCTCACTGCCAGCAAAATTTATGTAATACGATATCATACAATCATATGAAAAAAACATGTCTAACCCTCGCTTCACCAAATTATTATAAAATTAAAGAATTTTTTTATTTAATATTTCTAAAATACCACTGTAAATCATGTACAAAATTTGAAATTTTTGTTGTTGCTGATCGAGTCTCATATGAGGCCCAAAAACTTTTTTAAGGATGCTGATATATTTAAAATTAATTTTTAAGTATGCACATATTGTGAGAAGCTTAAAGAACAATGAAATACTTTTTTACACCAGAAAATAAATTAGGCGTCTTAAAAAATAATGCAGCTCAAAAAAATTAGTTTATTTCTCTTCTAAAACTATTAAGCAACAAATGTAAATAGTGTTACAAATTAACGAGTACTGACATCTAAGTATGATCACTGCAACTATTTGGAAGGATTTTAAGTATCCCAAATGACTGAATGGTATAACAAAAGGAAAAAAGGAAGAAAATCCGTCTTTTAGTCTTTCAAATATTGCATTTCGAAGTAGCAGCTACATATGAGGGTCAGAGGTGAGAGAGGGTTACATATAAATTTGTCAAATAAATGAATAAAAATAAAAGTCATGAGTGTAGTACTGATTCTGAAACATTGTCCAATATTTTTAGAATACTTTAACAAAATTCACCGTTTATTAATTTAAAAGATTATGACTAAGTAATTGACATTCAAAACCTATATTCAGAAAATCATAATTTCGTAATTACAAAACATATAAAAAATATCGAAATTTATTTGTTCAATTCCACACATATTTATATATTTGTATGTAATATACTACACAGCATGCTGAATTTTATCTCACTTAAGCGGAGTATAGTACTATGGCAAATTTCCTTTCACTCATTTCCGTCAATAAACGGTGTATTATTCGAGATATTTCGTGTTTCTCTGTATTTCAGCCATAGAATTTATATATTAAAAGTAATAGCAAAAATTCATTTTTATGTGTAATTACTTTAGATACTTTGTTTTACTTTGACTGCACTTTTAGCTTTTGTAATCAAAAAACAGTACTGTAAACGATTTCTTTTGTGTACCTCTTCAAATAAAAAACCCGTGATATGCGTGATGTACAGTATTATATACGTTGTGAGCCTTTTGTAATAAATCTCAACGATATACATAAATTTAAATTTTTTTAAATAGTTTCACTGATTACAATATAGCAAAAAATATCATTTACCATGAATGATTAATACGATTTAATACTTTTAAGTGTCCATATAAATGAACTATGCATAGTACACATATTATTTTTAATATAAAACATGAAATATTAAACCGAATGAACGTAAATTTAATGCATAAAAACCAGAATGTATTAATGTGAGTTAGAGCATGAACAGGGAGAGAAACCGAATGTATATGTAGAAACCTTTCTCAAATAGATGAAAAGTGTGAAAAAAGACCCACAAATTAAACTACTCGGATGTCGCAGTCGCAAAACTTTATTCTATTTCATCCATGTTAACATTTTAAAATTTGTTATCACACTGCCAAAAATAAATGTCAATATATGTCCATCACGGTAAATGTAATGATATGAAATTCTATGAATTAGTTTTTGAAATATCATTACCTCAGAAATAATGTAAATCATGCTAAATGGCACATATCAATGCCACTTGTTGGGTTAATTATTCCGAAACCTAATTTGCATCAACTTATGTGAACGTCTAAATGAATCTGAAGACTGATTTTATTCCGTGCATTTGTCCTTGAAACAGGACTTTTGCGAAAATCGTGAAAATTGTTGCATAACAGTAACATCAGTTGAGCAATTTTCATTGATAACTAATCAGTAACAATTTATATCTGGAATTAACTGAATATATTTCTTTAATTAAATTCCGTGCATTAGTTCTTTAAATTGAGCGTCCATATAATTTGTGTCACAGACTCACAGACAGAAATCCGTCGCAAACTGTAATTTGAAAATTTTCACTAATTGTAAACTTTCTTCTTGTAAATATAGAAGAAGATAAAAACATGATTGTACAGAAATAAGTAAGAACTAGATGGATATGCCAATCCCAAAACTTTACTCTATCTCATACGTATATTTTAATTTTAAAAACGTTACTCATTTTAATGCTTTAATAATTTTAATGCAATACCATACCAACTTTAATTTTCATCTTAAGTTTATTTTTCAGTCAATTAATCGGAGTAAAAACGAATTGCCGTCTCTGCACAAGCCGATGGGCAATAGAATGATGAGCAGAGTTTTTTTCAAATTCAGGGAGGACCTACTTGCCATACTAAAAAATAATCATACACAAAAATTTTAGTTAAGTTCTAGGCCTAACTTCATACATTTTTAGGTGGTGCAATATTGAAAAAAGACATAAAATTCGCTATTGCAGCGCCCCCTTCTGGTGATTTTTTTTTCAAATTCAGAGAGGACCAACTAGCTATAGCCATACACTTGAACAAAAGAATTTGGTTGAATTCGATGCATAATTTCATACACTTTTGATCGGTACAATATTGAAAATAGCACATTCTTTTTTCATTTTTATTGAGAATTTTTTTTTTTGCCCATTTCGGCCCTTTCCCCTCCCCTCACCCCCCCAGGGGGATACCTTCTTTAGGTATTCACGGGCTTCACAACCCCGGGGCACCTGAGTGATCTTTCTCCTTTTCTTTTCCTCTTACTCCTCTTGTCTTCCTTTCATCTTTGTTTCACTCTCATTGTGGTTTCCTCTCCGGAGGTGAGGGCAATTCTGTATGGGCCGATGTTATCCTGTATATCGACTCATGGAGAATTGAAAATCACCCACGTGTTGGCCGTGCGTGGCGACCCGTGTCCCTGGAAAGGGGGATCCTGGCAGTTGAGGGAGACCAACACACTGCTTTGGCCTCTGCTTCAGGTAGACGGGGGGTGCATATTGGTCCCGTATGCATCAATCGGCTGGTCAGCTGGCTTTTGTCACTGGCTTTAGGGATCAAGCGAGCGAGCAATTACTAGTCATCTCGTTAAGGGTGGAGACTGACATAGGTTTGTCTTGTGACCGTATGGGCCCTGGTTAGCACTGGTGCACGACTGTGCATCCCCTTGTTGGGCTCGGTAGTGGGTGGTGCGGCCGGGGTCTGAATTACTTTTTTTCAATTATGGATGGAAAATCTCTATTTCCTTCTAACTCTCTCCCAAGTGGAGAGCAACAAACAGGACAGAAACCTGCATTTTCGCGTTTTTTTGTCATTAAGCGCCTTGATAACCAATCTGATTGTTCTTTCAAAAAAACTTCACCATTTGTTATTGCTAAAACATTTCAGTCTATTTTGGGGGATGGTCATTCGCTCAAGAAATTACAATCCGGGGATTTACTTGTTGAGATCTCATCATATAAACAGTCAGAACTTCTTTCAAATAGCTCTAAAATTGGTCCTTTTTCTGTTTCTGTTCAAGCACATAAGACTCTAAATACAAGTCGTGGCGTAATATCTGAGCCAGAGCTTTTATTTTCTACTAAAGAAGAACTTATGGAAAACTTAAAACATCAAGATGTCATAGATGTAAGACGTATAACAATTCGTCGGAATGAAAAAGTGCTTCCCACAAAGCACATCATTCTGACTTTCAATAGCCCGAATCTACCTACTAGAATTAAAGCTGCTTACCTAAGCTGTCCCGTCCGACCATATATTCCCAACCCCCTTCGATGTTTTAAATGCCAGCGCTATGGACATACAAATACTAACTGTCGTGGCACTAAAACTTGTGCACGTTGTGCAAAAGTTGACCATGACGATAAAACATGTGAAAACGCTGAACGTTACGTCAACTGCAAAGGTGACCATCCAGCTTACTCCCGCTCTTGTCCAAACTGGATTCTCGAAAAAGAAATCATGGCAATTAAAATCACCCAAAAACTTTCTTATCCAGAAGCCCGCAAAATTGCTGAATCCCGAACACCATCAGTTGGCGTCTCTTATTCTAGCCTACTCAAACGCCAAGCAAACTCTGTGAGGCACATAAGCACTCAGACTGATTCTGCCATTCCGTTTGACTCACCCTCATCTAGCAATTTAAAGAAAAAAACCCGTAATGTATACTGTAACGTTACTCCAAGACTGATGCCAAAATTAGAGCTCTGGCCACCATCATCAGAACCTGTGAAAATAGAATACCTTTATAAACGAACACAAAATTCATTAGTTGAAACTTCAAAACCTACCAAACATGAGACACAGGCTACTTCAGAATCAGATAAAAACAAACCGTTGAACCCTAATGTATGTCAAATTAAAAAAACAAACATAAAATCTAGCACACACAAGGATAGGAATAAACCCTCAACCCAAGTCTCTTCACAGTGGAAAACTGTGAAGAGAAAGGGCAAAAAATCTTGCCTCAGCTCTGCAATTAAAAACATAAAAGATCCAAAACAGTTGCTTAACTATGCTGAAGAGGCCATGGACTCGTCGAGTTATGAATCTGATGATGATGAAACAAATACGGTTTATGAAGAATATGTGCCTTCTTAAATTGCAAAAAAAAAAAAGATTGATTAATCTGTTTTAAGCTGTATTTTAACATTTTATGTTTCAATTTAATACAGACATTTTTTAAGAAATTTTACTATTTTTAATTTAAATATTTATTCTTTTGAACTATATTTTGGTTGTATAACTCATTAACAAAACTTTGCTATTCTTTAAATATTGCACCGGTTTTGCATTTATGTCACTGTTTGTTTGTTTTGCACAATTTTCATAATTCTTTAAAAGATATTAACTTTTATCGTATACCATTACTATATTGTTGACTTATTATCTTATTGATTTGACTGATTTAACTCTTATTTTATCCTGAATTGTGTTTTAATCTTTTGTACTTATTTTATTTACATTCATCACTTAACGCTTTCATCTTTTAACCTTGCTTTTTATCCACTTATATTTTTACATATTTTTTAACAATTTTAAAAAACTTTTCAGTTTTTACTTCATCCTGTTCTTGGCGCAGCATGTCCCCAGTGTGACTTTGCGCCAGTAAACCTCAATCAACCAACCAACCAACCCTCCCCTCACCTTTCCCATTCACGGGTCTTGGATTTCCACCATCGTTTTTCTTAGTCTACAATAGATAAGGAAATAATGAGACCACTCACCATACTTAATCATAAAATTGCACACGGGCCTATGAAAAGCTGTAATTAGAAAACCACTAATACGTTAAATACCAAACGGGCAGACAAACAAAATCAATAATTTTTATAAACTTTCTTGGAAAGTTTTAAAAAAGACTTAAATAACTTATTTAATTATAATTTTTGTATTTCGTTTATCATGCAAAAAATTTTAAATAATACTTCGAAAATTTATTTAATTATAATTTTTATTAAATTTTTTATTTTTGTTAGGTTTATAATGCATGGTTTTAAAAAATATTTATAACTACAAAAAAGAAAAAAAATCATCAAAATAATAGATATGTAATATGTGAAATGAAAAAAAAGAAAATGTAAGTGCCTTCATAACTTCAGCTGACATTTAAAGAGTGATTGATGAGAAGCATATATTTTAAAATCTTTCGACATTGCCTGAAATATGAGACAACATTTTTCAAGTTGTTTCTCTACTATGATTAGAGTGCATAATAAACACCTCTACATTTGTTTAATGTTAAAATATTCAGTAATGTATGTTGATGTTTTTCGTTTCAGCAAATCTATATAATTTTCTTTTTAAACAGTATACAAACCACGAATTTGTTTAAAAGCTATCATATTCAATAGAAATAAGGAGGCATTTACGTTTATGGATAAGAAAAGTATACCTGACTTTTAAATTGCTTTACAAAAATAAAATGAAAATAATGTAGTTCTTTTACATATTTTCATGTCTAAAATGTGGGTAAGTTTAATTGCTGTTGGCAATGGGGGTTTCAATTAATGTTTGTAACAACAAAGTAAATTGTCCTTTAATTAATAAATCCAAATTTTTAATTTATAGTTATTATAATATTACACAGATGGTGACACCAATAAATTTAATTTTAAGATAATTATAAAAAGAAGTTATTTTCTAATCAAATTAAAAATATTTCAATAAAATTCTAAATTCTATTTTTTTTAAATAAATCCGAAAAAACAGAGATAGAAAAAAAAATCATTTTCTAAAAACGGAAACGGAGATTTAAAAATGATAATTTAATTTAAAAATGATGAATCATTTACAAATCGCAACAGTTTTTAAAAAGCTAGCCAGCGAGCTGTGATATGCTTAACCCTCAAGAAATAATAACTATAGTAAAAGCGTTGGAATTAATATTCTATTTTTAAATTTCAATAGCAAAAATGCACGGGTGACACCCAAAATATTAAGGCGTTGAAATTAAGGTCCTATTTTAAAATTTAAATTGTAAAAATGCACGGATGACATACAAAATATTAATTTAATTAAAATAATGAACCTTTTTTTTTCAAAATATTATGATTTGTCATGTAACACGTTATATTCACATAAGAATACATAACATTTGAAACCTCTGACTTCTATAGTTTTTTGTACGGACTATGTGATATACATACAGACAGATAACTGAGACGAACAGGGTTTTATTGGATGAACGAAACCGTAAAAAGAAAGTTTAATGTTATGGACTGTTTATCAGTGTTGGCATACGGCTGTCTAATAATTTAAATATCTTGAATTCGGTTTGTCTGTCTGGCTGACGGTCGTCTATTTGTTCATGCTATAATTAGCATAAATATACTCGGTTTTTCATGCACTTAATATATGTTATTGATGTTAACCAAGGTATGTTCAATATTGGATATCGAGGTGTGTAACAATTTTAATTGATTTGCGTAACACGCAAAACCATTCTTTACAGAATGGTCTCCTCGAAGAATAATTCGCAATACATTTTAATGACACTGCGCTATTTCAAATATATGAAAATTGATATAATTAATTAATTTTCACTATACAATTATTAATATAGAAGAGTGAGTTTGTAGTGTTTATAATTTATTTACAGGAATACACAAAAGTCATATACCATATAGTATTAAATATTAAACTACGTGTTTTTTCAATTTCGGTAGTTTTTTGAAAATTGCATTGCTCTTTACATGTTACTCGTTTTGTAGAAATACATATTATACCTCGTATACATGTCTGTACAATAATAAATGTACAATTCACCTTGTTCGCATAACTTTCTGTTGATTTTTTTTCAACAGTGATAATTATTTTCTAAATAAACTAAATTATTCCATGCATGTAGCTTGCAAATACAAATTTGTCTGTCATATACAGAGCTGCTCAACGAATTCGGGTAATTTTCTGGGTATGGATGACAATATCATAATTCTGTATTTCAAATATGTTATGTATTTCCAAATTTTTGAATTAGACATCACATTTTAACTTGTAAAATTGTAAAGTTTTGTTGTATTATTCTGATTTTATTGGAAACTGAAACACACATAACTGAACACACAATGCCTGTATTCAAAATAAAAATATATATACAAATGCTATACAGACATACACATGACAAATACGTTTAATCCATCTGGAGTGAAAAATTATCCAGAGCCAGGAATCGAATCCGGGACCTCAGCATTCTAGACTGATGCAATACCTCCTAAGCAAAACCGGCCAATAACTGTGTTTGCAATTTCTCACTAATAAACCAAATTTATGATGACTTTCCTTCGACTTGGTTTATTAGTGAGAAATTAGTGGTTTATTATTACCCTAGTATTGGCAGCAGTAGCTTGGTGGTTAGAGCTACAGCCAGGAATACTGTGGTTCCGGGTTCGATTCCTTGCTATGGCTAACCAGTTCAGTTTAATCTATTTATAGTATGTATGTCTGTATAGTATTTGTATGTAATTTTATTGAAAATATTTTTCACAATGTATGCACGGTTCGCGTTTCTTTTATTTTCTATTTCATTTCACGCCGTACTACACTTTTCAAGGCAGTTGTAAAAAGTTTATGAATTGCGTTTTTTTTCCGTCTGTCTATCTATCTGTGGTCTAACTCTCCTAAATACACTTGGAATAAAGTGTCAGTTTAAATATTAAGGATTTTTAACAGTTTTCTAGTGAAAATCAAACGTCTTACACTTTATAGTTCTTTCGACGCAGACATAAAAAATTCTTGTTCGTTATGATCTATAGGAATGAATATTTTGCGTTGAGTATAACGTAAATTCCTTATTTAGATATATAATAATAGAAAATAATCAATTATTTATAGTGGAAACATATTCTTAATCCATACGCGATGAATTTTGTTTTGTTTTACTTAGTTCTAGAGTATATTTTGTAAATTATAACATTGTTAATTATTTACATTAAAAATAAAATGAAATAAAATAAAATAAAATAGGATGTTATTTCAATTTATACGGAATTTTAAAAATTCAGCTTAAAGTGTAATAAAAATTACTACTGCGAGAGTTATATTCGTAAAATAAATTAAACGATTTTGTAAAACAACGACTATTTGCAACTATTTTTTTACAATGCTGTCAAGTCATTGGTAACAATAAAATGTTATACTACAGCTTTTAAAATCTTTCAAATTTTTATTTAACAAAGCCATGTGTATGTGCAATAATGATTTCATTTATTCCGTTGTTTGTGATGTACTTAAGAATGCCTTCATAAAAGTTTGGTTAAAAATTTGATAAATTAAGAATAATGAAGCTAATGTGATCAATGGTATTTTCCCTACCTCATGAGTAATAAATGATTTTTACTTTGGTCGTAATCGAAAGACGAAATTCTTATTTTTTATGAAAAATCAAAGAAAATTATTCATTTAAACAATTTCTATGTTCTGATGATCCTTAAAAAAAAAAATCTCGATTAGTTACAGCAATTATTTAAATATATACATTTTTCATGGATTAAGTTCATATAGTAACACCGAATCACTTTTTCTGTTTACCAATTTAATATTTTTTTCCAACATAGTATATATACATAAAATGAAGATGAACACGATGTAATAATACCCATAGAACATTTATTTATTTTTAGTATATGGAATGGCAAATTTAGATTCACTGTGCATTTATTAAGTGTAAATTGACTATTTAATTAAGCCTCTAAACATAATATTTCGGAAATTATTTTAATACTAAATTTATTTGCTTTAGCAACTTTAAATTAAAAATTATGTTTGCGCAAATTATTGTAATTACATATTGTAAGTTGTTATAAAAATATTGGTCTTATCTAATCTAAACGAATAAAAGAATCCGCAATCAAGAATTGTTTCATCTGTGATTTATGAACTATTACCTCAGTTTCAATCAGAAAAAATGCTTTTTATTTCACTCCAGTTTAAAAACCGGAAGAATAAAGTAAAGAAAATGTGAAGAGCAACAGCTATTTCCCGAGGATTGATATTTTTTTTTCACTTTGATCTTAACCCGATTACTAGATTTAAAACATCGATAAAATATAAAATATTATTGCTTCCTTAAAAGATTGTCAGTGAATTAATTGATCTTGAAAGTAATATTTTGTATAATCAGTAATAAACTTAAAAATTTATTTTGTTTACTTTTGAGGAAAAGTGGAATTAAAATTTATTCTTTTTTTTTCAAACGGTATTTAAATATCTTTATTTTTATAAAAAATATTATAACAACATTATAATCCTAAGCTCAAATTTACTTTTAAAAATGCAAATAAATGTGCCATCATTATTTAAAGGTGATTACAGTAGAATTTAAAAACATACAAAGTACATTTAAGTAATTCAAAATCAAATTTTTTTCCATTCTAACTTACTCACCATTAATTTGAACAACGAGTTGTGCCTCTTTTTACCTTCTTAGAATTCGGAAAAGACCATTCTCTTCCGAGTATTGTATGGATTGTATTGGACTATTAAGTTTATTTCTTTTAACAGGTTTAGATTAAACCTAGTCGTTGGAGGCCACCGTAATATTTACCCATCATGGATATGCATAATATAACATATGGAAATAAAGCATGTGGAAACTATGTATAAAATGCATCGCAATTCCAAAACATAATTTAAACACATACCTGAATATTGTTAATATACATAGTAATGCTCTATAAAATGTTTATGAACCCACTTCGGACATTATATTAAACGCCAAATTACTCACGTAGTACCGAATTGCGTAAGAGAAATATCCTTATAACTCAAAAATAAATAATCATAAAAACTAACAGATAACTGCGTCAGATTAAGCATCTCGTGTAAAATTAAAAAAAAATGAATTGAAATTTGAAGGAAATACATGGTCATGAAAAATCAAAGAATGTGAAAAACAGGATTACAAATATCTCGGCAACTAATTATACAAATCAAGTTCGTTCTTTATGCAAAATGTTTGTTATATCATTGCTGTGTACGTCCTTTCCTTAAAATAAAAAAAATCGAAAATTTTTATATGTCTTTCATCAGAAAGAATTTTTCGAGAGTCCGAAAATAATATTTCTGGATAATCGAGATTACTGTTATTAAAAAAGACTTCGTCCCATTCTTACACACTAAGCACATACAAAATTTCAAGTATGTATCTCAATTTGTTTGAGAGATAAAGCGTTTACAGACACACAGACAAATAGACGGACCCCATTTCTTTTCTTCTGAAAATATGGTTTTCGAAATTTCCAGTGTCTGAAACGAGTAAATCCGTAAAAAAAAAAAAAAAAAAAAAAAAAAAAAAAAAAAAATTGATTTTCAAAACGATTGCAAGACTTACCCTATACTATGATGGGTAATTAAAATATATTTGTGAAAATTACATATTGTAAGGTTTTACAAAATCATGTTCTTATCTCATCTAAACGTATAAAAGAATGTGCAATCGAGAACTGCCCCTTGTGTAATTTCTCAACTAATAAAGAACTGATAAGTCAGTGTCAGCAAAACACATTTTATTTCACTTCAGTCTAAAAGTTGGATGTAGAAAGCAAGGGAAATGTGAAGAGCGACGATTCTTTCTCCAAGATTGATAATGGTTTTTCACTTTGATCTTAATCTGATAACTAGATAAACGCCGAAGAAATTTCAAAAATAATTGCTTCCTTTAAACATTGTCAGAAAACTGATTAATCCTCAAAGTAATTTTTCGTTTAGTTGGTAGTACTATTAATATTATTTATTGTTTACTTTCTACAAAATGCAGAGTTAAAATTTATTTATCTATTCATTTATAATAATGGTATATAAGTCAATCTGCAACCTTCTAAAAGTATTATAACAACATTTTAATGGTGAGTTTAAATTCATTAAAATTTTCAAATAAATGTATTATTATTAAGTAAGGTTGATTACAGTAAAATTTAAAAACATACAAAAGACATTAATTTAAAATCAAAATGTTTTCAAGCCTAACTTACTCACTGTCATCAGTGGGATCAACTGGTTGTTGTGCATCTTTCAGTCTTTTAAATTCCGGAAAAGACCATTAATCCATCCTATGAAGGTGCGTATTATGCACCCATTGTACTATGATAGTACATAACATCTCACCAAGGAATCTATGGAATAGAAAGTGCCATGGTAATAGCATTCAACATTTCAAATGATGATTTGAAATGAAGATTTTTTCTTGAACTGTAAGTCATTTTATTAAATGTTTTGATTATTATTTATACTCTTGTTATGATTGATGAAAAGTACTTATTATGTATTTATTATTTTATTGATGAGACTAATTTGTATGAAGTTAATTTATTAATTTACTAATTAATTAATTTATTATTGTATGTTATGGATCTGATATAGTAATTTAAAAATTATGTTAAAAATTTATTAACTTTGAAATTTATTGAAAATGATCTTACAATCAGGATTTAATAAGGAAAATAGAAGTGCTTCATTTATTCTAATAGAATAAAAAATATATGGATGATCCTAAATTCGTACCTTTTGACCCGAGCTCGAGAATGAACACTTTGTCTTAGTTGATTTAGTTTAGTAAAACATGTGAAAAGGAACAGGAAAATCTAGAATGGAAATCTAATTTTATTGCGCAATATTTGAAAGGGGAAGCGCAAAAAATTCATATCAATGATTGCTCAAATTGTACGGATTATGAACAAAATAAGAAAATTTTGATAGAAAGACTCATTGAATTAGACATACCAAGTTTTTCTGGTTTTTCAAATCTGAAATTAGATAATTTAGACTAATTTTCGTAAAAAAGTAGAAACTGGTAGGAAATTACGCCTTAATGAAAGTACACTATTACAAGATTTAACTGATTTTTTAAAACCAGAATTCAAAAACAATATTATTATAAGTCCTCCTAGTAATACCACTGAATGGTACCAGGTTCTCAAAAAATATGTGGAAGTATCCACCCCACTAGTTTCAAACCAAGGAATACATCAACCATCTGCTAAACAAAATTCAACTACCTTTTCAACCACCTAGGCCCTGGATTCAGCCAGTTAGAACCCAATAACATACCTAAGAATTGGATTTCACAAAGGCAATCTCAGTTTCAAAGGCCAAGAATTTGTCAAAATAATTATATTCAGAATTCATATCCTTCATGACCTTGTAGGATATGCACAAATAGGGGTGTGAGTAATGCTTTTCATTGGGAAAGGCAATGTATTTTTAGGAATGAGTCGCCATCCTCTGATACTCTTCCAAGTAGCTCGCAAAATAATTCTCATAATATTTGACAGTTAATTGTGTATGGATATACAAATAATTATAATTTACCATGTGTTGTAGATAGTGGTTCAACTATTGCAATATTGCCACTTAAATTTGTTTAAAAACTTAATGCTAAAATTGAGACTATATCCTCAGTTACCATTGGTCATGCAAAAGGATTTTTACATATAAATAAAAAATGTAGTGTTTATATATGGGTAAAATTAAAAATATGGGTAAAATTAAAAAAAAAATAACTTTTTAGTATGCAATACTAATTTGGAATATGCTATTTTGGGGTTAAAAGAATGTTCTAAATTTAAATTAACCATAGAATGTAAAGATGGTATTACTAATTGTAAGGCAGGGAAGGAAGATTATAAATAACCGTATATCCATACATAATGAGAGATCCCTTCATTTCAAAACAGTAAATATGAACCAAGTACAACAAAATAGGAATCAATCTAATGAGAGTTTGTAACATCCAAATATGAGAAAATTATGAAAATAGATATTGGTAATAATGTAGCAATAAATGATTACGATAATGTAAAACTGAATGCAAGTAATCATGATATAAAGTTGCAATCTATTTGTGAAAATATTATAACAAATGAGGGCTGTTTAGAGTATAATCACGAAATTAATGTGCAACCTCATTATAGAAGTTTCATGATTCCTCAAAATTTTCGCGATAATTCTGATTCAGGTTTAACTGGGGAAATAAATTTAATTCAAGATAAAAAAATTAAGGGAATTAGTTCAAATTTATAGTGATATTTTTGCAAAACATAAATATGATGTAAGATAAATATTGAACCACAACGCGTTTTTCTAAAATCTGACCTACATATATCTTTGAGGCCCTACCGAACATCTCACCTAGAAGAATAAAAAATCAATCTTTGTTAGCAGCTAGACTTATAAAGGAAAGTAATAGCCCCTATTCTGCCCCTGTTACATTACCTATGAAAAGAGAGGAAGGTAAAAAGACTCGATTATATTCAGATTATAGAAATTTAAACGCAATAATTAAAAACGATGCAGAATCCTTGCCCCGTATCGATGGCATTTTAGATAAATTGAGTAGTGCTCAGTATTTTGCCATTTTGGATTTAGCCTCTGTCTACTGGCACATACAATACATCCATCTGATACCAAAAAATTAGCTTTTGCAATCGATTTTAGACTTTTTGAATGGCTGGTGCTCTCTTTTGGTATAAAAATTACCATCCATATTCAACAGAACCATTAGAAAGATTTTTAATAAATTTAGAATTGACTTTGCGTGCCAATAGTTTGCTGATTTTATGATTTTCTCTTCCTCTTTATAAAAACATTTAAATCATTTAGCTAAAATTTTTGAAATCTGTAAACTAGAAAACATTAAACTTACACTTTCTAAATGTAAGTTAGGCCAAAATAAAATCAATTTCTTAGGCTATGAAATCACTCATGGAACTATCACCATCAAAAGTCAATATTGAAACCATTAAAAAATTAAAACCTTTTTCCAATGCTAAAGAGTTACAATGATTTCTAGGTTCCATGTTGTCCAATGTTTACCATAAATTCATAAAAAATATGCTGAAATTAGATATCCTCTAAATAGATTACTTAAAAAAACACAATATGGGAGTGGAACTAAGAATGCCAGGACTCTTTCAAAAATTTAAAAATATTCTTTAATTGCAAAACCCATCCTCAAAATTTATGATCCTAAATTACCCTTACATATGTTTTTAGATGCCTCTCAGATAGCAGTAGGTGCATTTCTAAATCAACCTGATAAAGATAATTTCTTACATCCTATTGCATATCATTCTAGAATTTTGAAGAGTTATGAACAAAATTATTTCATAACTGAATTGTAATGTTTAGCTATTATAGATAGTCTTGACAAATTCTATCATTACTTTCATGGTGTCAAGGTTACAATTCGAACGGACCACACATTTCTAGTATGGTTAAAGAGTGTTATAAACTTAAGAGGTAGGCTTTTTAGATGGTCTTTCAAACTTAGTATGTTAGATTATGAGATAAAATATGAAAGGGGATTCAACAAATGTCGAAGCAGACATGTTGTCACGAAATCCTTTTTCTCTTTTTAACCAACATATTAGTTTATTGCTAGATAGGAAAGAATTTTAGAGATGCAAGACAAAGACAATGTTTGTGACAAAAAATATAAAAAAGAGAATGGAATTATCATAACTCAGAAAAAGGGGTTAAAAAATTGTTCTACCATTGTCATTAAAAAAAAAAATTACTCCATATTACTTATGATAATTTTGGACATTTGGGGATTAAAAAAATGCTTAATTCAATATCTCCTAACTATTGCTGGCCGAATATGATAAAAGACATTACACAATTTGTTAAACATTGCGATACCTGTCAGAAAAACGAAAAAACAAAACAGAACAGATTTGGGTTATTACAAGCTATGCCAGCCACAGATCAACCTTTTGAATGTCTTTCTATTGATACTGTGGGTGGATTTAACTATTACAACTCAATAAAAAAAAATCTTACGCGTAATAATAAATCATGCAACTATAGGTTGTTTGGGCTTTTCCCTCCAAAAATGTTACCAATGAAACATACACTAACTGTTTAAAATTTTTTTTCAACATCAAAGCACCTCAAAAAATACTTAGTGGCAGGCATAAATCTTCCAGTTCTCCAAGATTTAAGAAATTCCTTAAAAATCATCATGTTCAACAGCCTTTTACATCCTCACATCACTCTCAGACCAATGGGAAAATAGAGCGTGTTAATCAAACTATAGTTACCAGGCTTAAATATAAAGTTAATTCCGCTTTTTCTAAAATACCTTGGACTGGATTATTAAACCATGTCATCGAAGAATACAACAATACGTTCCATTCTATAACCAAATTCCCACCTGCCTATTTATTTTATGGTCAATTACCATATGAATCTCCTTTAAAACAAAATTATTATTCTCCTGTAGGTAAAGCCCTCAAAATTTCAAAAGCACGAACTCGTGAATTTCACCTTAAATATAAAAGACTCAAAATTTCCAAATTTCAAAAAGGTCAAAATTTTGTCGAATCCCCATTAAAGATGTAAGACTCTGTACTTTATAAAAAATTTAAGTACCCTAAAACTCGAAAATTAGAACCTACTTTCTCTGGACCATACAAAATTATAAATAACCTCTCTTATGTAACTTATGAAATAGATAAATTTAATTATGAGACAGGACAGAATTCAGTTATTGTGCATAATTCTATATTAAGACCCTATTTTTCACCAGAAGATTTAATATTGTTTCATGAGCAACCCAAAACAAACAAATCATAAAATACAATCACAATGACTAAATCAAACTAAAGTCAATACAGTAGATTAAATATTAAATCTTATTCTTTAAATATTTTACCACCATAATTTTCAACATTAGCAGGTATGTTCTTCGTGGCCAACAAGAATATTACTTGTTTTGGGGAGTTTTTGGGATTAAATTGGGCTCCTTATGCAGGCATAATGTGTACACTTTGATTATAAAAACTTTCAAATTGATGTTGATAAATTAATTTTAAGTGTATTTAGTTCTAACTATATTTACTCATTTATTTTTCATTAGTATTATGCTATTTATGTAACAGATATTTATATGATAACAGTTGTAAAATTTGAGGATTTTACTCAAACTTATAACTTAGTATGTGAGATTTCGTGAGAAGGACGACAATAAGTGTATAGAAATGCTATACAAGGAAGAAGAAGAAGAACGCGTATGCAAAATTTCACTTCGAATAATACATAGATGAATATTCAGAGTGTGCAAATGTTAATCGCGGTATAAACATTTCCAAAGATTTTGTTCTTTATCAACTGTTGCAGATTTTGCTCCTCATTAAAGGCTTTTGTGATACATTGGTTGCATTTTATCTTTAAAACAGCAAATAAAAATGGCTCACAGTTCTACAGCTAACTCTTTAAGTAGATATGCAGAGTAGAAATTCGAAATTTTGGTGATTAAGCTTTATCTTTAAAATATCTGCAGAATTTTTTAAGGTACTCTAACAAATATCTGCAGAATTTTTTAAGGTATTCTAACAAATATCTGCCGAATGGGCCAAATACCTAATGATTACGCAAATATTTTTAGGCCAAATAGCTATAGATTTTCTACAGAATTTTTTCGTGGGGATTCTTGCGCCGACCTGTCTTCTTTCGTTCATAGAATATACTTTTGAGAAGAAATTTCTTAAGCCTTTTTTGTTTCATAAATGTTTCTTCCTACGTCATTCAAGTTCAGTATCTTACTTTTGATTGAACAAATTTGTAATATATCCTAACAACCTAATAAATATACCGAGCAAAGTATCTGAAAAACTATGTACAGGAAATTGAAAAATTTTATGTTTTATCACTTCTTTAATTTTGTGTCGCAAAATTAATCGTAAGACTATTTAGAAAACTAAATAACGCTTAGTTGAAGAAGAATTTTCATTATTATAAAGATGAAAGCGTAATCTAAGCAGCATTTCCCATAAAAGCTGTTTGATATCTTACAGATAATTTATAAAAGGTGCAGTAATATGGTTGAAAAATGTCAAACTTCCTAAAACTATACATCATAATTTATGTTCGTTACAAACAATGAAAACATATTCGTGTAAAATTTTTTAACTCAAAAATTAACGCAAAAAAGAGAATAATAAACGATTTTTTTACTCCATATATTTCTAGACTGTTTGTTTGATTTATACTTAATAGAAATATTTATTTAATTTTCTAAAAATACAAATTTAAAAATATTTATGCATATAGTTTCAATAGATTATTGTGATAAATCAGTTAATAAGAATGCAGACATTTTATAGTTTGAATTGCTCATGGAATACATATTAGGGTGGATCGAAAAGTATAGGAATTTTTTTTTTAGAAATCACTATCGGCGCGGCGTGCAAAAGTTGCCTTTTATCCATATTAGTTTACAGGGTTTTTTTTTTTTTTATTAAAATCCATTCATATCTTCCGGTGCCCCAAGAGCCCCAAAAATAATTAAAAAATCAGTTTTTTATGATTTTTTTTTTGTTAATTTATTTTTTTCTTAATTACATTTGGCGCGGAGTGCAAAAGCTATCTTTTTTTTTATCTTAGCTTACATATTTTTAAAAAATAAAATTCATTCATATCTTCCGGTGCCCAAAGCGCCCCAAAAACTGTTTAAAATTGAAATTTTCTTGAAAAAAAATATTTTTTGTTTCATTTCTTTTCATTTCATTTTATTTTATTTTACTTTTTGAAATTCATTTGGCACTGGGATGGAAATTTGTAATTAAAATACTACATAACTCTGCAGTTCCCATATATTTTATTAATCAAAATCCATTCACATCTTTGATGCACCATTTATAATTAAAAACTGAATTTTTTACAAAAATGCATTAAGAATTATAATTTACGAAAAATACTTACAATTTTTGAAAACAGTTTAATTAATAACATATAAGGCTATAAATAACATTAATTTTACAATAATAAGTTACATATACAGGATGTATCTAAACTACTGGGCAAAACTTTAAGGGGTGATAGTACACATCAAGACAAATAATATTAAATGGGAAACTAAGAGTCCCAAACGTTTTCCAAAGGATATAGGCGCCATCAAAGTTTAGGGTCCAAAATTTTAAATGATTATAAAAAACGGAAAAACTGGTCGATTCGTTCGCGGCTTCCACGAAAACTATTCTTTATGTCAGTATTGTCTTGAAAATAAATTATAAAGATAAATTTCAAAAAATGCCGATAGAGGGCACTTTAGACTTTGGAGTAAGGAACAACTATTTTTTACCGTTATTTTTTTCATCTCATTAATTTTTTTTAGAAGTTTAGACAGAAACTTAAATTTTGAGCTCAAAATCTGTGATTAAGTAGCGCAAACTGAACTGTGTTCCATGGGAGTGGGTGGGTTCAAATTTCAAATGATTATAAAAAACAGAATAATTGGTCAATTGATTTGCGGTTTTCACTAAAACTATTTTTTATGTCCGTATTGTCTTGAGAATGAATTATAAACATAAATTCCAAAAATGTCGATAGAGGGCGCTTTAGACTTCGGAGTAACGTACAACTATTTTTCCCCGTTATTTTTTGCATTTTTTTTTTAAAGCTTAGACATAAAATTAATTTTGTGCTGAAAATCTGAAACGTTGAGAGTGGTTAAGTAGCCCAAACTGAACTGTGTTCAATGGGGGTGGGAAGGTTCAAATTTCAAATGATTATACAAAACGGAAAAATTGGTCGATTCGTTTGCGGTTTCCTCTAAAACGATTTTTTATGTCAGTATTTCTTTGAAAATAAATTTTAAAGATTAATTTCAAAAAATTCCGTTAGAGGGCGCCTTAAACATTAGAGTAACCAACAACAATTTTTAACTGTTATTTTTTGTATCTCATTAAATGCTTGCAAAAGATTAGACGTAAATTTTGAGCTCAAATTCTGAGTCGTTGGGAGGGGTTAAGAAACTCAAACTTAACTGTGTTCAAGAGTTGAAATGTTACAAAGCCCACCCTACTAACACAGTTCAGTTTTTCGCTACTTAATTACTCTCAACGATTCAGATTTTGAGCTCAAAATTTAGTTTAAACTTTTAAAAAATTTATTGAGATAAAAAAAAATAACGGTTAAAAATAGTTGATGGTTACTCTAAAGTTTAAGGCGCCTTCTAACGGAATTTTTTGAAATTAATCTTTAAAATTTATTTTTAAGGAAATACTGACATAAAGAATGATTTTAAAGAAAACCGTAAACGAATCGACGAATTTTTCCGTTTTTTATATTCATTTGAAATTTGAACCTCCCCACCCCCTTTGAACAGAGTTCAGTTTGCGCTACTTAACCACTCTCAACGATTCAGATTTTCAGCGCAAAATTAATTTTATGTCTAAGCTTCAAAAAAATTTAATGCGATGCAAAAAATAACGGGGAAAAATAGTTGTTCGTTACTCCAACGCGCCCTCTATCGACATTTTTTTTAAATTTATGTTTATAGTTTATTCTTAAGTACAATACAGACAAAAACAATAGTTTTAGTGAAAACCACAAATCAATTGACCAATTATTCTGTTTTTTATAATCATTTGAAATTTGAACCCACCCACTCCCATTAAACACAGTTCAGTTTGCGCTACTTAATTACAGATTTTAAGCTCAAAATTTAAATTTCTGTCTACACTTCTAAAAAAATTAATGAGATGCAAAAATAGTGGTAAAAAATAGTTATTCGTTACTCCAAAGTCTAAAGCGCCCTCTATCGGCATTTTTTGAAATTTATCTTTATAATTTATTATCAAGACAATACTGACATAAAGAATAGTTTTCGTGAAAACCGCAAACGAATCGACCAATTTTTCCGTTTTTTATAATCATTTCGAATTTTGGACCCTAAACTTTGATGGCGCCTATCTCCTTCGAAAGACATTTGGGACCCTTAGTTTCCCATTTAATATTATTTGTCTTGATGTATACTATCACCTCTTAAAGTTTTGCCCAGTAGTTTAGATACACTCTGTATATTTAAAAATCAAAGCATTGAATCATAAAAATTACAAAAATCGAACTTACGTAGAGAAAATTTTACATCCTTCAATTTGAAAATTTACATATTTTTAAAGTTTTAAATCTTTTTTGGTATCAAACTGTTTTAAATGGCTTCTTGATTTTATTCTATTCAATAAAAAACCGTGTCTCTTTTCTTGCACAGATACAGTTTCTAATGACTCAGACACTAGTCGAACGCATCTTTCAACCGCTTGGGTATGGCACGGATATTTTGACCATTCATTCGTTTTTACAACTTTTATCATTTTCTCAATTTCTTTGCAAGGCATATTTATCAAAAGAGATGGTTCAAAACGCCCAACTGGTTGCCACTCAATAAGTTCAAATTAATCCTTTGCTTTGAAGTTTATTTCGGGTACTTTGAAAATTCTTACTTCTGGTGATTTTCTCTTTTTATTTCTAGCACAAATTAGCTTTCGCATTGCTAAAGATCTGATATGCTCTCTGTTGTTTGTGAGCATTGACAATAGCAAATTTTCAGGGTGGCCAAAAAAAAAAAAAAAAAAAAAAAATATTTCGTTCAATAACAGCATTTACGATCTTTTTTAAATTGGGTTCCAAATATCTAGAATATGTGATAAGTTTCCAATTATGACCCGCTCCTTCAGTTATGGATGGCTTTGTTTTGACATGAAACCATACAGGTGCATATACCTTCATAATACATGTTCTAAGAGTAATGAGATTATCAGAGGGATTTTCTGTAGCCACTTATAACCTCAAAATTCTACACGCAGTTATTAGCCATCTTGAGTGATAAACTAGATCAGGTTTCATTAATGCCAGATCAGAACCACATTCACCCCGTGATATTGCTATGCAAATATCATATAAATATTGCTGGTCATTGCTGAGAACTCTTCTATCTATGTTGTCTTCCAAATAATTAAAGTATAAAAAGTTTATTTTATACATTTAATAAAATACGATAAACGATTTCTCATCCTCTCGACCTACGTTTTTACGTTAGATAAATTATTCTTTAACTGTTAATTTTACTTGTATTTTTTAGCTCAAAATTTGCATGAAACTCTATTTTCGGCAAATAATTAAATGTTTTGGGGCATTGGAAGAAATTTATCAAAGTCTAAATTTATATGGATGCATGCTAATATACTATAACATGCATCTTTTTTATCCCGTTCATAAAATAATTTAAAAGAAATTAAAAAAAAACAAAAATTGTAAATTTTTATAAAAAATTCAATTTTTTTACTATTTTGGGGGGCGCTTGGGGGCACTAGAAGGTATGGATGGATTTATATATAAAAAGAAGGTTGAACTAATATATATATAAGCAACTTTCGCAACCCAAAAATAAATTAAAAAATATTAATAAACAAAAAAAATTATAAAATTTATAAAAATTTCAATTTTTAACTATTTTTGAGGCGTTTGGGGCACCGGAAGATATGAATGGATTTCAATAAAAAAAACATATGTGAATTAGTATGTACAAAAGGCAACTTTTGCACCCCGCGCCGATTCGATTTTTCGATCTACCCTAATACATATGTATCGCATTAAAACACATATTTTTGGCAAACACATACAAGGATTTCATTTTATGTTTTGAAGTATTTCCTTTTTGGTGAATATTAAATTTATACGTAATATTTAAAGTAAAATAAAATAGTATAACTAAGCACATGATATAATAGACGCTCAAATTTCATTATATCCCAATGATATTTCACGTAATTATTAGTTTAACCATTTAAAAAACAATGTGACTAGATTTAGAATTTTGTTAACGAAAAAATTATCACATGCTATTTCCTAACAAGAAACTGATATGCATTGCACAGGTATTAAAAGGCACACTTTAATTTAATACATAAAAGTAAAAGACAAGCCTAATTTACTATGTCTTTTGATATATATGTAATATATGTCTATGCAACTTTTAAACTAAAATGTTCGAGAAAAGCGAATTTCATTTATTGTACTACGTTAAAATGAGAAATAAACATATAGTGAAATGTTAAAAATAATACGCATTCTTTTATTTGATGACCCCATGAGCCAAGGGATATAAGTGACAAAAACTAAAAAAAAAATAAACTAAGTGCACAGACGACATGGAAATCTGTTTTTTTTTCTTTTCAGGTAAAGCAATATAAGTAATTTTCTAATTATGTACTCCGTTACAGAGATAAATTGCTTTTTCCGAAAAATAATCCATTGAGATTAATAATAAATTTAAAGAAAATTGTTTTCTACTTTGAAAAAAATATATAGAAATAAGAGATCAAAGACCGCAGTAGAACAAGCGGAAGTTTCTTATTTCGATTCAGTCAATTATTATTGAAGTTAAAATCTAACGTAAATTATCTTTAAACTCAATTGAGTTTAAAGATAAATTAATTTACTACAATTAGTAAATTATTTATAATAAATAGAAAATAGTAATATATAATTAGTAAATTAATTCACTGCAAATCGTCACGTGTACCACTTGGCTTCTGAGTTCGTCAATTATTTTGATTATCAAAGTTTTCATAACTAATGCCTTTCACAAACTTCTAAAATGTACTTGTATTAGTTTCATACGAATTTTATTAAAAAAACAATTTAAAAAAAAAAGACTCAATTTTATACCATATTGTTTACTTGACAAACAAATTGATAAAATTAGATGATTCCTAAGACAACCATTTTTGTATACAGGGGAAAGTCGAATAAAACCGGGACCCTAATGTGCACTATGTGAATAAAACAATCAAAATTTGCATTAAAAGGATAAATTGATTCCTTAAGAAGAAAAAAAGCATTCATTCAGTCACGAAGAACAGAAATTGAGATCATAACAGCACTTTTTTAGAAGTGTGCAATGTCCCCGTTTTGTCCGACCAGGGCGGATAAAACCGGGAACTGGAAAAAATATTTAAAAACACATTGTGTTTTTGCAATAATGCTATTTAATAAAAGCAAATTGTCATATTATACTTATAGAATGTGAATCTATATCAAATATACATAAAATAAAAATGAGTTAAGTTATGCTTTAAGAATCAAAGTTGTTAGGCACAAAAATCACAAATGAAAGTTAGGCCTTGTTCATTTGCATTGCTGCATTCTTCATGTGCCCACCCTCTGTAATGAAGGCACCGTATCCAATTCTCCTTAGGTTTAGACTGTTCGTGTAAACCGTTGCAAAAAATGCATGCTTCACTCCTCAGGCATTCTCCCTCCATGTTTGATGTCGAGGTTTTATTTTTTTTAGGACTTTTATTTTTAACTCCAGTTTTTCTATTTTTCTTTTCTGTTATCATGGAAAGCTTCACGGTTAAGTTCTTTATGTCTCGTTTTTCCATCTTTTCTTTTCCTTCTTGCTGGAGTTCTAATTTTTAGGGGATTGAAATAAGGATAGATATTGCAATAGAAATGACTAAAAAAATCTTCTATATAACAACTTAATTTAAATAATGTTTTTTGTATAGTTTTTACGTATTTATAAATCGTCAAACAATGCATAAACAAGTTAATTCTATTTCAATCATGCAAAAAAATTGAATTATTCAAAACCGACCATCATGTCCGACCATCTGCATCCCGGTATTGTCCGACAACGCCATTTTGAATAAATGTTAATCAAGCGTTGTTCAGATAACTCGTAGACACCAATATAAACCGTTAAAATAACGAGTAAATAAAGAATTATCATACGTTATACTTACATAATCTAAATTCTTAGGCATTTAGGATTGGTAACGTAATATTCCAGATGTCGAATTTTTAAAATTTTCACGTGAAATCTTTAAAAAATCACTACTGTGAAATGAGTTCGTTTACACTACTTCTGGTTACTGGGAGCCTGCATGCAGCTCGTCTAAGTTTAATTCTAAAAGTTTCCGCTAGATCCCGATTCAAATAAAGCCATAACGCCTGGTTCCCTGTTTTATCCACCTACCCGGTTTTATCCAACTTTCCCCTAAAGAAATATCGGAGATGAGTGTCTAGCTTTAATTAAATGTATAGTATATTTCTTAAATCTGTTGACGTACAACACACTGTAAACTAACTACAGCAGCTTATTTATATTATCCAATGTTCATTGCAGCTCTATTCTTTACTGACTTAATATTATGACGATTTTAACAAATAACTGACACTTTTCTCAAGAAGTATATCAAGAATTTGAATGAGTGTGACGTTAAAGTAAATGATTTCCTCAATAAAGATTCATTAGACTTAGTGCATATAACTTCAAAAACAGGCAATTAAATGTATTAAAAATATTAAATTTCTCAAAACTATCAATCATTACTAAAGTATGTTTTTAATGTATGTTTGTATGTTTAATATGCATAAAAGATAGGTTATTATAATAGTTTTATAAGAACTGAAATTGTTAAAAAATTGTTTGTTTCTTTTTTTATTGCATAAACGTATGCATTTTTCATTTGCGGTCTTGCTAACCATTTTCACAAATCTTTCATTGGCAGTGTCCTTAAAATGGACAAATAATTTTTATTTTAGGTAGCATCTGGAATATTTAATTAAAAATTTCCTTTTATAACAAATTTGTTCATAAGCAAGTTCATAATTTCTACTGATTTTTTTTTATTAATTCTGGAGGAAGTAAATTGTCTTAAAAAAAATTACTCCGCATCGAAGAGATTTAAGAGACAAAACGCAGTGAAATTCAAAATTGTTTTCTTTTGTAAAAATTTAATGAATGGCATAAAAAATATTTTTTACGTATGCCTAATTACATTATCAATTCTAATAATATTTCATTAGTGCCCATCATTGCATTCCCCATAGTATATTTGTATTAATACTTTAGGAACTTAAAACATTTAACAAAAAAACACATTTTATTTTTTTTAATTTTTATTATAAAATTGAAAATTAGATTTACATATTGAATTTTTTACATGTAATAATAATAAAACATGTATGTAACAATTATAATAAAAATTTTTTACTGCATTCTATTTTCAATTATTAACTGTTGTTTGTGCCTTAAAAATTTAAATTTCTGTGTGCACCCTTTTCTTCCAACTACATTTGCAGTGAAGTATAATGCAATGAGTTCATAACTAAACGATCGTACTAGATGATAATACGATGACTACAGATGGCAGCAACTACATTTGTAGGCAACTATGTACTACTCTTGTTGAAATGTTGGGAAATTTTGTGAAATGCATAATACAGATATGTAAATTTGTTTAAGGAAAAAAATCTAAATATCGTCATCAGAAGGAATTTTTATTGAAAGACGTATTTAGAATATATTTATGATATTTTATACATCGTATTTATTTAATTTAATCGAAATCAATGCTATCACTTTATGACATGGTCTTAGCATTTCTCAGAAGACATTGCAGTCAATGTTCTCTTTTCATTATGTTCTCTTATCGGCAGATGTTCTCTTATCACTATGGTTCAGAAATTATTGTCCATTGAACATGTGGAACATGTTTGGCTATAATAAAACATGTAAACTACCATGAATGTATGTTAAGAGTATAATTTCGTAAAAAAATGCCTTTTAGGTCCTTTGATGATTCTTTAAATACGTAACATCCATGATCATCGTCCAGTCCGTCCATCTGTCCGTCAGTTCATCCGTCTGCATATGACAGAGCATAAGCTATCCAACCGACAAGTTTAGTATTTAAAACATAAAATTGTTGCATAATATTGACATTTCAAATTTCATGAAAATAGGAAGTGTACGTTAATTAGTGGGCCAATCAAAGATATTTCAATTTTTTGTTATTAAACATCGTTAATGATTTTAAAGTCTTTTGAATAAAATGAAATGTATGTGAATTCGAATGAAATGTATATCTATTCATGAAGTACATGAAAATATGCAATCTGTATATTATGCGGTGCAAAGAATATTTGTTATTCATTTAACGACCGTTTGGGCCGCACAACAATATGCCATTGCATAATGATTTACGTATAAACATTGTTTAGGGTACATTTCAATTACATTAAACTATCTCACATTTTAAAAATTTGATATAGATTATTTGATATTTGTGAGGTTTATAAGTTATTATAGCAGTGTATAACAGTATATAGTAATTATAGACACACATAATTGATTACGGATGCTATATTGTAATCCAGATATTATATACTATTACACCAAGATAGGAGCATTTTTAAAACTTCATTATAGTACGAATGCACCTCATTTTATATGATTGATGTGCAATTTCCGTATTGTTTATGTTTTGCACAACATTCTGAATAACGGTTTTGTCCTTACACAATTTTCAAAAAATATATTTTCATTATAGATTTGTATCTTCTATGAATGCGATAGTATAGACTGATTAGTCTCTTAACTAGTCAATTTTTATTTACACAATTCCTATGTCACCAATTTGAAAAATAAATAAATACAATTTAGAGAAGAAGAATATTGAAAGATTAAATGCTCAATTGCATTAATATGAACTGATTAGTGATTATATAGATAGCTTTAAAAAAGTGCAATTATATGCATGATAAATAGTAGAGCTGCTAAAATGAATCGTCATCAAATATTTTTTTCAACATAAAATTATTAAGAAAAAAATGTTTTCATTTTATTATTTTTTCAGGTTGTTTATCAATTGTTTGTTTTATATTTAAGAAAACCATCTAAACAAACATAATACAAAAATGAATAAATTCTAATTTCCATTCCTATTTTGAATTTCTTATGAAACATAATGATAATTTTAACAAATATATCAAATTACAGTACGAATTTCCCTTTTCTTGCTTTATCATTGTGACTTTAAATAAGGAGGTGTTGTGTTTACAATTTATTTTGATGAAACTATAAGGTATGCTTAGGCACATCGAAGTTAAATATCACTTAAATTATTCACAGGAAATTGCAGAATATCACATTTCATTGCTAGTCTAATCTAGATTCAAAAAATCAATCTTCAAACACCTTCAAAAAAAAAAAAAAAAACGCATTTTCGGGAAGGTGTATTTAGAATTCTTATGAGTAAGGCATTAAGCACATAAACGATTTCCTTTATCAATACTCACTAGACATTCTGTATGTAGTTTATAATGAGGCACAAATAGAACTGTGATAAATATGGTTGTTTGTTAATCAATTCGTCATATCTAATGATACGAAATAATGCCTAAAAATACTTGCAGTCATTTTAGCATATACATTAAATTTAGCTTTAAATAGTAAACAATTAAAACTTTTAATATGAATTTTCCGTTAAAAATTAAAAGGAAAAAGTATGTTATTGTTTCGTTCAATTACTACTTCAATACATTTTGATGACAAAATGATACTTAATTTTACAATAAACACAAATTTCAAATGACCAAAGTTTAGGTTTTTATTGAAAGGTAATTGAAAATCATTATCAAATTTTCAGATGTACAGTAAGAATTTTTATTTACAATTCTTGTTTGTTAGTTAAGCTCGTAATATTCCATGTAAAGCGATACTTTTCTACAATCTGTCAAATGAACTAAGTCTTTTAAAAACAATATATTTATTAAATCATGCGAATAAATTTTCAGATTGTAATCTTGCTTCTCCACATCTTGTTTAATTTGTATAAATAAACAATAAAATACATATATATATATATATATATATATATATATATATATATAATTAAAGTATAAATTCTAAACAATATTCCAATTTCCAATTTCTTTGGAAACATAAAAAAAAATTAGAAAAATTGTCAAATTAGTGTACGAAATGAATCTTTTACTATCAGTTCAACTTACAATATGGAAGTTTAGTGTTTACCACTTATTATGATGAATCTATGAGGTATGCTAATTTACATCAAAGTAAAGTATCAATTCAACTATTCACAGGAAATTGCTGAACCTAAACATTCATTGCTGTACTATTCTAAATTTCTAAAATCAATCTTCAGAAATCTTCAAAATTAAGAAATACATTATTAATGAGGTGTATTTGAAATTCTAATGTGTAAGGCGTAAACAAAAGCGATTTCCTCAATCGGAACTCATTAGACATTCTGAGTGTAGTTTGTAAAGTGGCACAGTCAAAATTGTGATAAATATGAGAGTTTCTTAAACTTCTTTATCATCTCGAATGATCAAAACGAATGCCTAAAAAAATACTTGTAATCATTTTAACATTAATTAATAAACAATTCAAATTTTTAATATGAGTTTTCAAAAAGAAATAAAAAAAAATACTTTGTCTATTATTGTTTTCTTCACAATGCTGTTGGAACTTATAAGACATTCTGGATATAGTTTATAATTTTATTTATTTTGGTAAAATTGTTCACCGTTTTTTTTTTCTTTTTTTGTACATAATTTTCCTTCATAATTTTAACATAACATTTTTCCTTCCAGAGACAATTATTACTTGAGACCAATAAAAAATGTTTAAAATTACTATAAAACATTTCCATCGGTATATCAGTCACTATATTGATGCTTATGTTATGCGCGCATTTATTAAAACGTATTAATTTAATTTTAACAGTTCCAGAAAAGTTTAGTCTTATTTATAAGGTGTTTTTTTGTCACCTATTGGCGATATAAAGACTGAATAGGTTAAGAAAACCATATAAACAAAAAGTAAAATAAATAATAAAAAAAAAAATTCAAAGTTACATTCCTATTTTCAATTTCTTGTGAGATATAAATAATAATTTTAACAAATCTACCAAATTGCAGTACGAATTTCAGTTATCTTTCTGTATCATTTTACCTTAAAATATGGAAATATAGTGTGTACCATTTATTTCGATGAACAAATAGGATGTGATAAATCGCATCGAAGTAAAATATCTCTTAAACTACTCACAGGAAATTGCAGAATCTCAAATTGCTTTGCTGGTCTAATCTAGATTCCTTTAATCAATCTTCAAACACCTTCAAAATTAAAAAAAAACACATTATCCAGAAGGTGTATTTAGAATTCTAATGATTAAAACGTTAACATAAGTGATTTTCTCAGTCGGAACTCATTAGGTATTCTGGATCTAGTTTATAATGAGGTACAATTAGAACTCTGATAAATATGGTTATTGATAAATATGGCTAATTGATTCGTCATATCTAATGATCAGAAAGAAGGACTAAAAATACTTGCAATCTTTTTAGCTATTTTGAATTTTATTGTAAAAGAAAAATAATAATTTTAACAAATCTGTCAAATTGCAGTACAAATTTCCATTACTTTTCTGTATTAATTTATGTTAAAATTTGGAAATTTAGTGTTTAAAATTTATTTCGATGAACCAATAAGGTATTCTAAGTCACATCGAAGTAAAGTATTGTTTAAACTATTTGCAGAAAGTTGATGAATCTCAAGTTTCGTTGCTGGTCTAATCCAGATTCCTAAAAACTTATTATTGAGGAGGTGTCTTTATAATTCTAATGAGTATGAAGTTAACATAAGCGATCCCCTATCTCGAAACTCATTGACATTCTTAATGTAATGTATAAAGAGGCACAGTTAGAGCTGTGATAAATATCGACGTTTATTAATCGATTCGTTATCTCTAATGGTAAAAAAAAGGCCTAAAAATACTTGCAATCATTTTAGCATATACACTACATTTAGCGTTAAATAGCAAACAATTTAGAATTTTCCGTAGAGAATTGAAAAACATACATTATCTATTATTGTTTCCCTCATTATACTACTGCAATACATTTTGGTGACCAAATCATACCAAATTTAACAATAAATGAAATTTTGATGACCAATGTCAATATTCTTATTGAAAGACGCTAAAATTATTTACAAATCTTCATATCTTAAAAAAAGAAATTTCATTTGCAGTTCCTGTTTCTTACTTAATTTGTAATGATTCTTGTGCAGCTATTATTTTCTACAATCAAATAAGCAAAATCATTTTAAAACAACATAATTTTGAGAAAATAAGCAAATTGATTGTTAGATTGTAATTCTACTTCTCCAAGCCTATTATCAAAAATAAATAAATAAATAAAATGCATAATTGGTGAATATTCGTAAATTATTATTTTTGTATTTATCTTTCATAAGCGGGACTGTGAATTCGATGCAAGTTTTACCTAAGTTCATCTATTTAAACTTAATTTACTTATAAGGTAAACAAAATATTCAAATATAAAATATTTTTTATCGCTTTAAATTATTGTTTATCGATGTAAACTTATTACAAAATATGCTAATATTTTTGAAAATTATGTTTGAACCATTTTTTTCATAATTTTTGTTTTACTTCTCTTTAGAATAAAATTTTGTAAAAAAAATACTGGCACTCTTTATTAGTTACACTAGTTAGTTTTAAAGAAGCGTGTTAGTTTATAATTATTTGTGAAACATTCTTAGATCTCAAAAAGTATATCCCAATTAATATATCCTGCGTATATATATATATGTTTGTATGTAAGTAAAAAATAAGCATTCATTACTTATTAAAAATAAGTTTTTATTTCATACATATAAACATATAAAGCTTTTTAAAACTTACTCTTCAAGTTTGATATTGCGCTCAGTATAAACTTAAAATAAAATAGGATAAATTATGCATTTTTATTTCTTAATTACTGTTACTTACGCGTCATACGTAGTCTAGAGTAAATCTTGTAATCATTAGTAAAAAAAATGATGGATTTAAAATATTCGGATACTGGAGATTCATAAAAACATATGTACAGAAAGAAATACCATTCATTTGTCTGTGTGTCTATAATGTCCCAAAAAAACTGACATGGAAACTTGAAATTCGGCGTGCACATAGTTTATAATAATTGGAAGAAGTCTATTATACATCGGTAACATCGACAATCAGGAATTAATTTTCGGATTCTAGAATATTCCTTCTGATAAAAAGGTACATAAAAATGTTTCAAATTATTTATTTTAAAAATTGAATATAAAAGACATAACTTACATAGAAAAACATAAATTTTGCTTAAAGAGTTAGTTAATCGGATAAAGAAATATTTTTCTCGATATTTAGTTATTTTTTACACAGTCTTCGATTTTTATTGTCGATTTTTTCATAAACATTTCAATTTAAATATATATTTTTTTATTGAACATGAGGCATTAATCGACAGTGTGACTGCCAGTTAACATGATTATCTTTTATGGATTTATAAAGACGTCCCTTTTACACAGTCTTCAATTTTTATTGACTATTTATTTCATAAAAATTTCAATTTAATTGTATATTTTAATTGAACATGAGACATTAATCGACACTGTGACTGCCAGTTAACACGATTATCTTTTATGGATTTATAGAGATGTATCTTTTACACAATTTAATACTACTTGAATACCTTGTCGGCCAACAAACTATTCCCAAAAGTGTCGTTTAAACTAATAGATTAAATGCCACTAGTGGTTTTTTAAATGTCACATTTGCTTTAAATTAAGCACGATTTTTTATACGATATTTTTTACGAGTATTTACAACATTAAATGATTTTTATTTCGAAGTTATATTTGCATTTTTATTAATATTTTACTAATTTAATTGTCCTTTCGTTATTTAAAATAAAAATTATGTCTTTTTGCTTCATCGGGGTAGTAGTTTGGTGTTTTATAAAATTGGTCTAAATTGGTCGACAAGTGAATCAAGTAGTACGCATAATTCAGTAATAGAACATTAGTATATATTAGAAATATTCAAGTATAATTTAAAGCTTTAACTTTGAATTGCTTTGCTTTTTATAAATATTCTAAACAAGTTTTATTGTCATATTTTATATTATGGATATACAAGATTTATAAGTATTATAGGGGCTCCTAATAACTAATTTGAGATATATGTTGGTTTCTTATTTTCTCATTTCTCTTCATAATTTGACATCTGTGTACGCAAAGGAAATTTAAATATGTCTGACAATTTATAAGATAATCCTTTTCTGAGCTTACATGATGCTTTATGTGTTGAACAGTTATATATTTATAAAATCCACTTTTAAAAATGTGTATGAAATCTATTTGATATGCTAATTGAAAATAAGCATTTGAGTTTTTAAAAAATGCATTATGTTTGAAAGAAATAATACATTTTTTACGGCCAATCAACGATAGATTTACAACTTATCATTCTGCTTATGACATCGCATCAGATCTTTCGCATGTGACAACTGATAATGTAAAAAAAATGTATTTTATTTAAGGAATTTCTGAAGTGGAATTTTTAAATATGGTACATGTATTTTTTAAGTGATCTAAATTCTGTAATTCTTTTAGTGAATAGATATAAATCTATATATCACATTCAGGGTAGCTTTAAGAAATCGGATAATTTTCTGATTGTAGGTAGAAATAGCTGAAATTGAGTTTTCTAAAGAGTTATGCGTTTCTGTATAGGGAATTTTACATTATATTTAATATTTTAAACGGTTCAGTTTTGTTGCGTTATTTTGAATGTGATGGAAAATGTTTTATAATTTGTTCTTGATGCATAGATTTCGTCAATGATCCCTACCTTAGACCCGAATAATCCGACGCTCTAAAGGAATGGGGGGGGACGATGCCGATAGCATTTTAAAGCAAAATTACACGAATTAAAGACACTGAAAAGCGCGATGTTTTGGGATCAGGGCGATGAAGTTGCACACAAGCGCAGCCAGGTCCCGCTGATTATTAGTCTTGGAGTTGATTAAGGTTGGGCTGGTGGACCTGACGGTGCGGGTATGACCAAATTTCGTCGACGATCCCTAACTTCATCCTTCTTGATGTTTCTTTCTTGTTTTTTTTTTCTAATGAGAGCATTCTACTACTTTCAACTGCTAATAGTTCAATGCAAAAATCTACATACAACTATTCTAACTCCTATGTGATCTGGTTTCTTTAATTCAATTATTACAAGTTCCTAAGCAAATGACTCTGATTTGATATCCCGGTTTCAAAAGCTCTTGTTCGTAATAATTTAACCCTTAAGCGGTAACCATGGTTTACTAGTGCCTCGGTCAAATTTTCTTTCCTTGCTAGCTTAGAGGAGAGAGTGGAAAACGGGAATAAACTACCCTGAAAAAAATAGTACACTAGTAGGCTATTATCTCCCGAAACGCCGATGGTTTAGTGCGTTCACAGTCGACGTAAGAGCCAGTCAAAATTTCGAAAAGGCACGAGTGACCCAGGGTTACCATTTAGGTTGACGAAAAGTGTAAGGTAAGAAAAAATTGTTTGATTAGGAATTGATGTTTTTTTTCATAAAAAATCGATACATTACACTCACTTGGGTTTCCGAACCTTACTTTTGTGACACAAAGAAGGACAAAAAAACCTTTATTTGCTGCAGCAAGTGTCACAGACCTGTGTGCGCGGAACACAGACATCAAATCTGTTTCGATTGTTTATAAATGATGATATCAGTGTTGCTGTAATTTTTCATTATTATATTTTTTGTTTAATTAAATAAAGTTTGATAATTAACATCATTTTCATAAATAAAATTGATTAAAAACTAATAAAATTTCTATTTCATTGTAAATTGTACCTATTTATAAGTTAAAAAAACGTCATTTTTATGCTCAAAACTTAAGCATTTTTTAAATTTATACCGGCTGTTTTTATTTTTTTGTAAAATTACCATTCTTGATCTTCAATTTCCCGTTTGAAACAGCAAAAAATGTCAATTCTATCCAAAGTTATGATTTTTTAAAGAAAATGTGCATTTTTCACATTTTTATTTTTTTATTTAAACATATTGTTTAAACAAATTAATAAATCAGAAATATTGTGACTGATTGTTGTTTAAGGGTAGTTGATGTAATATCATGAATTTTTTTAGAATTTTTAAAGCACTTTAAAGCACTTTTTACAGCGCTAAGCACGAGTGACCCATGATTACCGTTTAAAGGTGCCGAAAAACACGTTACCGCTTAAGGGTTAATTGATGATGAATCAAAATATATGAAAGCTAGATCTTTTTCTTTCTCCATCCTGATATCTAGAATATCTTGCACGGATGAAAATTGCTAATACTAACTTAAATATTAAATGCGGGAGAATTATATTTTCTTGTTCAAAAACTGTAGATGGAAACATTAAATTTTTAGATTAAGTATTCCCATTTCCTCTGTTCATAAAATTATCCTATATTCATAAGATTTAATATAGATATTAACAGGTCTCTGTATGGTATTTATTTTTTTACGTTTAGAATATTTTTTTAACTTTTAAGCAAACATATAATAGGAAATTCGAAAATTATTTAATGACTGATCTTACGCAAAATCTTTCGTCACAAATTGATCTCCTACTCATGTTAAATGGCATATGCATATTACATTTTTTTCGCCAAGTTTAACCTTATATTGTATTCATGTCTTATAGCAATATTCCGTATTTATTTTGCTTGTGAAATTAAAAACCTTTTGTTAGATCAAATCTAATAATTTTTAAAGAAAGGATATAAAATTTTAACTCGCCTTAAAAAACATTTATTCAAATACGTGTAAATAAAAAAATTGGCTCTAATTTAGAATATTCTTAAATAAATTTTATTTCTTGAAATTCCTAATAAAACTCACTTGTTCCTTGTTTTAAAAACCCCCTTTAATTAATCTTACTAAATGTATTCCAAAATTTATACCTATTCAAAACGTCATTCTTTACATTTTATTTTTCATATTTTGTATTTTTTTCGGATCGATAAATTCATTTATTTTTCTTTTATAATACAATTATCGGCTGTGGAATGCATACGAATTTTAACTGCGTTTGATCCAATGGCTAATCATTTGGAATAAAATATTTATTTCTGCAATTAGATTCTTTTCTCAGGTCATATTAGAGAATTTCCTTCTATCCATGACTACATTTAAATAAAACATTTTTGCAGCAGCAAATATATAGTTTTTATAAAGTCTACATTCCTTTATTTTATTATTTCACTCTCCACGAATCCTGTGTTGAACTCTGAAACCTGTCGTTTTTTTACTAAAACTTCACGTACTGCATTTTTTTCTCCAGCTCCTAATGTCACAATATCGCTTGAACATGTATAATATATGCTAATGTGTATTTAAAAAAGTAATCTTCTCTTCTTAATCACACAATAAGCATATTTTTATTAACAAATGTATGGGATTACATTTCAATATATTTGACGTATACTTTGTTAATCATGCATATTCTAACAGTTAAATTTTTAATGTTGAAACATCCATTATTTAGTAACATTAGCGTGTGAAAATCTAATCTCTGCTCTGGAGTATGCTTTAATGTTCCCTCACCGATAACATTGGCAAGCTTTCAAACATGAAAAACGATAATGATTTTAAGAATAATAATTTCAGATATTTTTTATTATATTTTAAAAATATTCTTTTAAGAGACGCTTAGAATTTCATCTCTTATCTGAAATATGTATACTCAAATATTGTATAGCATTTAATTTACTGGTGTTTCTTACTCATATTTGGATTTTTCTAATGTAATAGCATTTGTTGAGATCTCTTGAAATATTGTGAAAAATTTTAAGGGAAATTTTTAGCCATTATGTATAGCATTATTTTTTGTTGTTGTAAAGATTTTTCTTAAATAGATCAATATAAAATTAAATTTTTTTTGTTCGTTAAATTATGAGTATTAAAGGGGAAGTTTTATTGATAAAATATCCAACATTTATTTCGTGCTCTCTTTTTAAATTATTTTATTGAATTCAAATATGAAAATGTAGAATGCTTGATTATTTTTATAATTTTGTAAAATAAATTTTGTGTTATGCAAGTTTTTAAGAAAAATAGCTTTAAACACTACAATCATAACAGAAAAGGAAACTTTTCCTATAAATCCGAATTTGACTATATAACAATAAAAAAGTGTCTAAACCTCAAGAAACGGTGCACTCAGATAGCGAGTAAATGATTTGTATATTCAAATAATTTTTCATTTTAAAATATTCCGATTTAGAATAATTTATGTATAGGCGTAGGAACCACAGGAGCTGGGGGAGCTATGGCTCCCCCTGGGTTATTTCAGACAAGCTTAGCTCCCCCGGAGGAAATTAAAAAAAATAAAAACTAAACATAAAAATCTCCAGACTAAAGATAGTTTTAATAATATATGAGCAAACAAGCCATCCTTTCTCTCCAACACAATTCAAAGAATAAGAAAAATTGAGAATTTTCAGTACAGCACTGAATCTTACTACCAATGAATTAATAAGACGATTTAATCAAAAAACTTTTGACTCTCTCACAAAGATCGAATCCATAAACACGGATAAAGTTCCCACTCCTCTGCCGCAAGAAACGGTGCACGCAGATGATGGGTAAATGATTTGTACATTCAAATCATTTTTCTTTTTGAAATATTCCAATTTGGAATAATTTCGGTATATTGGGATAGTTTCAGGATAAAATGAATTTTATTTTTTGAAAAACCTTCCTTGTTACCATTTTTAATTATTTAATTCATATCATGTGTTAATACTTTGTTCCTCATTGTTTCATTGGGAAAAGATTTTCTAAAATCAATGTCTTTATACGGTGTATCTCATTTTTTTGTAATATTATTTTTTGCGTAACAAAGAAAGTTTTATATATTTTTTAAATATTATTTTTGCATAACACTTTGTAAAAAAAAAAAAAAAAAAAAAAAAAAAAAAAAAAAAAAAAAAAATGGTTATGTTTAGAAGTCTATAAATAGAAGAATCAATTATAAAAACACAGTGTTACAAAAACAACGAACATAGTTTCTCTTTCTCCCTCTATCTTTTTTCATTTTTGGCTATGCATCTTTGGAACTTTTTTAAACAGAAAAATGCTTTATAGTAATGATTTTGCATGTGACTGCATAATAAAAACAAGCTATTTATGTTTCTTTATATTATTTCTGGCTGGATTGATTGTGCAAGATCATCCTATTTTTTTCATTCATTATGATGCTTCATAATTAGAATATGGCATTTAAAAATAAAACTTTAAAAGTCTATTTTATTACTGGTAATTATTTTTTTTTCTTTTACAAAGGAGATCAAGTATTCTAGCCAACGATAACCCCAAAAATTTACTATTAATACTTTCCACTTTAAAGAAGAAAAAAAAAAGATTTATTTTGGAATTAAATGTTCAACTTACTCATAAAATATATTAAACCTCATGAGGATTAAATTATGTTGTTTGATGAATGTTTAAGTTAATTAGAAAAGATAATTTTATTAAAGGTAGAGAACATATGTTAATATACATTAAAAATAATAATTTTAGAAAAATCTGGGAACATTATTGTTGAAGCAAATGGTATAAAAGAAATCATGATATTTAGTCAGGCTTACTATAAATATTTTAAATATGGGAATATTCTTACTTTGTACACATTTAAATGTTGTGTTTCTTTCTTGTTTCGGATGATATTGCGGAATGTCATACATATTTAATTTTTTATCATGAGTCATTTAAAAGTGATGATCTATAAATTTTAATGCATTCGTGCAAGGACAATAATTAAATGTTTATAAAAATTCCATTAGATAAGTAACTATTTGAATTGTGCAAAAGAAGCATTTTCGTGAAATTCATTAAATTGATTCTTTTCTTAAATTAAATAGGTTCAAAAATTAATGCTGAAATAAACGATATGTTTTTTTTTTTTAAATAAGTTTAAATAAATATAATAAGTGATAAATAGCTTGAACGGAATAAAATAAATAAATTACTGAGTTCAAATATACATGATAGGAAATTTGCATTCATGTGCAAAATGACGTTAATCTCTCACTTTTTTTTATGTTTTTTTTTTATGTTTTTTCTTTATATTTCATAATTATATTTTTGGGTTTTGAAACACACTCAAATATTTGGTCTGCTGTATAACATTCAGATTAGTAATGGCGCAAACAGCTAATAGCAATTGAAATACATTAAGCATATGGACAAGTCTGGATGGCAATCCCAAAACTTTCTTCTCATATGTTTTAATACATATTGAAAAATGCATCATATCGCCGCCACAGGTTACATAATTTACACCAAAAGCAAAATATCAAAAACATACGTCACATTCTAATTGAATCTAAAGTTTGATGAAAACACGTGTATATGTTTTTGAGACAAAGTATTCGGTAAATCATGAAAATCTTTGTAGAAACACTACATAAATCGCTATTTACAACAAAAAATAATTAGAGATAATATATACCAGGGATTAACTGAATCTGAAGTTTGCTGAAGATTAGAAATTTTTATTAATCTATTTTAGAAATCGTGAAAATTGCAACACAGCAGCGCCACCTATAAGGCGATTTACAGAAGAATCAAAATCGTAATAACTTATATCAGAGATTAGCTGAATTAAAATTTTAATAAAAATACGTGCGTTGGTTCTTGAGATAGAGTTATTGACGTAATCAGGAATAAGACAACATAGCAGCGCCATCTTTTGAGCGATCTCCACGAAAATGTTATAATAATCAAATTTTATCAAATACTAACTGAATTTTAAGATTTATGAAATTCCATGCATTAGTTATTGAGATACAACAATTGCAAAAATCACACACAATGTAGCACAGCAGCGGTCAACAGACGATTAACACGAAAAGGAATCAGCGCCTGTTTATATCAAATTTAAAATGCTGGGAAATTTCGTGTATTGGCTCTTCAGATTGAGTGCCAACAACATTTTGTCAAATGCAGACTCACAGAACCCTTTCACCGTCCAAGGGTTTTCATGTATTTTTATAAGAATGCTTATAAATTGCAAGATATTTATATTAAATAATAACAGTTTGGTGCTATAGTATCTTTAATATTCTTCTTTCTAGGTATGATTCAAAATAACATTCCGTTTAAAATATTTTTGTCTACAGCCATTTAAACATGATTTCTGGAAACGGAAAAAGCCGGGACAAACGGTTAAAGGGTTTTAAATAGACTCACAGACGGACATTTTCTTAAAACCATAAATTCATGCTGAGAAATTCTAAAACCTATAAATCCATCAAAAACGAAAGTCAGAAGTCGAAATTTTTTCAAAGAAAGAATAGAAGTCGAATTTTTTTCCAGAAACCCATACATTCTTCTTGTTAAGGCAGGAAATAAAAATATGTAAAAATATTACTTACAACAAGGAGAATAGAGTTATTAAGTAGGTATGAAGGGCATGGAATAAAGTGCATAGTCACGCTTCTACAAAGCTAATCCTGATAAAATTTACAATATTTATTACATTAAAGAAATTACATTGTATCCTTCCTTCAAAAGTGGCATAACTAAAAAAAAAAAAAAATCATATAATTAAAAAAAAAACTGTTTACTGAAAGTGGTAACGGCCATCTTGTGAACACAACTGTTAGTTGCTGGTTACATTTTCAATGCAATATCTAGTGCTTTACGTGATTCTTAGAGGCTCAAAATCCAAGTAAATAAGTAATCATTATAAACGTAAATCAAGAATTCCGATTTTTCAGTTGTGAATCTTATTAAGCAAGGGTGCGATACCTTAATTACAAAACAAAATACTTGTCTTATATTGATATAAGAATGTTTACATCACAATATCAATAACATCTGAAAATGAACAAATTCATCAATATTGTAGGAATGCATAATTTGAAATCTTTATTCTATTGATTAATGCTAGCTTTAATTAATACTAAAAATTATTTATAGATGGATATCTTTAGGAAATTATTTTATACTAAGACGAAAATGGTTTTATTTTTGGCATATTTTATTGCATTACATGCATTATTCGAAAAAACAAATACATTATTCTGTTATTTTCATCTGTTTTAATTTGAAATAAAACGTATAACAAATATTTTTAAATAAAAACTCTTCAGTTTCAAATTAATCTAACAATACACAATTTACGAAAAATAAAATGCGTATATACAAAAATTACACAAATAACATAGCGAGCAAAATGTGAATTCTCAAAACTTTTTTCAAATGCTTAAAAAAAACTTTCATCAAAATAGCTGCAATATATTTACTAACAATTATGCATTCATAAGCATTTATGATTTACAAAAAAAAAAAAAAAAAAAAAAAAAAAAAAATTCTTCCAAGTGTAAATAAACATAAACAGTAAGAAGATAATGTCTTTCTAAAGTTAATTGTTGTAAGATATTTTCAAAAGCTTAATTATGCTTATTAGACTTTTTTCGTAGAAATAGAAATGCAGTATTACTGTGTTTTTTATCACCGCAAATTAGTGTTCGATCAGGTTTTATAGAAAATATTTCATTGAGACTAAAAAAAAAATAATTATTATTATTGAATTATTTCATTGGCAACCAAGTTCACGTTTTTTTAAATAATAATTATTTGTTTTTTCTATTTTTACCAGAACTTATATATACATTGTTTTTGTTCGAGTTAATATACGTTAAATTACAGATCATTAAAATGAGGTGCCAATTGTGGAATGACAACTGGGTCGGATAATTAATCTCCCGCCGTTTTTTTTTTTCGTTGAATAAAAATTAACAACTATTTTTCTTTTGGTATATTTATAATTTTTCATATGATAATTTAATGAGTGATTTTAGTGATAAATGACAAATTTAGCTGCCTGTCAAATGAGATAGCCACAGCCACTCATGGAAGGCATTACAGCAACTTTCGTGGGGTGCTTTGCGTATCATTTTTGATATCAAGCATGAAAATCCCCCTATGTGTTTCAAAATGAGTAAAATTATTGAAAAATGTTGATTTTATATATAGTTTCACGTTGCGAAAATTCAGAATACACAAAAAAGTTGCCCCCTGTAGTTACATCAGCAGTTTCGCTTGGGAGTCAACGTGTTAAGGAGAGTAACATCCTTTTCCTTTCTTTATACTTAAGAAAATAATAATAATAACTAACCAGCGTTTTGTCTTATCCGAATAAACATATAGCCCCAAAATTGAAACAAACTGGCACATTCTGTGGGAAAAATTCATCTATCTAAAGTAAGCGAGAAAGGTCACAGCCCCTTCTCCCGCCTTTATACTTTACCAAATAATACCTAAAACTAATCTTGAGGGCGCCCTATCGGACTGATCCTATATCGAAAAGAATGGATTAGTTACCCATTTTCCTACCTCCCTTATACTTATCCAATGAACTTTCAAAATTAATAAGGGAATACCTTATCAAAAAAAAGCTATTTTAAAAATTCGAAGTAAGTCGGATATTTTTATCATGGGTAATTCTGTTACGCACATGCATACGTGCATACAGAACTTTGAGCACATTAGCTCTCAGGTTTTGAAAGTATGTGAGCTAAAAATGACAGCAATTCATTGGCCTATAACTGTTCATTAGTTACATTAGCAAGAATAATTCTATATATTTTCTTGATATGCATGATAAGACCTTTACAAAGACTCCACCTTCAAGAAAATCCCGTATCTTCCAGTTGGGAACCTTGGCCACAAAAAAAGATTTTCTACATTTTTTTTTTTGAATTTTTACTTTTTATCTTATTAGATATTAAGGCATTTTCCCATTATAAAAAATTTTCTGAGTGAAAAAAAATCTTCTTAATTATTTGTATTAATATTAATTCACTATAAGGTGCAAAATCTAGTATGAAATCGCAGTGACCCAAACATTAAATACCGGCTTTTTTTCTAAAAACTTAATTTGCAATTTTCGTAAAAAAATAAATATCATAATTCGTTTTCTAATTGCCCCAGAAGTGGCCGAGAGGTTCTGACCTTTTAACTGGTAGACGGCAAATGCTGGGTTCGAACCCAATCGCGGCTGTCGGCCTAACCGTTCGGATTTTTTCGTGGTTTTCTTCGAATCTTGCATAAATACGGGTTAGGTTCCCTTAGAAAGACCCCCCCCCCCCCCACGAACGGCACTCCTTCCTCTGGGCCTATATCCCTACTGTAGATAATCGAACCGACAAAAATTCACCACACCACATTTTCTAATTAAATAAAACCAAGGAAAATGCGTTTTGTATCGTTTTAGCAGTAGTGCCATGAATCTTATGGATGCGCCCCCAAGATGTGAAAGCCACCCTTCACAATTTGAGTTTAATATTAAGTTAAATACGAATTTGCATTAAACAAATACAGTTATTTTATACAGAAAATAGACGTATTATATTCGTACTACATTGAAAGTAATATTTTATAGGGCGTAAGTACTGTACGAAATTTTAATTATAAAATTCATATTACTTTTATGATGAATTCTTAAAAATTATAAATAATTGAGAAATCATGAGAAAAATTAAATATATATACAGGGTGTCCGAAAAGTCTGGAAACGGTCGAATTTGAGAAATACATAAGAGATTTAAAAACGAAAATATACGTGTTAAATATATTTAAATAAGCTACTCAGTGATACCAAATTCGAGATTCGCAACCGACCCCCTGGGGGTCAGAGGGGGTCCAACTTTGAAATCTTAAATTATAACCCCCATTTTTTATTGCAGATTCTGATTCTACGGACAAAAATACGTAAATTTTGTATTTGATGTTTATTTTGAATCCTCGTTTATCACGGTGTAATTGAGCATATTAGATCGATAAATATTTGGGTTTTCCCAACCAGGTTTTGCCTGATTGGCCAGAATTTTGACGTCAAATTCCTCGTCTTTTGCAGGAATAGTGGTTTCTTGAAAATCACCCTTGGCGATTATTTCGATAATGGTACACTGTTAAAAATTTGTCCCACTTGCTGTAGCATCACTCCACAGCTTTTATAGAATATCTCATTTATGACCAGTGAGAATTCTCCATAACACAGTAAAGTAACCGTTTTTTATAAAAGCGGTGGAGTGACGCTGTAGCAAATGAGTTAAGTATTTACAGTGTATATATATATATTTTTTTTTAAGTTTCTCTCTACAAAAATTGATTGAAATATATTAATTTAGTTTTCTATTAGGATTTTTATTTTATCCAGTAAATGGTTTCTAAATAACGAATTATTTCTAAATACGGCTGATGTGGGTGTATGTTTTTTTTTTTTTTAATTATTTGCTGTAGCGTCACTCCACCGCTTTTATAGAAAGCGGTTACTTTACTGTGTTATGAAGCATTCTCATTGGTCTTAAAAGAGATATTCTATAAAAGCTGTGGAGTGACGCTAGAGCAAATGGGTCAAATTTTTAACGGCACAACATTATCGAAATAATCGCCGCGGGTGAGTTTCAAGAAACGCCATTCCTACAAAAGACGAGGAATTTGACGTTAGAATTCTGGCCAATCAGGCAAAACCTGGTTGGGAAAATCGAAATATGCATCGATTTATTATGCTCAATTACACTGTGGTAAACGAGGATTCGAAATAAACATCAAATTCAAAAGTTACGTACTTTTGTCCGTAGAATCTGAATCGGCAATAAAAAATGGGGGTTATAATTTAAGATTTCAAAGTTGGACCCATTCTGATCCCCAGGGAGCGGTTGCGAAGGTCAAATTTGGTATCACTGAGTAGCTTATTTAAATATATTTAACACGTATATTTTCGTTTTTCAATCTCTCGAGTTATTCGACCGTTTCCAGACTTTTCGGACACCCTGTATATCAGTAAACTACATCTAATGCTTTAGATAAATTTTAAATTGAAGATCAATGTGAAAATTATTCCCTCAATATAAAGAAAAATATCGAGAGAGAAACAATATTGGAAAATCCTCAATATGGGTTTGATAAAAATATATGAACTTCGATGTGCAGCAAAAATAATCACTGTCATTGTAGATGAATTAAAAAAATAATTATTTCCTAAGACAAAATAATCCTAGTAGAATGTAGTATATTTCTTAAGTTAATTCTATTTTTGTTATAAAGAATTTCTCACATTATACAAAAGAAAATGATAGCGAATATTTGAATGATATTTGAATATCTGACAGCCTGTCCATTGGAAACAGATGTTTAAGATAGATACGTGAAATATTTTACGAATCTTTTGATGGAATTATGGGATATGGAATTGAAAATAATGAAATGGGTAAACAAATAAAATAAAAAAACAGATACGATAAGCATGTTTTGCATATTATATCTTCACAAACGTCAGCAAATGTTTATACTGGCATGAATGGCAGCAGCGGTTTACTGAAAGTCATTGTTATCTTTGAAAAATTTATTTTTTAGGTATTATTAGAGACATTAACACTCATTAGGAAATAATTTTCATAACTTTAAACTAAATTATATACAATAAAATACACACACACACACACACACATATATATACATAAATATGTATATACCGGGTGTCCCAAAATGACTGATGGATTTTAAAATTCAATAACTCGCAAAGGGTGGCAACTATTTAAAAAATTTTTACGGGAGGGGTATATATAATGTCAGTAATTTTTTTACCGTAAATTTTTATTTTAGTTCGATTTTCAAAAAATAGGTGGCGCTGACGGCGATTGAAGGCCAGGTGATCAGTGCTGAGTGAAGCTTCGAAAGTGTTTCACAATCTATACTTGATGGATATTTTTTTTTCTGTTTTGTTATATGTAACTTTAGAAAATGTACTTTAATATATATATTGTATGTATTATAATTATTATTGATTGTTTGATTTGTCTTTAAAACGATTATTTATTAAATTATAAAAATAAAAAATTAAAATATCGATTTTGTCATGAATTCATAAATATCATTTTAAACACCGATCTAATTCTGGTGAATAAATTCTTTCTGAGTGTTTAAGTATAGCTGTTTTATTTACTTACTTTTTATATACATTTAATTTTCTCCAATCTGTGATATAAATGCAAAACTACTATTAAGCTAAATTTATTTTTTTAAACTTGAAATAGTACACTCATCATATTTTAGATTAAATCTCGTTTCCTCAAATTGATCTTCTCAAATATTGAGATTTTAAGTGTCAATTTATTTCAAAAATGTATTTAGAATTCTAATGAGTAATAAGTCAACCTAAATAATTTTCTCAGCACGAATTCATCAGAAATTCTGTTAGTAGTTAATACAGCTGAAAAAAAAAAGAATTCGTATAGCTATTAATCATTCCTTATGGGTTTATCATACTAATAAAAAAATAAAAAAGAAAAACTTCATTTTACATAGAGATTCAAATTTTAAGAATATCTAATTTATTTAATATTTTCTTATTGATGAAAGTGGAAATTACAGAATTTAACGCTATACACTACTGTTTGATTTATTTTTTATTTTTTATTGTGTAATTGCAATATGTACTTGAAAAAAAAAATCAAACAGAGCGAGAGAAATTCAGAAAATATTTGAATGAGCATTTACATTTTCAATTAGTTGAAGTTTTTATCATGTGAAGCTTTTAATAAGAGTTTAATTTTTATTGAATTCTTTTATTTATAATATCTTTTTTTAATTTAATTATTAAAATTGAAGTTTTAAAAAATACAAAAAAAAAATCCCCGAAAATAGATTAAAAATGAATTATTAAAAAAATATGCAAATTTAAGAATTTGTGATTTTGTAATTTAAAAAATACTAAAAATTCTTTTGGGGTTTAAAGACATTAAAATATATTTTAAGAAAGTTTTAAAAACTTTTTATTTACATTTTTTTGAATGTATTAACATAATGTTTCATATGAAAAAATTTTTTTTGTATAGTCAAATATTCTTTGAGAGAATTATCACCTGTGCTTAACATAAACATTTCATGTATTAAATACGCCATAATATACGCCATAACATTTCCATAATATGCGCCATAACATTTAATAAAAAATGTGATAAATACAGTGATTATAAAATAATCTTTAAAATATTTACTGAAAATTGAGGATGAGCATGATTGTATCAAGGTATTTTTCTATACAGCCATATTACTCATTTTATATTGCTTTTTCAGAATTAATCTTTTATAAAACTTGGGAAATCAAATGACATGTTATTCATAAAACGTTTTTAAGATTTTAATTGTTAAAATGATAAAATTAGTCATAGTTTGAGCAGAATTCCATTGAATTGGTGGAGTTGATTTTGAAAGCGGTACAGTTAAAAATAAGACAAATGTCAGCGATTTTGTACCTATTAACCTGAACGCACAAGTTCCTATTTTTATAATGTTACTACATGGAGGACAAAGCCATCTCTTCCATTATATTGTTCACTATTCTGTTTTAAAATGAAATTTACTGCTGCATATTGTAAAATGAATCATTTCTACCTCTTTTTAAGGAAAAAAAAATCATGCTATTCCTTGAAAATGTTGCCATAAGAACAATGAAATATGTCTAATCTGAATAAAAGTAGTTCTGTTCATTTTAAGTTTAACGCTTTCAGTAAATATTAAGTTAATTTAATGTTTTCAAGGGATTTTTATCTATAAATTTAGAAACGTGTACGTTAATAAATATTTTATAATTAATATTGGTTGCATGATTTGTATTTAAAACGATCATTTATTAAATTATAGAGACAATGCAAACTTAAAATATCAATTTCGATAAAAATACAAAAATATAATTTTAATCATCTCTAATTATAGTGAATAAATCGTTTCTCAATTTTTAAGTAGTTTCGTTTTAAATTGCAGAAATTTTATGCCTACATTCAATTTCACTCAATCTGTTATATAAATGCAAAACTACTATTAAATTGAATTCAATTTTTTAAAACTTGAAATAGTACCCTCTATAATCCTATTTTAGATTAAATCTCGTTTCCTTAAATTTATATAATCAGATATTCAGAGTCTAAGTGCCAATTTATTCCAGAAGTGTATTTAGAATTATTATAAGTAATAAATTAACTTATGTAATTTTCTCAGCAAGAAATCATCAGAAATTCTGACAGTAGTTACGAAACTTATATCAGAATTCCTATATCTATTAATTATTTCTCGTGTTTTTATTAAGCTGATAAAATTAAATAAAACATCATTTTAAAATTATTTTGCATACATATTTAAAGGAAGAATACATAATCCATTAAAATTTTCTTACTGATGAAAGAGGAAATTACAGAACTTAACGCTATAGATTACTGACTTATGTAGTTTTTTTTTTTAATTGAAGGATTTTTCTTGTGAAATTTGCAATAAAAGTTTACATTTTACTAGATTTTATTATTTGAATGATCTTGTTTTAATTTAATTATTAAAATTGACTTTTTAAAAAAGGCAAAAAAAAAATCCCCTCAAAATAGTTTATAAATGAATCACTTAGAAAAAATGTGGGAGTTTAATAATTTGTTATTTTAATGTTTAAAAAATGCTTATTCTTTTGGTGTTTAAAGATATTAATATGTTTTGTAAGTAAATTAAAAAAAAACTTTTTTTTTATTTTTGGATGGATTAACATAAATTTTCATTTAAAAAATTATTTTTTTGTAAAGTCAAATATACTTTGAAAGATTCATCAAATGTGCTTAATTTAAACATTAGGGTGGATCGATTTTTTTTTTTTTTTTTTTTTTTTTTTTTTTTTTTTTTTTCACAGTGCCAAAACCTACCTATGCGGAAAAGATGTTTTCTTCAATGGAGATTAAGAGAAAAATAATTAAAATAATTAATTTTAAATTTTTCTATTGCCACAATGAGGTTGAATTTCGAAAAAAAAAAATGAAAAACCTAATTTTCGGTAGATGATTTTTGATTCAAAATAATAGTTTAAAAAATTATCCAAAATCTACCTATGCATAAAAGATGTTAAATTATATGCTGAATTTGAGAAAAATAATTAAAATAATTAATTTCAAAATTTAAATCTGCCGCAATGTGGCTCAAATTTTCGTATTTGAACGTTTTTACGGTAAAAAAAAGCATTTTTTTAAAACAAAATATGAATTTTAGAATTTTTAACATTTATTGCAATGAGGGGATATTTATTTGATTACAAGATTAAAACTTTAGTTTCTTATTTAACAGCTTCTTTATTATTAAATCAAGAAAAATCGTCAATATTACAATTGGCGATAATGACGTTTGGTATTAAAATCGGCATGAGATTTTGTAATTCAATTCATTTTTTATAAAATCGTCTCTTATATATGGTCCATACACAACAGGAAATGCTTCCCTGACTATTTTGATTAATAGCTTTGTAGAATGAGCGTTGCGTGAATAGATATTATTGATAGTAGATGTTATTGCCACTGGTTATGCCCACTATTGCTTCTGAAATTGTCTCGTTACTAAATCCATCAGTTAGTGGAGGCTCAGCATATTTTCCTATTTAATTAAATCTATCTAATCCGTCGCAAAAGGTCTAAAGCTGGTAAGTGATATTATTTAATGATAGAGGATATTATTTAATGATAGATATTATTTAATGTAATGATTAGGATTACAGCAGACCGTTTGATTTCACTCGCGAGCTTTTGGAATTCATCTACTGACATAAATGAAAATACAAAAAAGAACTCACAGTCAGCGAATATTTTTTTTTTATTGCACCAGTGAAACATTTTCACCCAGCCACGGTTCCATCCACCTGCGAAAAAATGGCGTTGTAGAACCACATGGTGTATAACAAGCGCAAAAACCATTGCAGTTGGAAGCTTGAAGATCAGATCTATATTTCGAATAAACATCTTTAACATCTATGTTAATAGATATTCCGTCACAACCGATGGCAACCAACTTTGTTACATGGATATTATTGTTAACACATGACAAAAAATGTATGTCGTGTTTTCAAATTCTTTGGCACTCGCCCAGAATTTACATATATGTGGCCGATGTATTCGGAACCACGTTTTTTTTTAAGCTCAAGTTTGCTTCTTTTATGATTTTTCTTCTGTTGTTTTCTAGTGATGTAGATGATTGTCTTTACACCCATCAAAGTTTAAAGAAAATGGCCAAGATCATAATCTTTTACAAATAACTAAAGCGATAACGTAAACATGTGTTTAGGTGTCATAAAACATGTTTAGGATCTTAATTCTTGAAATGATAAAATTAGCGATATATTGAGCAGGATTTCATTGAATAGGTGGAGTTGATTTTTAAAGCGGCATAATTAACCTTTCGCCGGGCGCTTAAAATTTAATCACATGGGCGGACGCGCATTGTAAATTGCACAACAGGCGAAAAACAATCAATTATTGCTGCTTTATTTTAATTTTAGAAATAATTTAACTTACAAATATCATATAAGTTATCTCTGATTACAATTTATGAAAGTAATCTGCAATACACTTATATTGTTATAACATATGAAAGCAGAAGTTGAGATGTATAAAAGCTACTTTCTACTACAATTATAAAGAATGAAAATTAATAATGAATTTCTAAACAATAATTAAGTCATTTCGGATTTATTCAATTAGTCCTATATTTCATCTGTTTTAGTCACTTCCCATATCAAGCAAAAGATTTGCTTTTTTTAAGATTGTTTACAGGTAAGCCTGGCGCATTTCACGCACTGTTAATCGATACAAATGACAGGTGTAGCTAATTGCGCAATCTGAAATACAAATAACGTTCAGGAACTGTCAAAGAGATCCAATAAGCGAATAGAAACTGTTATTAACACTCACTGCTTCTTGAATTTTGTTTTAAAGAAAAAAGAAAGTGAATGTTGAACTTTTTACAACGGCGCGCCGGACGGAAGATTAAAAATACCACAAATGTCAGCGATTTTGTACCTATTAACCTGAACGCACAAGTTCCTATTTTTGTAGTGTTACTACATATAGGGCACAAATCCATCTTACATTCTCTCCTATTATATTTTTGACTAATTAGTTTCAAAAAGAAATCTACTGCTACATATTCTAAAATGAATGTTTTGTACTTCTTTTTAACCCGCGGTTGATCGCGCGTTGGTCATTTAGCCGCAAAAATTCGTTAGCTTCCTATTAACCTATCTCCCCTTAAAGATACAACGGTGTAACTGACCGCCACTGGTCGACCTTCTGTCTACAGAAATTACAAGTCATTCCTGTGTTTTCTCATGATTTCATTACTTTCTCAAGTTGAATTCAGTCTGAATGACCGCGTTGTGAGCAGTGATGTTGCTCCAGTTTTTTCTCCCTAGCATTCATTCTTCCCACTACTCCGAAATTCTCAGAAGGGGTTTTCTGGGAATCGTGGAATCCCTTCGTTTCTTCCTCCTCTCTTTTTTTTATCTTTCTGCTTTTTTACTAGAGTTTTTGATTATTTTTCCAATGCCTTCTAAAAAAAATTCTAACTGTTCAAGAAGTTTTAACAATTTTTGATAATTTAGAAATGAGCTGTATTAACGATGAAAAGCCTTTACAAAAAAAAAAAAAAAAAAAAAAAAAAAACAATAATGTAGTTCTAAAGAAAGAAGAGGAAAGTGATAGTAAAAAGTTGAAAAATTATGAAAGAAAAAATAAATGCTATGTATCGCCGTCCTTTTTTTTCCTTCTTTCCTGTGAGGATAATATTTGAAAGTAGGAAAAAAAATCTACCGAGAACAAATATACGACTTAGACAAGATAATATTGTTTGTGAAATACCAGGAGTACGCGACAGCACAAAACATGCATTGATAATATTTGTTGCCTGAAAACAGTTTTTTATTGATTCTATTTTAGAGAAAATTGTGAACTATACAAATATATCAATATAAACTCAACGACCTGTTTTTTAAATATAATATGTAAGAATATGCAAAGATAAATAATAAAAAACTGCTTTTTTTTCTTATGAATATTGAGGGGATAAATTTCAAGTTACTTTTCCGAAAAATACACGTAAAATGGTTGTGTTGATTTTAATAAAAGACCATACAAATGAAAAAAAGTTGTTCGATCTGCGAAAACTGAAATATGTAGTGTTTTGCACAATAAAGCAGAAAAGGAAGCAAAACAATTTTGTCAACACTGTACTTTGTATATCTGCAAAGAAAATACTTATAATTTATTTGTCGAGTGTGCTACATAATACGAATTTTTTAATGTAGATTAGAACGTATGCAAGTAAAAATCTTTTTTTTTTTTGATACTTCAGGTAATGTTTATAAAATACAAGAATTGGATAACCACGTATCTAAAATGTATATATTTCTTAAACGTTTGTTGTCAATAAAAATACACATTATTTAACAACGCCAGAACAAAGCCCCTATTTTTTTTCCGAATTTAAAGAGTGCCTAGTGCTGAGTTCTTATAAAGTTAACTTTCCTGGCATTTAATTTCACAAATCATTATTCATTAATAATGTATTTCTTTCCAAAAGCGAAATTCATTGAAAATACATTATACTTTGATAAATATTGTATTTAATTATAAAATAATATTCATTTACATTAAATATTGCATCTTTTTAATATTGATTGGCGCCTAAAAATGAAACATTACCAAAATCAATGTTGACAGTTTCCCCCCAAAAACTGATTTTTCTATATCAAATTTAATATCTACATGTGAAAATTTATTCAAAATTTATTCTCTTTTAATTAGCTATTCATTGTATCTTTATAATTTCAGTCCCATTATATAATAATTTTTGCCGTTTTTAAAAATTTTGAAAAAAAAAGTTATTCATACATTTATTATTTATTTTATTTTTAATAATATTCATATATTTTCATTTGTTGCATACATATTTTTCATAAAAAAGTACTAAATTATCAAATCTCTAAAGTTGCAGATTTCAAAAACGAATCAACGAAAAGAAAAAATAATAAAAGTAAAATAAAGAAATGAAAAGAAGCTACAGCTTTTATGTTACTAATTACGAAGAAAGGATTATTTAACTGCATTTTTATATGTATATAGATAGAGTAATAAAAACATTTAAGATATATTTTTTCAACATTAATTGGCCCCTAGTGTCAGACCACCGACATAACCAACCTGAGTGCGTTGCTGTCTTTTGAAAAAAAAATCTGTATCACGATTTCAATGTTATAACAGAAAGTATCTTTTAATTCGTTATTCATTGTATCTTTACAATTTCAGTCAGAGTAGATAGTAATTCTTATCTTTTATACAATCTTTGAAATAAAAAAATGAAAAGAAGTTATTAAAAAATTATATATACACACACACATATATATATAATTACTGTATTATAAAACCTCTAAATTTGTACATGCTAAAAAGAATCAAGGAAAAGAAAAAATATGAAAAATATTATGAATAAAAAGTATGAAAGTATAAAAGTATTTTTATGTTAATAATTTAAAAAAGGGTTATTTTATCTTCTTTTCTTACATCTACAACGAAATAGTAAGACAAATTATATTTGAGATGTATTTTTTCAACTTCAGTTGGTTCCTAGTACCAGGCCACTGTCATAAGTAAACTGACATCATTGCTGTCCCTTTAAAAAATATGCATCACGCTTTCAAAATTTAAAAAAAAAAAAAAAAAAAAAAAAAAAAAAAAAAAAACTAAAAATATCTTTTAATTCGGTATTTATTGTATCTTTAGAAAATCAGTCAGATTATATAATAACTTTTATCATTTTTACAAATTACGAAATGAAAAAATAATTTAATGAAATTTAATAAATTTTATTTAAAGGTTAACCAAATATGTACTTAACGTAATTGCGTACTAATCGCTATAACATATATCTTTTCGCATTCAAGCAATACTTTCCCCTTGAATTCTCTGTTTTCGATCTTCTGGGAATAACGGCAATTTTTCTCTGTTTCTTCGGCCAAAAGGGGACGCGGCGAATTGACCGAGCGCGACTAATCACGTTCGAAAAAAAGCTGCGACTACTCCAGGGTTAAGGAAAAAAAGTCCTTCCGGTAATGCCGGGAGGAAGAGGTAGCTTTCATATGCTTATTTATTTTTTTATATTAAGTTATATAAATCAAATATAGGAAGTTCAGAATAGTGGAACACGATTATGTAACATTGAATACTAGTTTTTGTCAATACTGAATATTAATAGAAATTTTTAGAAATTAGTCATCTTTTATCCAACCTGGTTTTATTTTAAGCGATTTGTAGAATCGCCAAATTCCACGATATCCATTTTAGAAGCAGCAACATAGATAAAAAAAAAAAAAAAAAAAAAAAAAAAAAAACAAAACAAAAAAAAAAACCAATGAACTTGATCCAAATCTTAATTCATGTGAATATGCACACTCGTATCGAAATCCATTTATATGTATACGAGTGCTTTCACGGACAAATTGACGTTTTAAAAAAAATGTCACCCACATTAGAAATTCAAACTGCTATATCCCAGGCGTTTTTCAAGGTAAAGACAAAGCAAAAAATACTCCGGAATTCATTATTAAGATAAATTGTTTAGAAAGAACCTTTTTTTTAATTTCAAATTTTTTTTTTATTCATCATTATACATTTAAAGATTTTTGAGAAATTTACCATGGCCGCCATTTTGAAACAAGACGGCGGTAAAGTTGGACCGTGAACTCGGTCAAGACATTGGTATGTACCATGAACACACGGAGTTACATCGAAATCAGTTTATAAATATGCGTATTAACGCGGGACAAATTTTAGACCGTTTCAAAAAGTCAATCTCACGGGAAATTGAAAGTGCTAAAACTCAGCCATTTTTCAGGATATTGATGAAACAAAATATGCTCTAGAATCTTTGTATTAAAGTCAAAACACAAAAGAAAAATCTTTTTCAATTTTTTACTTTTTTCTCCTAATTTTAAAATTTAAATAAAAAAAATAATATTATTCCGCCATTTTGAAACATGACGGCGGCTAGAACTGGCCAACGAACTCGGTCCAGGCATAAGTATGTCCTATCTACGCATCATGTTTCATCCAAATCTGTGTATAAATACGCGTGTTATCACGTGACGAAAACCAGATCATTTCAAAATGTGAGCAACACTAGAAATTAAAAGTACTATAACTCAGACATATTTTAAGATACAGACGAAACAAAAAGTGCTTTGGAATTTTTATATCAAGGTCAAATGCATAAAAGAAAAATCTCTTTCAATTTCTCACTTTTTTGTACCTAATTTCAAATTTTAAATTTCTTTAAAAAATTTAAATGGCCGCCATTTTTAAACAAGATAGCGGATGGAACTCGTTAACGAACTCGGTCCAGGCTTTATTAAGTACTATGTACACACCAAGTTACATCCAAATCGATTTATAAATACGAGTGTTATCACGTGACAAAAATTAGATCGTTTCAAAATGTCAGCCATAAGAAAAAGTCAAAGTACTATAACTCAATCATTTTTTAAGATATAGACAAAACAAAAAGTGTTCTGAAATTGGTGTTTTAAGATCTAACATATAAAATAAAAATATTTTTCAACTTTTAATTTTTTCACATTTAATTTTAAATTTTAATTTTTTTTATTTTTTTAAACTGCCGCCATTTTGAAACATAATGGCGGATGATGCTGGCCAATGAACTCGGTCGAGATATTTGTATGTACTATGTACATACCAAGTTTCATTCAAATCGGTTCATAAATACGTTAGTTATCGCATGACAAAAATCAGATATATATATATATATATATATATATATATATATATATAATACCATTAAAAGTATGCTAGATTCACCAATGGATTTTATCAATAAAACAATAAACCAAAACGAAGAATTTGAATTGAATTGAATTATAAAAAAAAATAGTGAAACGAGTATACCTGAATAAATAAATAAATAAATAAAATATAATTAAAAGGAATGCAAATGTAATTTGTAGTCCACAGAGCAGAATCATCAGGCCCCAAATGCTCTGGAACTACAAATGAAGTGTGCGGTTTCATCCACGTATTAGCCATGAAATAGCAAAATAATACGTATTTGGGGCTACCAGCACACAAAAACCTAATTATTAAAACAAGGAACAGAGAAATAAATAGTTGAAAAAATGAATATATATACATATTAAAACAATAGCGTGCAGAAAATAGTGTCAGTAACATGAGCACAAACTAACCTTATTCTTGCACGTGGAAATGTTACATTCATATATAATTTGGATAAAAAGTAAGAAAAAAAATATTGAGGGAAAAAAAACTTATCTGGTTATCGCCATTAATGTAGAGGACTGCACAATAAAATAATTAATAAATTATAAATGCAGGAAGCAATAGTTTATTATATAAGCTGAAATAGTAACACTGTAGAAAAACCAGTTCGTTAGTAATGCAAGCAACGGATCTTCGCAAGATCAGCAGGGTTGATCCTTTTAAATTAAGAATGCCATGCGCGCCAAATGGCGAGATAAATGATTTGAAAAAAAAACTTGCTATGATTTAAAGTGATACAATATGTTGAAATCAATAAAGAAACTTAATAATAGTAGCAGTATATATATTGTTATTTTACAAAAAGGAGTTAAAGTAAGTAAAAATAATAGTTAAATCCACATGTAGATTAAGTAGTATCCATAACAAACAAAAAAAGATAAAGCTGAATGGAAATATAATTGAACCGGAGAAAATAATTAATGATCGATATTTACATAAAATTAAATTAATAAAATAATTAAAATTAGAATTAAGTGATAACATTCATATTAACTTATAACCTAAAATACCATTTTGTTATTTTAATCAGTAACATTTATTGTGACTTTACATGGTAAAAACTCATTATCTTAATATAGGATAATAAAAATTAAAAAATAAAAAAATAAATAAATAAATAAATTAACTAAAAAATTAATAAAAATTAAAAAAATATAAAATAAAAATAAAATAAAAATAAATAAATATTTAAAAAAATTAAATAAATAATAATAATAATAATAATAATAATAATAATAATACCAAAAATTATATCAATAACATTAAAATTAATTTGATATTTAAAATATAGCTATTTAACTATAGATATAAATAGATAAATATCCATATATTGGTGTCAATTAAAATGTTTAAAAATATGTTAAAATAATGTAAAAATAACCCACTCTCATTTATTTTAAAAATAATTAACCTTTGCGTTTTTATCCAGACAACACCACCCTCCGCCGTACTCTAACATCTACCCTCCCAACCAACCTATATATATATATTTTATTACTTTTATAACATTTTTAATTTTTTATACATTTTTTACGCAAAGAATTAATTATAAGATCATGTAATAGCTAATTATAAGATCATGTAATCTCTAATTATAAATTAAAGAATATATGAATTTTTTAGGATAACCATTATTAATAGCATCATATACGAGCTTTTTAATATTAGTATTAATTAAATGGGAAGAACATAGGCATTTTATTCTATATAAATGGTTAAGTATTATATTACGATATACACAATTATGAAGACATGATTTAAAATTAGTAAAGGTATTAACTTTAAAATTAAATTCTTTCCTTTTGTCATAAATATCAGTTATAAATTTGTTCTCTTTTAATATAATTTTAATCTCTAAGAAATTGATTGTATTATTGAAAAGTAGGTTTTTTGAAAGTTCTAGATTAGAAGGATAATCAACAGGGAATTGAGATATACAGGTGTTATCAGTATCAATTAATATTACATCATCAATAAATCGATATAAATGTATTTTATTATTTAAATAATGACGTTCATAGTAATATAAGTCAGATAATACACTAGATGTACTACCACCTTGTGGTATACCAACATTTTGAATATATATATTGTTATCATGCATGATAAAATTATTATAGATAATGAAATTGGTTAGGGTATGAAAATAATCAGAATCGATATTATGTGATATATCCAACTCGTGTTGATTATATATGGTTATATATATGTGTCAACCTTTGAACGAAGGGTGGTTTTGGGGTCTGGGGGTCATGATCGGTGAAAATATACCAAAATTTTCTGGAAATGCTTTCCTCCGGACGGCTGCAATAGGTAGCTTTTTACTTTTGTAATGAAAGCTACCTAAAAATCATGTTATTTCTTGAGAATGTTGCCATAAGAGCAATGAAGTATGTCTAATGTGAATAAAAGTAGTTTTTGCATATTTAATTAAACACTTTCAGTAAATATTAAGTTTGATGGTTTCAAGTGATTTTTATATATAAATTTAGAAAAGTGTACATTAATAAATATTTTATAATTAATAATGTTTGCTTGATTTGTCTTTAAAATGATTATTTATTAAATTATGCGGAAAATGTAAACTTGAAATATTGGTTTCGTCGTAAATTCATTAATATAATTTTAAGCATCTCTAATTATGGTAAGTTAATTCTTTCTCAGTTTTTAAGTAGTTTCGTTTTAAATTCCAGAATTTTGATGTCTATATTTAATTTCACTTGAAAAACTTGAAATAGTACACTCTAAAATCATACTTTAGATTAAATCTCGTTTCCTTAAATTGATCTTCTCAGCTATTCAGATTTTAAGTGCCAGTTTATTCGAGACATGCATTTAGAATTCTGATGATAATTTACTGAACGCTATCGATTACTGTTTGATTTAGTTTATATTTTTTATTGTGTAAATGCGATATGTACTAAAAAAAAGTTTGAAAATGAGTGAGAAAAATTCAGAAAATATTTCAATGGGCATTTGCACTTACGATTAGTTAAGGATTTATCCTGTGAAATTTTAAATGAGAGTTTACATTTTATTGAATTCTGTTTTTTCTAATGTCTTGATTTAATTTAATTATAAAAATGGACTTTTTAGAAAAGTAATTTTTTTCCACTGAAAGTAGATTTAAAATGAAATATTTAGACAGAAATGTGGCAGTTTAAGTAATTGTGAGTTTATTGTTAAAAAAAAATTTCTATATTTCTCTTTAAATCTCTTATGGGGTTTAAAGACATTAGAATATATTTTAAGGAATTTTAGAAAAGCCTTTTTTTTTCACTTTTGAATGCATTAACATAAAGTTTCATAAGAGTTTTTTGTAAAGTGGAATATTCTTTGAGAGAATCATTACTTGTACTTAACAGAAACATTTGATATATTAAATACATTTTCATAATATAAGACATAATATTTAATACAAATAATGCGAAATGCAGCGATTATAAATTAATCTTTCAAATGTTTACAAAAATATAAGATGGTTTCTAGAATAAAAACTGAGAGAGTGTATTAAAGCTGTCGCATAAAGAAATTTTACAGTACAAGGAAAATTTTCCCAAATTATGTATAGATTCGATGTTTATTTTTTATAATCCTGTAAGTACAATTTTAGTCGCATAATATAAGTATGATTTTTTGTGCTGCATCAACTAAATAATCTATTTAAAAATGTTATTGTATGTTTTCTAAGTTAAAGTTATACTTTACTGTAGGAAAAGAAAGTTTTAGACAAAAAAACTACATTTTAGTTTTTCGTCTCACATGAAAACTCGAATTGAAAATTTATAGAAAAAAATACTTTTTTTTTTAATTTTATATAAGAAAACATAAACTGGTAAGTATGTAGTTATGATAATATTAAGTGGGATTTTGTTTCTTATAATGCATATATGTATATATATATATATATATATATAGGGTGATTCCAAATTTTTTTTACAATAAAAGAGGGGTGATAGTACACATCAAGACAAACAATATTAAATAGGAGACCAAGGGTCCAAAACGTTTTCCTAAGGAAATAGCCGCCATTTAAGTTTAGGTACCAAAATTTCAAATAAACATAGAAAACTGAAAAATCGGTCGATTGATTTGCGGTTTTCACTAAAATTATTCTTTATGGCGGCATTTTCTTGAAATTAAATTATAAAGATAAATTTCAAAAAATGCCGATAGAGGGCGCTTTAGACTTTGGAGTAACGAACAACTATTTTTTGCCGGTATTTTTTGCATCTCATTAAATGTTTTCGTAAGCTTAGACTCAAACTTAAATTTTGAGCTCAAAATCTGTAGTTGGGAGTGGTTAAGTAACACAAACTGAGCTGTGTTCAGAGGGTTCAAATTTCAAATGATTATAAAAAACGGAAAAATTGGTCGATTGATTTGTGGTTATCACTAAAACTATTCTTTATTTAGGTATTTTCGTGAAAATAAATTATAAAGATAAATTTCAAAAAATGCCGATAGAGGACGCTTTAGACTTTGGAGTAACGAAACACTCTTTTTTGGCGTTATTTTTTACATCTTATTAAATGCTTTCGTAAGCTTAGACTTGAACTTAAATTTTGAGCTCAAAATCTGAATAGCTGGGAGTGGTTAAGTAGACAAACTTAGCTGTGTTCAGAGGGTTCAAATTTCAAATAATTGTAAAAAACGGAAATAATTGGTTGATTCGTTTGCGATTTTTGCTATAACTAATTTTTAAATCAGCAGTTTTCTTGATCAATCAGTGTTTTCTTGAAAATAATTTTTAAAGATAAATTTCACAAAATGCCAATAGAGGGCGCCTTAGACTTTGGAGTAGCGTACAACTATTTTTAACTGTTATTTTTTTAATCTCATTAAATGCTTTCAAATGCATAGACTTAAATTTTGGGCTGAAATTCTGAATCGTTGCGAGTGTTTAAGTAGCGAAATATTGAATTGTGTTCGAGGAGAAAAGAGGGTTAAATTTCAACTCCTGAACACAGTTCAGTTTGCGCTTCTTAACTCCTCACAACGATTTAGGATTTGTGCTCAAAATTTAAGTTTAAATCTAAGCTTCCGAGAACATTTAAAATGCTTTTGCAAGCATTTAATTAGAACCAAAAAATAATGGTTAAAATGAATTGTTGGTTACTCTGACGTTTAAGGCGCCCTCTGACGGAATTTTTTGAGATTCATCTTTAAAAATTATTTTCAAGAAGATACTGACTTAAAGAATAGTTTTATTTTAAACCGCAAACGAATCGACCAATTTTTCCATTTTCTATAATTAATTTAAATTTGAACCTCCCCCTCCCCCTTGAACACAGTTCAGTTTGTGCTACTTAACCACTCCCTACTATTCAGAATTTTGAGCTCAAAATTTAAGTTTAAGTCTAAGCTTCCGAAATCATTTAAAGAGATGCAAACAATAATTGCAAAAAATAGTTGTTCGTTACTCCAAAGTCTAAAGCGCCCTCTATCGGCATTTTTTGAAATTTATCTTTATAATTTATTTTCACGAAAATACCTAAATAAAGAATAGTTTTAGTGAAAACCGCAAATCAATCGACCAATTTTTCCGTTTTTTTTAATCATTTGAAATTTGAACCCTCTGAACACAGCTCAGTTTATGTTACTTAACCACTCCCAATTACAGATTTTGAGCTCAAAATTTAAGTTTGAGTGTAAACTTACGAAAACATTTAATGAGATGCAAAACATACCGTCAAAAATTAGTTGTTTGTTACTCCAAAGTCTAAAGCGCCCTCTATCGGCATTTTTTGAAATTTATCTTTATAATTTAATATCAAGAAAATGCCGACATAAAGAATAATTTTAGTGAAAACCGCAAATCAATCGACCGATTTTTCCGTTTTTTATGTTTATTTGAAATTTTGGTCCCTAAACTTTAATGGCGGCTATCTCCTTAGGAAAACGTTTTGGACACTTGGTCTCCTATTTAATATTGTTTGTCTTGATGTGTACTATCACCCCTCTTTTATTGTAAAAAAAATTTGGAATCACCCTGTATATAAAGGATGATTCTAATTTTTTTTACAATAAAAGAGGGGTGATAGTACACATCAAGACAAACAGAATTAAAACAATATTAAATAGGAGACCAAGGATCCAAAACGTTTTACAAAGGAGATAACTGCCATTTAATTTTTGGGACCAAAATTTCAAATAAAGATCGAAAACGGAAAAATCGGTCGATTGATTTGCGGTTTTCACTAAAATGATTCTTTATGTCGGCATTTCTTGAAATTAAAAATTAAATTTCAAAAATGTCGATAGAGGGCGTTTTAGACTTTGGAGTAACGAACAACTATTTTTTGACGGTATGTTTTGAATCCCATTAAATGATTTCGTAAGTTTAGACTCAAAGTTTAAACTCAAAAACTGAAGAGTTGGGAGTGGTAAATATCGAATCTATACTTTTGGCGTAACACAAACTGAGCTGTGTTCAGAGGGTTCAAATTTCAAATGATTATAAAAAACGGAAAAATTGGTCGATTGATTTGCGGTTTTCACTAAAACTATTTTTTATTTAGATATTTTCGGGAAAATAAATTATAAAGATACATTTTTAAAAATGCCGATAGGGGGCGCTTTAGACTTTGGAGTAACGAACAACTATTTTTGGCGTTATTTTTTGCATCTGATAAAATGCTTTTGTAAGCTTAGATTTGAACTTAAATTTTGAGCTCAAAATCTTAATAGCTGGGAGTTTTTAAGTAGACAAACTTAGCTGTGTTCAGAGGGTTAAAATCTCAAATGATTGTAAAAAACGGAAAAATTGGTCAACTCGTTTGCGGTTTTCGCTAAAACTAATTTTTAAATCAGCAATTTCTCGAAAAACTTGAAAGATAAATTTTTCAAAATGCCGATAGAGGGCGCCTTAGACTTTGGAGTAGCGTACAAGTATTTTTAACTGTTATTTTTTTTTAATCTCATTAAATGCTTTCAAATGCATAGACTTAAATTTTGGGCTCAAATTCTGAATCTTGGGAGTGTTTAAGTAGCGAAAAATTGAATTGTGTTCGTGGAGGAAAGAGGGTTAAATTTCAATTCCTGAACATACTTCAGTTTGCGTTTCTTATCCCCTAATAACGATTCAGAATTTGAGCTCAAAATTTAAATTTAAATCTAAGCTTCCGAAAACATTTAAAAAGCTTTTGCAATCATTTAATTAGAACCAAAAAATAATAGTTAAGCTGAATTGTTGGCTGCTCTGCAGTTTAAGGCGCCCTCTGAGGGAATTTTTTCAAATTTATCTTTAAAATTTATTTTCAAGATGAAACTGAGTTAAAGAATAGTTTTATTTTAAACCGCAAACGAATCGACCAATTTTTCCATTTTCTATAATTATTTTAAATTTGAACCCCCCCCTCCCCCCTATACACAGTTCAGTTTGTGCAACTTAACCACTCCTTATTATTCAGATTTTGAGCTCAAAATTAAAGTTTATGTCTAAGCTTCCGAAAACATTTAATGAGATGCAAAAAATAACGGTAAAAGATAGTTGTTCGTTACTCCAAAGTCTAAAGCGTCCTCTATCGACATATTTTCAAATTTATTTTTATAATTTATTTTTAAGAAAATGCCGGCATAAAGATAAGTTTTAGTAAAAAAAATCAATGAACCAATTTTTCCGTTTTTTAAAATAATTTGAAATTTGAACCCTCTGAACACAGTTCAATTTGTGCTATTTAACTACCCCCAGCTATCAGATTTTGAGCTCAAAATTTAAGTTTGAGTTTATGCTTATGAAAACATTTAATGAGATGCAAAAAATACCGGCAAAAAATAGTTGTTCGTTACTCCAAAGTCTAAAGCGCCCTCTATCGGCATTTTTAGAAATTTATCTTTATAATTTAATTTCAAGAAAATGCCGGCATAGAGAGTAATTTTAGTGAAAACCGCAAATCAATCGACCAATTTTTCCGTTTTTTATGTTTATTTGGAATTTAGATCCCTAAACTTTACTGGCAGCTCTCTGCATTGGAAAACGTTTTGGACTCTTGGTCTCCTATTTAATATTGTTTGTCTTGATGTGTACTATCACCCCTCTTTTCTTGTAAAAAGAATTTGGAATCACCCTGTATATATATATATATATATATATATATATTAGTTTCAGAATTTTTAATTGTAAATTAATTCATGGTTTTAAAAATGTTTAAAGGATAATTTATATTTCACATTCGAGAGACGTCAGAAATAATAATTGAAATGTTTTACTTTTTATTAAATCCAATTTTCGAATGAAATTTCATTAACAATTCTAAAAGAAATTAAAGCATTTTATAGACTGTAATTTGATAATATAATAAAAATGTAGTACATGAAATATATTATTAAATTGTAATACATGTGTTTGATAAAAAGTCAGTTTTGTTCGCTGAAATTAAAAAAATAATTTAATTATCATTATTTTTATATCATAATAATATATTTTAAAATAAAATAAAATGTTTTTTTTTTTTTTTTTTTTTTTTTTTTTTTTTTTAATAAATAAAATTAAAAATTAACATAATCAAATATGGTCTTAGAAAAAAGTTATCATCACTGATAATTATATAACCGTCATCATATAAATAAAACCGTCAATAAATAGAATAACATATTATAGCTTTACAATTTGTACAAATCGAGGACAATATTAGTTAATACTAAGTTCTATTCTTATTTTTTTTAGTAATTGTTTATGCATTATTAATTACGTAAACTTTGATTTTTAAAATAGGAATGACAACTTTTGACAACACATTTGAATTAGTTAAGATAAGGGAAGACTTAAAATCTATTGCTTTTACAAATGTACTCGAATAAAGGTCATTAAATGTCTTGGAGAATAATCGATAAATTACGGAAAATAAAATTTATGGAACATTTTAAACAGGAATATTTATGGAAAGCACAAAAATAACTAGTAAAATTGTGCAGAAAGATTAAATTTATTAGTTTACTCAATCGGTTATTTAAGAAAGAACAGAATCAGAACTTTTCGGAAATTGAAAAAATAAATAAATAAATAAAAACTATATTATTCACAAGTAAACGAGTTTTGGGGAATTTACTTAAAGAAAGAAAATTAGGTTAAAAGAAATACTTTTAATGAATTATTTTTTTTTAGTTAGGATTGAGATTTTGTGATACTTAATTTAAACAAAACAGTCATATTAATCATATTTTACTCTATCAAATAAATGTAGATAATATTTATATACGATATTATTTATAATATCACTTTCGTATGTAATTATATTCCTCATCAATCTCAATTAAATTATCTTCAATATTGGTAGTTGGTCAACTAAGTTCAAAGCACTTTCCGGTTTCACTTCTTTGACCGTAAATCTTGAACTGGGGTTTAAAATTAAATCAACGCAATCTTCTGAGACATAAATATGATTATGATTTCGCACACTTTTTTTAATGATAACAGAAATGTGCTCATTTGCTTAAAAAGAATGACCACATGCAGGAAAATACTGATAATTTTTTCAAACTGCCTAGAGTCAGGCACAAACAGCAAAAATCTCAATATCGTTGGGATGTTATTTTGTCCAAGTCAATTATCAGAAATTTGATATAAATGTTTAATAGATGCCCAACATTACTATCAATATAATGTAATAACATAAAGAATCCTTATACTCTCTCTTATTAGAAATGCCTACGTGATAAATAGAAAATATACCACTTTAAGATCCGTTATACAAAAGAATATACCCATGCAACGTCATACGGTACTTCCATGTAAAAATAATTTAAATCAATGACTTATATCGTTTGAATAATAAACCAAAATTAGAAGATATTTCTTAAAGAGTGAGGAATATACTTATACGGTTATTATTCAGATCATGGCTCTACATTTAATGAAGCATTTGAAACCACAGCAACTGAAAAAACATTTTTGGTAAAAACCTGACTTGTACGGTTTTTGATATCTTAAAGTTATATCTACTTCATATACAAATTTTATAAAAATATTTCTGATAATATTGTAGTTCTTTTTCCTGTGATGTTTATTCTTTATTGTGTAACAATTCATAGCCCACTATACGGTCGAACATTAAAATATCTCCATTTCGCGTAACTAATGAATTCGCGTAACTAATGAATTGAATAAGCTATAAACTAGCAAATAGTTTTGGAAATAATTGATAGAAGTAGTTGTAAAAATGGTTTTGAATATGAAAGCCTGGAATAAGTTTAAGTCTATTTTTTATATCGCAAAAAGTAGTAGATATCAGTCAAATCAGTTTTTGAAATATAAGTTAATTTTTATCTCATAGATTAAACATTAGTATTCTAAATTTTGAATTTCTATCTCTTCCCAGGTTAATGAAATGTTAAGTAAACAATACTCTGTTTGAGATTTATCTTAGTAAATTAAATAAATAAATAAAATAGAATAAAGTAAAGTAACAATTATTTCCCAAATGATATTATGGTTAGATCAAAAATTACGATTTTATCAAAATTAGGAAATTTGAATAATTAATTGAGACAACCCACAAGAGCATCTTTTATGTTTAGTATTATTTAATTTATGTCCAGTAGAATGTTCTTTTTTTTGCGATTACGTTTAGCGGAATTAGTAGCGAATAATTATTTTATTTCGAAAAAAATGACAAACATTTGGAATATATTTTATTTTATAAATACGTTACATTTTATCCAAAAGTGAACTTTTATATTAGATCATAAATATAATCTAGACAAAAGTGTACTGAAATTTATGCAACGCCAACAATATATATATTTATATACCTTGAATTCATAAAACGTCTTTTATGAAAACACGCATTTTATAGTGCGAAAATGGTTTTCCACACATTCAAAATTAAATCAACCCCGTAAAGTGTTGAAGAAATATGGTACATGAAAGCCGATTGATATACTCTTCAACATTGAGTTTCAATTGCTTACGATTAACATAACTACCTTTTTTAAGTTTTGAAAATAGATAACATGCAGTACTGAGATAAAACCATGTTAAATTAGAAATATTAAATATTTTTAAAGAATTTTGACGCAGAATATGCAAATCTCTAGCTAATTCGTGGTGAGGGAGACCCTAACGGGGTTCTTTGTTTGGAGGAAAATAGTAAAAATATGAAGAACTGGAAAAAATGTGCAGAAAAAAATGGACTGATACCATTTTGCAATGTATCAGTTATGTACTACGTCGCACGAGAACTAGATCGAAGTACCTTAATTCATGAGCATGAATAAATAAAACTGAACTGGGATAAAACAAAATATCTTGCATGGAATCTTTATAGGAATATATTTGTGTAAAAGAAACAAGTTGGAAATTGCATGTTAATCGAAACAAATGAGGTGCGTTAATAATATAACAAAGTTCTAAACATATTCGGATGTTGTCATAATGGTAAACTGCACTTCGTATACATATAGTGGCCGAAATCTTTTATATGTCCCTGTAAATACTATCTTCTTTGTTTTATACAGAAAGTAACTTGCATTAAATCTCAACAACGTATAGCAGTTTAATAAAATTTCAAATAATATAAATATGTTAAAACGCATCCCAAACAATTTTACCCTCTATACCATTAAGTAATGGAATATTTTTGTGAGGCACTGTAAATGAATAACAAATACTCTTTGCACCACAGATTGTACACAGAACTATTAGTACATAACTTCATAGACATATAACATAGCAAAAATTACAGAACTAAATTGTTTCGCATTGCAGAATTTTTTGAGTCATTTTAAATTTTCTGAAAATTAAAAAATATATTTATAAAAGTTTCTTTATTCTATTAAATCATATATTACATAATTAATTCAATGATATCGCACGGCAGGTAATTATTCTAGGATGCCATGATGATCAGATCCTACTTAGGATGGAGTAAATCTTTTATCGTATTGCTAAATTTAATATATATGATCGTAATTAATTTTGTATTCATGCATTTTTTCATAAGTGTGGTATACAGCTATTGCACTGAGATTTGAATATTTGTGAAAAAATCCGTAGTACAAAAGCACCTTATTTGAAACGTTTAGTTTAAAATTACCGATTTTTTTAATAACCTACTACGCTCTAGTATTATTATCAAACATAGCTCTCTCTATATAAAAGGAAATTCTAACTAAAGCTGTTTGTTAAGTAGTTAAGTAACGCTGTAAAAATTATTGCCATGAGATAAAATTTCTATCAAACGGATTTTTTTAAGCGTCTTTAAAATTAAGTAGCATATAATATTTTTCATGACTCAAAAGTTAATTTCTTAAATGAATTACATATAATACAACTATTTTTATCAGTGCATTTCGACAACTAAAGAAAAATACATTTTGTATCATTGAAAAATTATTGAGGAAACCTGGTACCTATTTAAATATTTTAGAAACAAATTTATTCTGTTGGTGTATATTTTTGAAACTGTTTTATAATGTATCATTCTAAAAAATGTAACCAAGCTGGCAGTTTAAAAAAAAATCATTACTAAAATAATATTGTTTGAAATACCCTCACTTCATAACTAATTCAAACATCGGTGTTTTCTCAAAATAAATAAACAAATAAAGATAAATAAAATTTAGAAATAAAATACCCTTTTTAGAAACATTTTGTTGAGTGATTTCAGTAGGAGGAAAAAATGCAACAATATCCTTATTTAGTCTATAAGAGAATCTCTGAACAATCATCGAAGGAATCGCATCATTCGTCATTTTTTGAGTAGCTGCATTCGATTTCTTTATGTGATATACGATAGATTTGTCAGATAGCACAAATAAATATACTCAATTCCGCATATCGCTTTCTAACATAGCATAGAAATGTATATATACATACAAATGTAGCAGAATAAAGCTTATGTTCTATAAACTTAGAATTTATTGCGATTCAGACTTTAGAACTCTTACACAGATAAATATATTATTGTTTTATATGCAACTGAATTAAGACTATATTATAAAGCTGAAATATTTTTTTCTGTATTAGTATATCTTTATTTATAAATAAGAATGTGCATGGTTTTTAATAGCTCACAGGCTATAATAGCCTGAGAACTTATGTGCCCGCCCGTTCTGTATGTACGTGCGTAACGCGATAACTCATGATAAAAATATTGGATCCACTTGAAATTTTGTATATAGGTACATCCTGATAAGGCGCTTCCCTGATACGTTTTTGGAGTTCATTCGATATGTATAAGAGGGGAAACGGGGGGCTCATGCCCCTCCCCTTAATTGATATAAATAGGATTTTCATGCAGAATTAACAGTTTTCTTTCAAAATTTAGATATAGGATCAATTTAGATATAGGATCATTCTAATGAGGCGATTCCATGACTGTTATTAGGTGTTCATTGAATAAGTATAAATAGGGGGAACGGGAACTCATGCCCCTTCCCTTAATTGATATAAATGGGATTTTCATGCAGAATTAACAGTTTTCGTTCAAAATTTAGATATAGGATCATTCTGATGAGGCGATTCTATGACTGTTATTAGGTGTTTATTGAATAAGTATAAACAGGGGAAACGGGGGTTCTAATGCACCTCCCCTTAATTTATATAAATGGGTTTTTCAAGGAGAATTGTCAGATTTCGTTCAAATCTCTGAATAGTTTTGGAAGTTTAATGGTTAAGTATAAAAGAGGGGGATAACTCGTCTTAAATTATATAAATGCTAAATGGGTTTTTATTAAGAATTATCCGAATTGCTCTGAATTTTGTATGCAATTTTTTTTATATGATAAAGCATGTCCTTGATAGTTTAGGAGGTTCAATGATTAAGTATAAAAAAGGAGAAAGGGGGGAACTGTTTCCCCTTTTTAATTTTTTTTTCAAACGGAATTAACCTTTGAAAATACAAGGCTGTAATGTACAATTAGTATGCGTAGCCTGTGAGCTCAATGCCATTAGTTTAACTGGACAATATTCTTTTTATTTCTGTACTTTTCAACCAACGTATTTTAGACGTTCGAATCAGCTTCAGAGCATTCGACAAATTCTACAGTAAGGATCCGAATTTATGGATTTGTATCAATATATGCTTTCAATTTCTCATTGTTAAAAACAAAATGTCATCCATAAGCTTCTCCTTATACAATACTCTAATTACCATCAAATGTCTGGATCAGCGTTAATTTAGGCGTTTACAAGTATTTATAGTTGTCATAGGTAATGCTAAACTCATACAGTTTTTCCATTTGGAATTTCTGCAGCTCCGGAAGTGACGCTTTGCAGTTTAGGGGAGATAGGTCTACTAGCACTTCTACCCCGTTAATAAGCAAAAACTCCTAAATCTATAGGATAGCATTACTATACTCAGAGAGGCTTCAGGGGGGGACGGGGGAGGAGAAATCTTCACTTAATACAGAGTCGTTAGGAAATTAATGTAAAGACAGTTTTTCTGTTTCTGTTTCCATGTTCTTCTTATCATTTTGAATTTATACAAAAAATATTAACTTTCCCATAATTTATTACAATACTTAAAAATAAATTATAACATTAAATAGTTGAATAGAAATCTTTTCTTCAAAATAATAAAAAAGAAAGAAATATTCCATTAACAGTTTATTAAAAATAGATCTGTTTAAAAAGTTAAATAATAAAATAACCATCAACTTTCAAACACGAATTAGAACATCACTCTACTTATTTTCTAACGATAAACGAGACCAAAAGTAATAGCATCGAAGAAAAAAATAAACATTAAACTCTTGAAATGTTCTTCGGGATTGTCATGAAAACTATTATACCTGTTCATCGGATGGCCAATTCGATAATGAATGGTTATTGCTAAAAGATATTATCGTAGTTTCTTTAGCGAAAAATTTGCTCGTTTTAAGCATTTTAGGAATTGTTTGAATTCCAATCTCTTGTTTCCTACTTACAGATTAATATAAACTATTTTAAACCTAAAAAGACAGTGTTAGTATATATGTTACTTTATAAAATGCGTCACATACCGATTTCTGAGTTTATTTTGACTATGTCAACATCTAACAACCTTCTTCCCTCTCCCCCCCCCCCAAAAAAAAAGTAACATATATTTATTGGAGTTAGCAGATTTAAATTAATTGATAATATTGATCGCTATAAAATTAACAAAACTAAGGGTTACGAATCTTAACCAAGTTTGCCACTATTATGGTCTTATAAATTTGTTTTTCTTATACGTTTCGGCAACAATAATTCCATTCAAAGGCAAATATAAAAATATTTACGATTAATCTACATACAGAAAAATCTGTGTACATGTAATAACTAGAGATAATTAACAAATTCGCTGTGAGTAAATTGTTATTTTAGCAGGTGCACTTGTACAGTTATTCTTCCGTCATTGAAACATTAAAATGCTTCTGTGTAAGAGAGGATTCCGTAATCGCAGGAAACTACCAAGAAATAGACAGAAATGGGGAAAATTCCATTTTAGATTCATTTAAAACGTTAGCAAGCACAGATATTGTGTTGTTTCTTTGAACCTTGTATTTCTTTCGTTATGTTAGGTTATCTTTACAGATTTTATTGCACAGATTGTTAACGTATATGCTCTTCAGAGGTGTGCTATAGTAAAGGTATGTTTAAACAGTTTTACTAGACAATGTGGAAACGGAAAGTGTTTAGAACAGAAACCTGTTTAAAACAATGAAATCTCACAATCTCATTGGTAGACATACTTTTGAACTATACCTTCTAAAACGATTATCTATGTAACGATAAATAGGTTTTCATAGGTTCAAATGTTTCAAAATGTATTCAAAATTTCATTGCGATTGCGTCTCAGCTGTTTTTAGTATTGTTGTATCCATGGTTCTGTAACTCCATGGTTGTGGACCCCCTCCTTTTAGATCGGGAAGGGGTGGCATGGAGGAATGCCATTCGTGAAGGGGTGTCATGATTCCCATAACAGTAATGCCACTCTATATACTGCTTTAAATCAAAACACATACAATAAAACTAATTTGAATCTATTTTAGAGGAGTGCAGTAATAACAACAAATCTTTTTTTATCACAAAAATTATATTTAGTATTTTTTTAGGTTACAATGTACTTGTGTGTTACTGTATATATAATAAAATTGGTGACATTCAATTTCTAAACAATATTAGTTGATTTAAAAAATGATGCCGTTTATTACTACTGTTTGGATCAGAAGAATAAGAAATTTTCTATCATTTGATGTCAGAAATTGATACCTTGATTAATGAAAATTGAAAATATGCATTACAAATGTTGAATAGTTTATAGCTTTTATATAACAGGTAATAATGTATGAAGCTTTCTCAGACGAAAAAGTGTAGATTACATGTAATTAGCATACTAATTTTTGAGTTTTTGAATTTTCATGCATTTTCTTGTTATCTTTTGTTAAACATTACACAATTCAAATTTTATGTGCAACAGTTAAACGATAGCTTTCATAAACGTTTAAAAGTATATATCAACAGTATTTACACAGTTCACCAATGGTGCAATAAAAAAATGTTTTAATTGCTGTCATAAATAGTCTGCAACCAAGCCCATAGTATTGAATATAAATTTTAAAAAAGAATAATTTAGGATTATACAAATCATTTAACATATTTGCATAAGAAAAGTTGCTTTAACATAATGTAAGGGCGATATGTTTATGACAAAATAAAACTATTAAAAGTAAATGTGATATTAGGGTTATTTTATTGTGATGAGTTTTGTAAAAATATTGTTATATTTAAAAAAAAATGCAGCATATATATGAGAAATGAACTACAATAAGTTCCAATATATAATCACAAAGGCAAAATCCGTGAAAGAACATACGTTTTTCCTTTGAATATAAATCGTTAAAGCACAGTAATCTCCCTCTCGATTTGCCAATATTCTTTAAAACCTAGAAGTTTCGCAAATGTAATTTAAAACATTTTCAAATCGATCAGTCTAGAACAGCCATACTCAACCTGTGGCACGAGGGCCGCCTATGGCAAGTAGCCTTTTATATGTGACCCAAGAGGCAAAATAATTTACCATATAATACAATTAAGATATGTGCGCATATAGATGTATTTACAATATTTGCGTTGTTTTATATATTTTCATTAGAAAATAAAATTTCTTCTGTTATTTATAAATAATTTAAAATTATCTTAAAAACCACTTATTTTATCAATATTTTTTTTTCTCTTTTCCCTTTTTAATCCTACAGTGATGCATAAATTCCTTAATTATCAACATTAATTCAACATCTTTCCAAATAATAATAGCACTATGTGTTTATGCAAATAAAATAATCAATGAAGAAAAGATTGATTTAATAGAAAACATCTTGTTTTTTTTTTCTTTAGAATTTAGAAATTTGATTTTTGATATATCCATATTATAATTTTCAACATTAATTAAACATCATTAAAAAATATGCTTGCACTATTACTAACTATTTCTAACTATTACTAACTGAATCTGAAATAATAAAAAAAAAATCACTGAAGAAAAGATTCATTTTTTTCAGAGACCATCGTTTTTTTTTTCTTTAGTTCTTTGAAATTTACATTCTACATTGTTATACTATTAAGTGTTGTACTTATTATGTAGCTGATTATTCTGTTATGGATTATCATTTTTTCGAGAAAAATTTGTTCCAAAAACCCCTTACAGCAGCGGTTCCCAAACTATAGGTCGCGACCCATTTTTGGGTCGAGGTGACCATTTTAGTGGGTCGAGAAAACAATCGAGGTTTCTCACAAAAATATATCTTTTACTCAAAATGTTAAAAAAATTAACCATATGAAGAAATATACAAGCAGAATATCCAGAAACATCCAAATGAGCTTTGGATTCCTTGATGGAATTCAACACAACATACTCGTGTGAACATACTTTTTTTACTTGGCTGTTTTTGAAAAAAAAAAACACAGAGAAAACTCTGCGTTGAAAGTGAATTAAGATTGAAATTAACAAGTTTTTTTACTCTGATATAGATGCTTCTATCAGTAAACGCAAAGACTTTAAAGTTATGTTTTGATAGTAGTTAAACGTATTTTTAGTTATCTTTCTAGTTTGTGCTTTGTGCTTTGTGTTAATTATTTTTACACTTACACACATTGGAATTACGAATTGTTGTTTTCTTTGATATTGTATCATCCTTCATAGGAAAATTTGCTCTTTTCGTAGGGTAGGACAGTCGATAGCTTATAGAGGTCATACAACAATTGCTATACTGACTCTTATATCTTAGGTATACTCCTATACTCTTAAATTAGGTGGGTCGTGAAATTTTTTTTTACCTAAAGGTGAGTCGAGTCGGGGCCGTCGTGAAACAAGTTTCTTCTCTAACGGGCCTGATTCGAAATCCCAAGCAGGAAAAATGAGTCATACACGAGATCTGACTTTTTCATCTCACAGACCACTTCACCTTCATTAAAATTTTGCTTATGCTAGGGCTGAAGCAATCACCATTAATATTGTGTGTATATTTTTAGATAATTTGAGTCTATTACATATTCTGTTACACGAATACATTTTTTTAATGAGCATTTTAAAAAGATTAATTAGTGGATAAAGGATTAACCTAAGTCAATGAGTAATTCCTTTTATCTCATTATTTAAAATGAATTAAATAAATCTATGCCATTCCCACGTGGTCTTACATATGATGTGAATTATAAGTTTTATTTTGAAGTCGGGAAGTAAACATTTAGAATCATCTAATAGATAAGAGTAAAAAGAAAGCCCTTTTACATCTTATTTTGGGTCTAGAATTTCTGTTTACAATTCAGTTTGCATAAATCAAAAGCAATTTAAAACAGAAACAATACTAAGTTCGTATGCATAGGGATAGTCGGAATAAAAATTAATTAATGACTATCTTTAAATATATATATATATATATATATATATATATATATATATATATATATATATATATATATAATCACATCGATAGTTTAGAAACCCGCTTTGGACAACATCATCAGATGAGAATAGAAAAATTATCGTATCCTTGATTATCCTTTTAAATGAATGGAAAAATTCATTTACTATATAAAAGTTATGGAAGCAGGAAAAAAAGAAAAAAATTTTAAGTTTAATTATCTTATACTAACAGCAAAATGAACAATTTCAATCATTACTTTTTTTAATAGCTGTTGATGAAATAGAAGAATTAAACATATTGGATTTCTTTTGCGGTGTGTTTAACAGCAGTGAAGAAATTGAGATAAAAATGACATCATGTCTGTATTGACTGTTATATTTAGTTACATTAAATATGAAATTTCACATAAATTAAAATGTTGTGAGTACATTAACTTATTAGCCAAAGACAAAAATTTTAGAATTAGATTGCCCGAATGAAATGTAAATACTTTATGTTGGGTGATAGAAGTCAATTAATACCCCCAGAAAATAATTCTAAATGCTTTACAAAAACTCATTAATTTTAATTATGAAAGTACTTTCCTAAAATTTCCAGACCCAAGAAATATTATGCAATTCATTATTGAAAAAAATTATTTCGATCTGCATTCATAAATAAATGCAAATGTGGAAACCAACTTTTATATCTATTTATTTATTTATTTATTTATTTATTTATTTATTTATTTTTAATTTATTTTTTTAATTTATTTATTTATTTATTTATTTATTTATTTTGTTAAGAATTACAAATATCTTACTAAATTATTATACAAAAGTTTAAAATGATACTACGAAATTCACTTATAATAATAATAATAAAAAATTATCTGTATTAACAAAAGTGAGATTATTTTTTATGAGAGAATATTAAATGCCATATTTATTGTAAATTATTTGAAAGTACATGTTTCTAGTGAAAAATACTCTTTTAGTTGTAATATCTATTAAAAGAATGTGCATTTTAAGTTAATTATACATTATGAAATTTGAAATTTTAATTGACAAAAAGAATTTTTATTTTAATTGTTTGATATTTACAATTTAAAATTAAGGCACTTTTATTTTTAAAAGTAACTTAAATTACTTGCTGCTAAAATTGCGTACTTTTAATGTAGAATTTCTCCTTCCATAAATTTGTATTTCAAGTTAAACGCTATGAAAAATATCACGAATCTCAATTCTGTATAATTTCTTTTATTTATTTATTTATTTTGTGTCTAAAGTTGTGCAATTTTAATGCATGATTTTGTCTGCCATAAATGTATATTTGAAGTTAAAATCTTTGATTTATACGCAAGATTCATGGTTTTTATCGAAGGATAAGTTTAGTTTTGGAATCAAATTAAAAACAAAAAAGTCTTATTTATGAACTTTGGGTGTTTAATAGTAAATGTATAATTCAACAGATCTAAAATAAGCCTCAAATTGTTGAAAAAATATCATAAAACGGAAATTTGTAGCCTTGTTTTTGATGCACACATACAACCATTCTATATGTTCTGTTTGCAACTCAGATCTCTAGCGTGACGTCATCTTTTCATGAATCAGGCCCGTAAGAGAAGAAATTTGTTTCGCGACGGCCCCGGTCGAGTACCAATAAATTTTGGGATCCGCTGCCTTACAGTACTCTCGCAGCCAGAAAATTTCGAGGGACATTTGTTCAGCATTTGCAATAGAAATTTTCAACGAAGTTCATTTTTTGAAAAGAGTGTTATTGCATATTTGTGATAAGATTACTCCCGCGTCAAAAATTCTATCATAGTGATGATATGACTTTAATATATCACACTGTTATAATACTTATTTTATTTACTTCCTTTTATTTCCCTTTTATAATTGTGAAGAGGGACCCCTAGAGTCGAAAAATTGTCGGATGTGGCAATCGAAAAATTTTGTCCTATCTCATATCTCACGTTAATGCTTTCAAAAGAGGCATAGCAGCGTCACCGACTAGGTGATTTACAGCAAAATTTATTCAGCAAAATTTTATGTCAAGCTCTAACCGAATCTGAAGTTTGATGAAATTCCTGTGAATAAGTTTTTGAGATAGAGTAATTGTGTAAATCCTGAAAAACCGAGCATAGCAGCGACATCTGTTGAGCGATTTACATTAAAAACTAATCGGAACTAACTTATATCAGATACTATCTAAATCTGAAGCTTAAGAAAAGTACGTGCAATTATCTGCAGATAATGCTATTAAGTAAATAGCAAACAATTGACCATAGCAGTACCATCTATCGAGATTTACACCATAACATAATAGGCACTAATTTATATCTGGTACTAACTAAATCCGAAGTTTGGTGAAAATACGTGCATTAGTTCTTGAGATAGAGCTATTACGTAAACGCCAAAAACGGATCATACAGCGCCATTTGTTGAGCAATTTACACCACAAACTAATGAGCAGTAATTTATATCAGGTACAGAATCCGAAGTTTACTGAAAATTCGTGCATTAGTTCTTGAGATAGAGTTATTGAGGAAATTTTAAGAAATGCAGCACAGTAACACAATCTGTAAAGCGATTTACAACCAAATGTAGAAGATGTCAAATCATGACAGGATCTAACTGAACCTGAAATTTGATGGAAATCCGCAAATTAGTGCTGGAGTGCGGGCGATTGCTGAAATCATAAAAAAATACTGCATAGCTGCGCCAGCTGTTAAGCGATGTACAGCAAAAAAGGATCAGTATTAATTTTTATCAGGGAATAACTGGATATGACGTTTGATGAAATTTCGTGCATTAGTTCTTGAGATACATCTTATGTGACAATTAAGAATAATTTAGCACAGCATCAGTACCAACTGAGAAGATTACAGCAAAAATAATGCAGCACTATGCTATATCGAGGACTAATAGAATCTGAAGTTACATAAAAATCCCTTCTTTAATTCGTTAGATATAGCTATTTCGGAAATCGAAAAGAAGTAGCATAGCAGCGCCATTTTTGGGAGATATACACGAAAAACTAATCAGTAGTAGATTTAAAAAATTGTAAAAGTTAGTGCATTCATTTTTAAGATAGAGTGCCTAAAATGCTTTTGACAGAGTGACAGAGTGACAGACAGACTCATAGATAGACATTTTTTTTATAACATGCTTTTGGGTCTCTCTGACTCCTAAAAGGTGTAAATCCATCGAAAACTAGAATTCGAAAATTTTCACGAATCCAATACAGTTTGATTCTAAAGGTATAAGAAAGTTAAAAAAAGGAATATGAAATGTTACATATGCCTGATTTAGATGTTGACTTTCGTAAGGATCTTCTGGAGATTCTGCTATCTAGAACTTCTTCGTATATGAAAGCCTGAATTTCAGATAAAAAAAAGAATGAATATTCCACAAATACAAAACTCAAAATTTCAAATCACAGGATCTTCCAACAGAGTTTGGGTGAAAATTTTATTTATTTATTTTTGGCGAAATGTATTTTAAAATGCACACATACTATATATTTTTCTTCAAATAGTTTTATACACCGAAAGTAACAGTTAAATCTCAGACAATAGTTTTACAAAACGCATCACAAAAAAAAATAAACCTTTAATCCCATATTTACTTTTTATATCATTTTATTCCGTTATAAACATATGGAACTTGCATTATGTTAAAGCATGTTTTTTTGGCTAATATGTTAAATGATAAGTATAATCCTGGATTATTCTATTTTGAAAGATATAATCAATTTGTATGTATTTTGAATAAACACTATTTATGACAGCAGATTTTTTTTCATACATCATATTTTTTAACGCGCATTATCGAGGCATAGTGCAAATACTGTTGTATGCTTTTAAATGTTTATGAAAGCAATTGTTTAAGTAACGTACATGACATTAGATTTGTATATTGTATATAAAATTTGCTTGTACTTGTGTATAAAACTCATCACAATAAAACAAACCCTTAAACTCATATTAACTTTTTATATGTATTAATCGTTTTATTTAGTCATAAACACATGACACTTGCATCATGTCAAAAAGTTTTTCTTGGGCTTATATGTTAAATAATAAAAATAATCATGGATTCTTCCATCTTGAAATATATAATCAATTTTAGTATTTTTATAGGAGGTCATTTATGACAGCAGTTTATTTGTTTATTTTTTCACACAACAAATATTTAACACGCATTATAAAAACATCCTGCAAATCCTGTTGAAACGTTTTATGAAACGATTGTTAAATTGACTTACATGGCCATTGATTTTTATTATGCATATGACATTTGTTTGTACTTTTTAATAAACCCCATAACAATAAAATAAACCCTTAATTTCATATTAACTTTTTTTTGTCTTTTAATTGTTTTATTGAATCACAAACACATGACATTTGCATCACGTTAAAGCAGCACTTCTTGGGATAACATTTTAAAGGTTAAGAATAGTCCTAGATCTTTCTACTTTGAAATATTTATTCAATTGTATGTATTTTCATTGGAGACAATTTATGACAGCAGTTTATTTTTTTTTCATGCAACGTATTTTTTTACATGCATTGACAAGGCATTGTTCAAATTCTGTTGATATACATTCTTTAAAATGTTTACAAAACTGACTGTTTAATTGATTTACATGACATTTGATTTTTGTAATCTTTTAAAAATGCATGATTAGAAATTATATGATAAATTCAAAACTACAAAAATTAGTATTTGAATTATTTGTAATAAAAACTTTTTAACACTTTGCAACAAAGTTGAAATATCTTTATTCATTCGGATTGTTTGTCCGGCTATCCGCCAGTCAGCGATCTTACTGCCTTGACTATACTTGGATTCTCACCAAAAATCTTCAAATTTCCTAAAAAATATTGCGTTAAAATTCTTTATTTTTTTAATACTTAAAATGGCGTTTAAATCATGTTTATATTTTGATTAGAAAATAAAATATTTGTTTCTTTTTGAGTTGTTTTCAATCGGCCTTTGAAGCAATGGTTTTCATTGAAATGACTGCTTATGAAATGCGTTTTTTTTATTTCATGAAGAGCTTTTTCATCATTCCTCGAATGTAATTTTTTATAACAAAAGTTAAAGGCTTTAAAGTTAAAGGCTTCAGTCTTAAAACATGTCTTTATTGATTATTTTACTTTAATTTTGATTCAGAAAATTTTAAGAAAAAAATTTACTTTTCAAAATATGTTTTTTTTTTTAAATAAAAGTTACATATTTTTTTCCAATTTTTACACTAAATATTTTTTTCATATTTTTAATTGATATTTTTAGAAATACTGAATCGAAATTAAAATTTAGATATTTCTGCTTATTAAATGTAAAAAATTAAAAAATAGTATTTTGAGCTAAAACGATTTTAAATTACCCCACATTTTAAATAATTTTTCTGATATTTTTTCTTAAATTGTTCAAGTTTTATGATATGATTTCGTTCACAAAGGATATAGTTAACCATCACAAAAAAATTTCAAAATTTTAACTCAATAAATACAAATTATTTTTAAATGTGTTCTGGACCACCTTAATACAGTCAGATTTTCATGATGTTAATTCTATGCATTTTTATACAAGTTCTGTCGAGATTCATTTCTAAATTTAGAACAAAATTTTTTGAAAGAAGATCGAATATTTTAGACAAAATTTATATTTTATAAGTAATGTGGCTAAAGCATTCCATTTTTAAATAACACTGATACACAAAAATGATTTTTATTTTTTTCTTCAATTTAAAGCTAGTATATCAGTTATATACCATCTTGAGTAAATAAAAATTATATTAGAAATTTTTAGTTGGGTCTTATGTTTTTTAAACGAAGGATGTGTATCTATAATTGTTAAGATATATAACAATTTAGGAGAGCATGTAATAATGCATAATAATAATGCATAACTTTTAAATTTACCTGTAGTATACTTATACACTGTTTGCACATATTTTCAACATAATTTACACACATTTTACAGGGTGACAAGAAATAACTTGGACGAAGTTTGAAACTAAAAATCTTTAACCACCACTAAAATTATAAAGTTATTGTCATAGGGAATTGATTCTAGAAAGCTAATAAACAGGTGTAAGGAAGTTAGTTGTCATAACCATTATGGTTAACAAACAATCTGCCATACTTGAATTACATAAGCAAGGGATGAAACAAAGTGAAATTGTTCAACAATTGAAAGTGCCTAAACAGACGGTTTCATACACAATCAAAAGGTTTAAAGAACTCGGACATGATGGTGACAGGCCAGGAAGAGGAAGAAAGCGCACGGTTAACACATCAAGAAACCGTGCAGTTATCAAAAAGCGAGTTCACCGAAATCCTATGATTTCAATGAGAAAGGTTGCTAGAGAGATAAAGATCAACAGAGAAACCGCACATTTGATGGCAAGAGTAGAGCTTGGTCTTCACCCTTACAAAATGAAAGAGGCTCAAAAACTAACAGCAGAGAACAAACGCATAAGACTTCAAAGGTGTAAAGAACTGTTAAAGCGGGCCGCAGGTGATCGATGGCAAACATTTGTCTTCACAGATGAGAAACTGCTTTCGATTGAACAAGCACACAATAGCTATAATGATAGAGTTTGGTCAGCAGAAGCACCTGGACCTTCTTGCATTGTTGAACGGCGTCAACGACCCAAATCTGTAATGGTTTGGGGTGGGATATGTGCTAGTAGGAAAACACCACTTGTTTTTGTTGATCAAGGTATAAAGATTAATCAACACACATATCGCAAACTCATTTTGGAAGATGTTGTCTTACCTTGGTCACAAAAGTTCTTTGGAAACAAAAGATGGACCTTCCAACAGGATTCCGAACCTGCACAAAGAGCTAAAGGCACTCAAGATTGGTGCAAGACACATTTTCCTGACTTCATTGGAGCTCAAGAATGGCCACCGTATTCCCCAGATTTGAACCCAATGGATTATTCTGTTTGGTCCATCTTGGAGACAAGGGTGTGTGCTAAACCTCGTAAAACTTTGGCATCCCTGAAGAAATCCTTATGCAAGGAATGGGATAAAATATCAGAAAGTAAGTTGCGGCCCATAGCCGAAAATTTTGTGATACGTTTAAAACTCTGTATTAAGGCCAAAGGTAGCCACTTTGAAAATTTGTAAATATATTAGACGAAATAATGTATTCATATTTATTTTGAAGTTTGGTCGTAATATTTTCATTAGCATTAAAGTTATAATGTATCATGTGTGTCCAAGTTATTTCTTGTCACCCTGTAAGTAGCTAAATGCGATATGAATGTATAAATTTGAGTACATCAGTTCCTACTTTTGCGTTAATATTTATATTCAGTATCTTTTCTCTTGATTAACCAACAGTAATTGACAAGCATTGCTACATTCCATTGCGATCGAAAACAAGACTCCTTATCAGAAATGTTTTGGTAATGTTGTCACCATGCTCGTCACTAATTGTTCTTATATCATCTGAGAAAATGTAGAGGTGAGACAGCGTGAAATGAAGTTTTAATTACATGTAACAATTTAGCTTTTTAAAATCGTTCACCACATTTTGAATTGTACACTTGCAATTTATAGCGTTTTAATTCCCTAAGAATTCACGCAAAACGTCCTTGAATGAAAGTCATGCTTCTTTTTTTACTATCGTAAAAACACTTTCAAACTATTTTTTTTTTTTTTTTTTTTACCAAATTTTTGGACCTTCAAATATGTCTCATTTTATTTTGGCACACAGTATCTATGGGAAGTTTCGGATAAACGCAAATGCTTTACCGAACGGTTTAAAATCGTTCACAAAAATATTTATAAATCCAACACTCATGGGAAGTTTCGGATGAACGCAAATGCTTTATCGTACCGACTAAGATCTTTCCAAAAATATTTATAAATCCTAACTTGCTGTGGGTAGTACTGGGGGTAATATATCCACTGATGCTACAAAGAGTTAATTAATTCCATTTTTATAACCAGGTTTTAAAGACTTTCAAGAAGGCGGCGTTTGTACACAATAATGCTTATCTTTTGCACGACTCTCTCATCCGCAGATAAAGCACGAATATGTTGTGTGACCAACTGCTTTTTCACGGGAATAGAAGTGACTTTCAAGTCAATACAAATTTCCCACTTAAAATCATTTTTTTTTTAACTCAGGTATTAGTTTCTTCAGGATATAATATGTTTAGTTTCCCCCAGAAGCATATCCCGTTGGAATAGAGTTATATTTATTTCCAATATAAAGTAGTTATGAATTTAGTCTCATTTTAAACGTATTAATAAAAAATGCCATACCTCTGGTTTATAGCGTAGATCTGAAGATACCATAAAGCTTCAAATCTCCTTGCAAAAGCATATATCACCGACTTTTTTGTTATAAAAACTGTTTATGCCTGTTACTGTATGTAGAGACACATCTGTTACACTGGTTAACAAAATTTAAATTTCCGCATACCACACGAACTTTTTTGTGCTTTTTTTTATAATATAGGGTGTTGTGAATTAAACTAAGCAGATCAATTTTTTATCATCCATAAATTTTATTTATTTAGCTATCATCGATTATAAAGAAAAAATAGGTAGTTCTCAAAAAAGAAAGGAAAAGAAAAGAAAAATAGTAATGAAACAAATGTTACTACGATTTTCTGGCATATTTGGCTTCCGGTTGGTCTCTTTTAATTCTCCAGCAGTAGTCGGCCAACATTCTTGGATTCCATTTATGTCAATAACGCTTTTCCATGGTTGAAATGTCTTGATGGAAACTTTCTCGATGTTCATCACTTACAGCCCCTAAATTCTCAGAGAAAAATCCAAATGTGAATGTAGAAAAATATTTTAAGTGATATATTACAATTCAAAGCTTTGTATGCCAATAGGAGCTCGTCAATCATCTCTTTGTAATTGTCACTTTTATGGTTCCCCAAAAAAAATTGCAACTACGTTCTTGAAGTATTTCCATGCCGATTAAAAAATATTGCTGAAGGCCAATTCGGGTATTGAACTGCGTATTTTGTTTTTGGGTTTATGCTTTTTATAGTAGTAATATAGAAATAGCAATCCGAAACATGATCTCTAGGCTCAGTCCATATCATGGGAATAGCAAACGGCATATGACGTAATCCTTTCTTCCAGTTTATTTAATATTTTACACATGTTATACAACAAATGGTAGGGGGTCCAAGCTTTGTCTTGATTAGCAAACGAAAAAAAAAATACTTTCGATAACACTGCAATACAAGATCTGTAAAATTACGTCTTTGTGTTTTGAAAGTCAGTTCACCACAAACATAACATAAAGAGTAAGGGTCATTAACCCATTAACGCCCAGCGTCCTCATTTGAGGACAGTTACAAAAACAGCAAGAAAGCGGTTTTCCCACCAGTAAAGAGGAAGAAAAATTTATACCTTATTTCACGAGACAGAATCCTTGATAAATTTAGATAAAAATTAATTTGCTTTTAAAAGTGGTGGGAAATACAAAATTTAAATTTTAGAGAATGAAATAATTCGGGCGTTAATGGGTTAATACACTTTCTTGACATATTCACACAAGCACAGTACTTCACTTAAACCAACGCACTTTAAATTATTAAAGAAAATAAACATAATTGTCACTGTTTTTACGATTGTTCACATGCATTTATCGCTATAAAGCCAATAATAAACTTGACTTATCACAAGAAAATTGAGGGTGGTTGAAATGAAATAAGTTCATTTTCGTAATGAGGTTAGTTGGTCAAAATACGATTATCTACCAGAGTTCGTGTGGCATGAGCATTGTTGACCAATGTTATTATCCAATACAATTCTAGAAACTTGGCTTTAAGCTTTCTTAATCCCAAACCATGCACAAGGTAATTCAACACTACTTGAACTATCCCATTGGGCTTCAAATATTTATGTGGTGAAATGAAATCCATTTCTGTTTTACTTTCACGACTACAGGATGATATGCCTTCTTCATTAATTGAAAGACTGTAGTTTACAGACGGCTGTTACACAGGAAATAAGTCATTGTGCGGTACTGGTCTCATAGCAGAACCGATATTGGGATACTGAATATGCTTCTGCTTCTTAAAATTAATTCTTTTTGCTGTTGGAGTCACACAAAATCGCAATCTTCTGAATGATCTGTAGGTTATCTCCAGATCGTTGGTATGGTGAAAGGCACTGAAATCCCACTTTCCTTCAATCAACTCTCGACGTCGGATAGAACAGCGCAAGCAACAAAAATGTGGAACATGGCTTACTCTGATCGTAATTTTCGCATGGAAAATAATGTTTATAGAGAATAATAAAAAAATGAAATAAGCGAGTAAAGCTCATAAATTCGCTACAAATATAGCAAAAACATTTACTAAAATTTGTACACTAACGAAACATTTTGAAAGTACGCTTTCGTCAGCTAATTAAATGGTACATTGATCATTTTCTTACAAAGAACAAGGAAAAATCTTCATCGTACCAGAAAATCTGGCGAAATATATCTTATTTGTACCTAAATATATTATAAGTAGCAGATATTTGTTCACTTTCAAGATCATTAGACTGTAGAATAAATGCACTTTAAAAGGCCTTACAAACATAATGAGACATATTTAAACATAGATATCTCTGAAACGGAAATCAACTTCAGCTTTTTGTGAATATTTACTAAATTCCCAATAGTGTGGTTACCTAAATCTGTTAAAATTTGTCAAGAAAAATTTCTTGTTTATCAGTCCAATTCTTATTCTTGTTTTATGGTTCGTCCAGCTCATATTATTATTTTTTATAGCTAATCGTTCTGAATAAATATTGAACTATTTTTTAAAATTCAAAATTGTTTGTTACAGGTTTCATACTATGGACATTGTACCAATATACTTCTAAAGTATAAAACCATAAAAATCTAATTAAATAAAAATGTGTTCAGATTTCTCAATTTCTGCTGCAAAACTCTTTAAATAATTCAATAAATTTTAATAAGTAACTAAAAAATTAATTTTTTTTAAATTATAAAAGCGATATTATGCATAGGTGTTTTTGAAGATCAATGACAAAAAAAAATCATGACAAATTAAACATCTTTTTTAAGTCTTAAGAATTCTGGGCTATTCACGCTAATTCCTGATACTTAATTTTAATCAAAATCTAACTTCGTTTAATTGATATTATATCTTTAAATAGCTTGCAACATTAATCGTTTACATTTAATAAAATAACGCTAAATTATGTAGTGTTACACTAAAATGAAAGCAAATACAATAATTGGATGATAAAACAAGTTTGATTTAAAAAAAAAAGTTAATCAAAAATATTTTTAGTTTTAAAAAAAGGTATCAAAAACTATTTTAAAAAATGTTGTTATACTTTTCTATAATACCGACATTTCGTCCTAAATAGCATATCACGTGTTATTTACTATTAATAAAGTTACATATAATAATTTTTTCACGGACATTACTTAGAAATATTTTTCTATACCATATTTAAACTCTTTGTTAGAAAGCTTGCTTCTTAGAAATAGCTCACAAAATGAAAAACGTCTTACACAAAAACGTTTCAAATGTTCTGTATTCAGAAAAATATTTTGTAAAGAAAAAATATTTTTAGTAAATTTATTAGAAATATGCATTTTTAAATTATTTATGCATGCATATGTAAGGTTTCCAGACATTTTGCAACAAAAAAAAGGATTTCTGAAAACATTATAAATGATTTTTAACTAAATTTCTTTCATCAGATGCATTTATTTTGGGATTTTATATTCTGATTTATTGTTCAAGAAATATTTTTATTGCTTTAAATTTAATATAAAATAAATTAAATGAGTAAATAATCCAAGGAAACGCATACCAAATACAAATATGTATAGATGAAGTCAAACATTTAAGATTGAAAGGAAAGTATGATAACTGAGGTTTGGATTATTTTCTTAAAATTTAGATTAAAGATAACAAATTTTAAACGCAACGAAATCATTGCAATCCCAAGATAAGTTATTATAAAACAGTTATTTAATACAGAAAATTTAAAGAAAACATAATTTCTATCGAATGGATATTTTTATTTTTGTCTGCAAGAATTTAGAGAGAAAAATGTAATTGCTATTACCTTTATCGTTTGAAATAATTTGCATTGTGCTTAAGTAGGAGAGACATCCGTGAAATTACGTTTCCACGGCCCATAAAAGCAAACATGGAAAATTTATTGAGAAACATACAGCCTTTTTTTATTTTCTTTTTAATTGGAAGCATCCTATTTGTAACACCTGTCATAAAGTGTGATAGGACTATTTAGTATATTGTTATATAAATCTGCTGTCTGGGAGTGTAGCCACTTTGCTACAGTCGTCAACAACATTTCATCATTTGTAACTATCCTGTTAAGGTATTATCTAAGCCTCTCTGCAGAGTCATCCAGTTAAGACCGGCAATAAAGAAAATTATCATGCAACAGCCTTTTCCGAAAAATGTGTACCAGGCCAGTGGTGAATAAAAAATAAAGTAAAATAAAGGCTTATGGTTTTATTCAATTTATTTTTTACAAATCACCTAAAGTACCAGATAGTGCACCGAAAATCCAGCCACCAAGTAATAACAAAGTAAAATAAATGTATGGCTGCTGTTCAATTTATTTGTTACGAATCACCTAGATACTGCCCCGAAAATCCAGCCACCAAGTAACAGTTGTGCTTGCAAGATGATCATTCACCCTTCCACAGCTCAAAACAGTGTTTCGCATTTTCCAAAAAAGTAAGTTTTTTGAGTTATTCCACTTTTGAAGAAAGAATGGGATACCATATTACAGTGCTACTAAAATTAACTTACTATTAACACCTTAGCAATTTTCTTGATTTTGTCGGTAGTGTCCCTGTCACTTCAGTAACGTTTCAGCGAAATTGCACTACATACTACCCATTTTAAATTTTACTCAACCTTGAATAAAAGCAAGTACACCAGAATTTTTATTTAAAAATATTTATCATTTTTATAAAACTAAGTGACGATTAAAATTTTTCATAATTGTCTTCGATGATATTCGGTATTAAAAATATGTAGTTTTTTGCAATTTAAACCATTTATTCTCAAATTATTTTCTCCTATTGAATGGAAAAGCAAAATATTATTTTCAAACTGATTAACTGTTCTTTTCACAGTTTTATTTTTCATACTTTTTGCAATGCAGATTTTTTTAATTTAAACTTCATAATTTCTTTCGGAAACGGATAATTTTTAAAATGCGAAAAAATTGTGATTATTAAGCAACATGTCTTTTTAAATCTTCCAAGTTGTGCTCTCAAAAATATGATTCGGAAAAGATAATTTCCATGGTGATTAAATTATTTAAAAAAGGATCTAAAAGCAGTAATGTCATACTCTTAAAGATATAAATAATAAAAATAATCAAGTACAAATATTATAATTTATTATATTTGAAAATATATTTTGTTTTAAAAAATATTAATCGCGATTCTAGCCATTTTCCGTTGAATTTATTGTGTGAAAAAGGCTATCACATTTACTTTTGAAAATTATTATATTCTTTTAAATTTTATAAATTATGTTCCATTTAAAATGTCTTTATAGCGTCTACTTAATTAGGATTTTTTTTCTTTTAATTTTTATTTTTCAGTATAGTAATCACAATTTTCTAAAAAATGTTTTTCCAAGAAACAGAATACTTTACAAAATTAAAATTTAGTAAACATATTTTTCTCTAGAAAATGCTCTCCCATCAAGAGATAAAATATTTAGAAGGCGATTTTACCAGAAAATGCTGTATTTTCCCCTGTTTTATTTTTATCTGAATGTTGCTGAAGAATCGTCCAGGGAATTTTATCTTTTCCTATGTATTTTAGATTTCGCATTTCTTTGCTCTATAAATACAATTCACGAACTATTTATCAGACGTCATAAAATAGCTACTGCAGTTTACTATATTTTTTTAGCATTAGTAATATTATAATATAGTATTCTGCGTTAGATTAATTTTTATGTGATGTTTGATATATATATCATTAAAAACCTTATATGTTTTTTTTCTTTCCCCTTTTTTTGTCTAGATAAAAGCTTTGTATATTTGCATTTATACGCATAAAGCATTTTTAAACTATTTAGAAAATTATTAATTTCAAATAACTATAATTCATTCCAAAATATTTTGTTTCTGCGTTCCTTTTTTAAAGTTTTTTTGTAGTAATGATTCTTTATTTTGTCTGATATTTCATTTGAAACTGCAATATTTTCTTTGATTTTATTTATTGTATTTAGACAAGATGCTAGAAAATCATTGTAGAAGCTGTTTTCGTGCGCCTTAGAATTACCAGTGCATCAATTTAATACATAGAGAATAGTAGATAATTTGTCAGTGCATTTTTTCTAATCATCAGCCAGCAGATTCAAACTAGCGTCATGCAGTTGCACGAGAAATTCTTTAATTCTCTGTTCTCAGTATAACGGCAGAAGATGGGATCATTTATATATATATATTTTTTTCGAATTTAGTATATTTTCATTCATTTAACTTTGTCTTAATTATCTTTTTTCCAATGTTCTTAGCTTGAATGCAGAATATCAAAAACTCTTTCTGGAGAAGATACTAGTAAATACGTTTATATTATTTTGTATTGTTATTCTGATTGGGGAAAAATAGTGGTTATTCAATGATATACGAAAAGTGCGATGAATGAACTAATAGGACATAGTCTGGTGTATCAATTTCCTCATGTAGACAATTTTTTTCTTCTTTAGTTCTGTATTTAAATAGATCTATTACAATTCATGATTTTTTTCACAACTGAACATGTGTTATCATAAACAGAGGCTACTTTGAGATCTAAAGGGAACAATAAAACTTTGTGGGCACTCGTATTTATTATTGATTTACATGCATATATATATATATATGCAGTAAATCAATGCCATACATGCATATATATATGTGTGTGTGTGTGTGTGTGTGTATTCTTGTGATTTATTCATGTGATTAATTCTCGCATTTCTTTACAGGAAGTACATGAAAAATGCGGACAGACGGAAAAACACCAAGTGCCCGGTATTATCGCAGTTACACGGAATTGAATGTGCTAATAGTTACACAACATTTTATATGCCACATAGCACAGTCGTGAATAAGTGCCTTTAGACCGGAATGTGTAAGCAGAGATCGTCAGCTTATCAGGATCATAGCAGAAATTCTAGAATTAGTCAAAATACGGTTCATATATTAAAATGCCATCTGTCTGCCATATTTTTAGCTTGGTAGACAACACCTGAAAACTCGATTTAATCTTTGGACCAGAGATAATTATTGTGTTCTCCTGTTCACAATCCTCAGAATTTTCAAACTTTGTATGCATGTCTTATTATGTCTTAAGGTACGTATGATTATGCGAATCGAGTTTTAACTAATTCTGGAATTTCAGCCGTGAATTTGATGAAGTGATTCTCTATGCTGGCCTCCCGACACCAATTCTGTATGTCGTCCTACAATAATTATTTCGAAAAAAAATACTTCAAGAATAGTTCCTTTCATTCAAACACAAGGAAAATATTAAAATGATTTTTTTAACTCAACAATGTCGAGGAACATACTCATTATTGGAAATTTTTTCTGTCGCAAGTCGTATAAAAATTAGTTTGTGCATTTTCTCAAATCGAAACATCAGGGGACTACAACTTATCATATAAAATTTTGTATGAGTCTTTGAAATAAAAATTATGTGTCTAGGGAAAATATTTAGTTAAATTGACTACTAACTTTATCTTTAAGAAGCTAACGGTGTATAGGTCTTTGTGTATTACGTTTTCCATATATATACATGGCTTTCACACTTTACACTGTCACATTTTACACGGCTATATGTCCTGACATACTTTAGATTGCAGAGTTAACCGTGAAAAATTAAGAATTTGTTTGTTTTCATAAGGAAAAATTGAAAACAGAAAAAGATAATAATGTGTAATTGTATGTACAAACTACCGTCTAATTAAACTGATGGCATTGAGCTCACAGGCTATTCATACTAATTTTACATTATATTCTTATTTCAATAAATGATGCCTCTCGAAAAAAATGAAATCTTGAAAAAACAAAATACCTTAAGCTAAATTATTGGCTTGGATAGCTCTCGCATTTAAATTTTATACTTAACCAATGAATATCGAAATGTAATAATTAAAGGGCCTGATAAGAACATACTGGCATACAAAATTTGAAACAAATCGCACAATTCTGCAGGGCAAATAAATTCAACACCTTAATGAATAAATCCTCAAAATTAATCAGACAAGCACCTTACCAGAATGAGCATGTATGAAAATTTGAAGCAAAACCGATATTCCCAAAAGACATATCGTGTTAAAAAAATACATGTATCGATGCATGCATACAAAATATAGGAACATTAATTCTCAGGATTTGTAACGCATAAATTAAAAATTGGAAATTAAAATAATATCTAGGAATGTGATTGAAACTATTTTTTACTTAAGCATTTGGACATTTTGAGACATTTTGAGAGTGCGCTTGAAATTTCTTATCTTCTATACTAGTACGAAGTATAAAATAAAAAAAAATATATTTTTAAACAAAATGAATAAAAAAATAGATCATATTGAAAATCATTTTGGGGGATTCTTATATTTATATTTAAAAGCTATAATCATATTTTCATAAAAATAAATAAATAAATAAATAAATAAATAAAATAGTACAGTATTACGTAAACAAAATTCATGGTTATTATGATAAGCTTAAAACAAATACAGTATTAAACCTGTTTCAAAATATATTTAAATCATTGAACTTTAAATGCCATTCAACTTTCTTTCTTTAAAAAAACATGGTTTTGTTTTGTTGTTTTGCGATAAGATTAGAAAAATGTCATCTGCTACTGACATGATAAAATCTAACAGCAATGTAAAATGTTAAATTTAAATTCGACATAAAAGAGATATTAAACCTGTTTTATTCAAATTCTTTGTAAATATAACATATTTCGAACAGAAATAAAGTATGAGAAATATAAAAGATCAGTGAAATACAGTGTGGTTATTTTAAAATTCCACTTTGAAATGATTATAAAAAATTACGAAATCAAGTATTATAAAACTAAGTAACTGTTGAAAAGAGATCATGGGAGTTTATTTCCCGCTAAAACAGATGTTAAAATGCCAGATCTCCCAAGTCTCTGGCTTTTTTAGCCTCAGTATTTTAATGCAGAAAAGATTGTTTTATTTAATTGAAAAATTCGGAAGATTTAAGATAACCAGAGTTTCTACAAAATAATAAAGATGTGTAACAAGCCGGGGAATTGTGAACTCTAAAGTACTCACCACGAGGGAAGGAAATGATGCTGAAATGCAATATTGTTAAACGAAAAAAAGATTGGAATCTTAACATTTCTCTACACGGGTTTAACATTTTTGCATCCTTAAGGAATATCGACCTAAAATATTTGGAGGCAATAAAGGCGACAACAGTAGAGTGAGCTTTCTATGTAATTAAATGCGTTTGGGTTCTTAAAAGTTCGAATATAATATATAAAATAAAATATATGCAGAAAAATTTTGATATTCAAATACTACTTGGCATATTTAAACTACTACACGAGCAAGGCCTCGGGGTTTGCTAGCATATTATATAGATTTAACAAAGTTAACTTAATCTTAAAAATGATTGAAATAATCTTCTTTTTACACTTTTTGATCTTTAGAAAGTTTTCCCTTTTATGCATAAAAGTGTAATTTATATCCTGAAAAATTAATCTGAGAGATTATTAAGCTTTGCATTTCCAAATATTATCGAATATTGCCTTACGTTGTCTTAGTCATTGCAAAAATCTTTCTATTTATGGATTGTATATAATATATGTCATCTGCAGATGCTCAGATCCCTTTATTGTAACTTAATCCTGATTTCTCAGATGACATTTCAATACGTCTTAAATAATGAATAGATTATTTTTATGAAGAAATCATGCATAAATATTACTGTTTTTGTCATATGTTCAAGACGTAATTCCTAACCCAATCAATTTAATCTAGACATATAAGTTGTATTATCACATGAATAAATTAAAACCTCAAATTCACTTTTTGTAAACAAATAGATTAAAATAAATTACCAGAAAGTCTATCGAAAATTTTTGTGATTAAACGTTCAATAATCTATGATCATATAAAATTGTTACGAGTCTATAAAATTAATCATTATTAAGTCCATATATATATGCGAAAAATTAAGCTCCAGAAATCCTTTGCTCTCTTTTGAAATAAAAAGAAACATCAGATGCATTAATTCCCTTTAAAATGTCTCATTTGATTATTCAAATCATCTTTGTTCTGTATTCAAGAATTCTACTGGAATTAAAAAACTGTCAATAAATTACCTCATGAAATACTAGAAAAATCTGAAGTTATCGTGAGATTTCCAGATTACTTTATTTACACTTAATAATTTTAACACTTAATAATACTTAATAATTTTATTTATTGCTTCAATTTCAGAAAATAACTTCATTTTAAAAACAATACAAAAAAGAAGGCTTGCGTTAAAGAAAAAAATTGTTAAGCTATTCTACCTTAATATAAAAATCATAAATATTACAAAAATAAAACAGAAAAAAGATTAAAGAAAATCTATTTCTTTTATATTGATACTTTTTTATAATATTATAAGGCATATTTCTGTATTAATATTTTTAAAATAATCTTTTATTTCATGTAGAATTACGTTAATCACAGCAAGCAAATTCGCTATATAATTTGGCTTTCATAATACAGTTTAAAATAACATTGACTGAAAAGCGTACATGCGACGTTATTGAGCAGAATAAAATAAACATTTAGAAAAAAAAACGATGTTATCATTCATGCAATTCTACAAAAATTTTTGCTATCGAATTATTCACATATTTTCATTTATTTGTAACATTCTTAAATTCAATTTAAGTATTTACATTAATAAATAATGGAATTAAACATAGATTATAATTGTTCCATGTTTTGTCAGAAATATTAAATAAATATATACATACGTACTTAAATAAATATATACATACATAAATGCATGCATGCATATACACTCAAGACCCAAATCATTATGACTACCTACCTAATAACGTGTTGGTCAAACTTTGACCCGCTAATATCTGCAAGCTGGCTTGACATAGCTGCCACAAACTCTTGGTAGATGACCGGATTTATTGTATCAGTTGTTCAAGTAGTGGTTTGCATATCCGAGACATTCCATATAGTTTTTTGGCTCTGGCTGACACCCAAAATTTCGGATTAAGATGCGTCTCATTAGGTGACCTGGACGTTAACTGGAATTCTGCATTATGTTCTTTGACTCAAACGGCACAATTCCAGTCATGTGACACGGAGCGTTGTCATGCATAAAGATTCCATTTCATTTGCCTTCCAGAAAACAGATACTGTACAATGCTTTTCAGATAGTCCGTGGTGTTCATGGTCTGTTCGACAACAATCACGGGTCCCAATATTCCCCCAATCCTAATAGCCCCACAATCCTAACCTGTGTATGACCTATTACATAAGGGCGAGAAACTATTTGAATAGAAGACGCAGTCCCCAAAAACGACCAAGGACGAGTTGAAGGATGAATCGCGTTTCATCCGACGAGGCAACTCCCTTCTTATGTTAGACATTCCAGTCATAATATTCTCGGGTCTAAAGTAGGGGTATTTGGCGATGGTGCTTAAAAGAAGTGTATGAATGTAACGTTAACTACGTGGTGTCACATTAAATAGTGTTAGCGTAACTATATGTTCTGAAATAAATCTACTTTCATCTGTATTGTCTTGGGATCTAAATTGTGCCAGTGTCTGGTGCCGATTTTGTTTTACCAAGTGGAAGAGTCCCTGACGCTCCTTTTATTTCATGATACTGGACGTCCAACGCGATGTCTGCTATTGATGCTTTATTATGGTACCATGCCCGAATTACCAATGAGATGTGCAATTTCGAAGTTAGTAGTTATGTGTCATTGGGCGACTGAATTCTGCTCTCTATCAAATTTGCTTAGATCAGCAGAAGTTACACAAACTGACGTGATCAGAAAAAATATTCCTGAGATTCCCTTACAGTATTTAAAAAAAGAAATACCAACGAATTTTGTGCCTTCCATCTCATCTGGACGAGTTCTTTGCAAAATTTGGGGTGATCATAATATTTTTGCTCTTGAATGTAAGTAATAAATAAAAGACATGAAATTTTTAGTAAGTAAAATCTTGCACGATGTTAATATTTAATTGAGAAACATCCATTTTTTAAAGACATTATTCTTAAAAAGCTATTTAAATTCATAATATGCTTTAATTTAAAAATGTTTTCTTTAAAATGTTACAAGTTATCACAAAAATTAAAATTATAAGTATCTAGAAAGGAACAAATAAAAAGAACGAGAAAGCTCTACTTTTTCTACATTTAAGATAACGATTCCAAAATAGCTTTATACATTTTAATAATTATAATTATACAGCACAAACATCTATAAAAAATCAATACATCATCTTAAATAACTAAGTTTTTATTTAACAGGTGATAATCCAGCTGACATTCAACGATTGACATTTTGTTTTATGATGCTTGCATGTTACGTGTTTCTTCTTTTAAAGATAGGAAAAATGTTCTATGTAGTAAATACTCCAAAAATGTATCTAAATTTTATAAACAGTTTTTTAAAGTTTATTATCATTTATTTAAGTTATTTTTAATTTTTAAGCGATTTTCAATAAAAAAAATATTGAAAAAATAATTACAAATGTTAGAAATAAATCATACAAATGTTCCAAATTAACTTCACAATACTGATGGCAAGATCATTCACTATTCAAGGGCAGAAATGTGTTGTCAGTTTTATTACCATCCTGTCTAAAAATTAATTTGTACCTTATTTAATACACATATATCAAATGATTAGATGGGGTGAATGTTACTGTTCAGAATAAGCAGTATTAAAATAATAAGAAATTCTATACATACAGTGGCAGTCAAAAGTTTCTGGCCAGTCAGTTTCTCTGATTTATTTACCAGACGGTTTCAGCGAAGAAGATACACAATTGCTTCAAAACTTAAGAATATGTAAATGACCTTTGAAGACGTGATCATTTTGATTGGATACTGGAAACGCTTCACGTAAAGGGGTAGAATTCGAAGTTCGCGTTTGCAAAAGTTTCCATCCACTCCTAATTTCTTTGTTTTTTTCTGTCCGTAAAATGTGTTTTGGTCGTGTTTGTGAATGAATCAATGTGAATAGTATAGTTTGAATTCAAAATCGAAAAGCTGAATAATTATTATTCGTAAATGAGTGATTAGTTTGTCGCCAAAAAGCTAAAATTCTCGAGATATTGCGACAAAGTTATCGATCGGTAAATCGACTATAAATGATATTTAAAAATTGATTAAACATGGTCAGGGCCTTCAAGACTTTCTGAGGTCCGGGAAATCCCGGAAAAGGATTATTTTTGTAAACAGAATTATCAGGAGAAAATCAATTGATGACCCGCATAAAAATTCCGTTGCAATATCCCGTGATTTACGGAATGAAAATATTGCTGAAATAAGTCGATCCACCGCGTCAAAATGATGATGTGATGCAGAACTTTATGCAAGAGTTAGTCTTAAAAAATTTATCATGGGTAAAAAAAATCAAAGCACCCGATTGGCGTTTAAAAAAAAAAGCACAAAGTCTGGTCAAGTGAAAACTGGACAAAAGTACTATTATTCCATCGATCGAATTTAAAACTATTTTGGAAATGATGGCAGACACTACGTCCGATAATCGAACAACAAAAGATATGGTTTGACTTATGTTATTCCTACAATGAAGCTTTGCGGAGGACACGTTGTGTTGTGGGGAGTATTTTCATCAAAAAGTGTAGGTTCGTTACTTAAAATCTTCGGGAAGATGAATGATGCCATGCATAAGGATATCTTGCAAGATTATTTGCTGCTTTATTGGAGGAAAAATTCTGGTCGCAATTATTCATTTTAACGTGATAACGATTTAAAGATTGTTTGCAATTCTTGACAAGCAATGACTTTCGCCCAAATAATTTCGCTTTTGAAATGGCCAGCCCAATCGACTGACATGAATCCAATAGAAAATCATCGGAAAAAACTTGGGAAACGTGTGTAGAGTTATAAATATTTCAACTCAGCCGAAATTTCCTAAAATTTGCTAGAAAAAGGGAAAAAACGTATCATAGGCGATCTTTAACCGCTGATTGTATAAATGTCACGTTGCCGTGACGCAGTACTTATTATTAAAGATATTCTGATAAAATATTAACTGTAAATTCTGTTGATCACAGTAATTTTCTTTTACAATACCATTTTTTTCAAACTTTTGAAAGTGGCCTGAAACTTTTGAAAATATGCGTTTTCCTCCGTGCTTAATTTTATCAATTAAATTTATTGATATTTACATGTTATTCCATAAATAAATACCTATCTATTATTTCAATAAAATGTATAAGTATCACTTTAAAATTCCTCTTCATATGGGTATACTTACAAATTAACTGAAAAAATTTTTGCTGGCCGGAAACTTTTAACCGCCACTGTATAATATATTGCTTTTTTGCACATTTCATTTTTCTTTTTATCCCTGCTACCATTTACTAGTTTTATAATAGAAATAATAGGTTACCTATGAAACGATTGCCGGATTGAAATTGAATTCTTTTTTAAATGACTGTAGTTTGTCACCTTGTTTGGAAACAAGGGTGCCGATCTGATTAGACTGATACGCAGAAGACAATATTAAAAATATTCTTAACAAATCTTGTTACGCACAAAAGTTGAATGAATTCCTATGGAAGAAAATATGTCACACATATATAAAGGGAATATACGTAACAGAAAATTAGCTTGACATAAATAGAAATAGATTTCAACATAAATATCTATTTTTAAGTAAATAAAAATACATGAATGCCATGGGTTAAACGACTTTTGAAAGTAAAAGCAAAGTTAATTTGTCAATTTACAATATATAGGATACGCACGCTATATGCATACATATGTCCCGGATAAACAACAAAATAAATCGCTAAAACAATGCTTTCTTCCGAAATCCAAATTTTACGAGCAAACAAAATTAAACACTTTATTTAAAACATTTTTTTCCTTAAAAATTCTCAATTTTATCCTTTTTTTGGAGGTTTGATTGAATGATGTTTTATGGCAGATAGTTCCGCCGTGGACATGCTGTGCCAAATGTACATTTTTGAAGATATTGCTATAAAAAATTCAAATTTTTGAGGCACAGTTTCTGTCAGATATAATCATTTACTTTCATCAGTTACTTTTTAAAACTTACCTATTCTGTATAGTTAAAAATCAATCAATTGTTTTGAATTTATGCATATTAAGAGCATTGATTATGAAAAAATATACGTAACTCATTAATTGTTAAGATATAAAAATTAAAAATTTGAGAAGCCAACGAAAACAGAAATTTCTATTTTCCAAAAATTACTACTCTATATATCTATTCACATAATCTTCAATAACATTTTAGTTCGCAATCTTTGCTTAAAATTAAAAGACTATTATTTCTTTCGCAAAGGAATAGCAAGAATCGTAATGTTAGTTTAAGTGAAGGAATATGAAGTGAACATTACCATAATATTCCATGTAAAAAGAAGCAGGTGCGAAATACGTATAAAGTAGTTAAGATAATAACTGTGATTGTTGAAGTGCGAAATAATAGGACAACATTACTTTTATACCTAAATATATCGAATTTAAAAATAACTATCCTGTGAATATTTTCTGCAAAACAGTTTCATTGTATAGTTTCATAGATATTATATATATAAAATATTTGCACGAAAGACAAATAGTACATATTCGACACATAAATATTGGATTAAGCATAGAATGCTGCTTTAACATCGATAAAATATTTAAATGAGTTTCTCAATTTTGAAAGTCAGGACTTCATTCACGAACCGTAAAATAAAAGAAAAATAGTTAGTAAAACAGTTTCACATTCATTTTGATATACGCCCCAAATGAATTCTGCGTTTTAAATTGGGCTCAAATGATTAAGTCCTGGTTAGAACACTTTTTTAAAGTCATACATTATTTAAAGAAAACATTTTAATGTTTTCGTTATAATTGTTTGAGTGTAGACAATTGTTTGTTAAACTATTGATGCACTAATTTGCTAAATGCTATAATTAGTTAATTATGTTGCATTAATGCTAAATAATAATTAAATGTTCACGACTTGAGGATGGAACAGGTTACAGTTTAAAGAAGTACGTACGAATGAAATTTGAAAACACACATATAAATACATGGTAGGTACTTAGACAAAATTTTAAGCATACCAAAACTGTAGAAAATAGCATATCTTGTACAAATGTAGCAACTAACAACCATTTCATAATATGTATAATGAATATATCATATACTTCTTTCTCATTTATGCATAAAACAATGTATGTCTATTAAATATATATATGTGAAATAAGAATAAAAAATCTTTCTCTAAATCTTTTTCTAAAAATAATAAATTACTTTCTCTAAAAGTCACAATGCAGGGAATTTCGTATCAGCAGATTCCTAGTAATGGGCATAGATTCCCATTTAATTTTGGCACTGTAGAAGTATTACGTGTATGTGATAAAAGGAATTTAGGTTATAAAAACATTTCATATTTATTTACTTAAAACAGGTGTCACAAATAAAAAATTTAAAAGTTGACATGTTTCGGTTCATTCATAAGAACCGTATTCATAACACATAAAATCAGTCTATCAGTCTAGACTGATTTTATGTGTTATGAATACGGTTCTTATGAATGAACCGAAACATGTCAAGTTTCTCTGTATCAAATCATATATTTGTTTGAAAAATACAAACTAAACCTGAGCCGTGAAAATTGGTAGAACCTTAACGTGGCGTTATTACCCCAGGGTACCTTTGATAATTTAAGTATATATTAAATTTATGTATTTAAACACATGGCTTTAAGAAACGGTAATTTATAATTTTTCTCTATTCATGAACTCATTCATTTTTAAAGACGTTTAATCTTGTAGAGGTTAAGATGGAATAAAAATCATAATAAAAATTATACGTTTTAAGGTATCCGAACACTTTTAAAACGTAATTTTCAGTGAAAATATTGACTTTTCATTCTAGCAATAATATTAAAATTCAATCTTTTGTCTATCAAAATCTGTTTAAATTTTCTATGTACCTAAAGTAGAAGTCTAGTTACAGTCATTTACAAATACCAGCTTTTGAATTTTGTTTTAAATTTTTCTTAGCTTTTTCTCAAAATGATGTTTTTGAGGTTTTTATTATACGCAAAGTATACTAAAACAAAATATTAGCATGAAATGCCATGAAAATTTCTATACACAATTGTTTTTAAAGGAATAGACTACACACATGATAATATATTAAATAGTTTTATATTTGCAGTGGTAGATATATCAAACTTGAGACAAATTTTGCGAAATTCTCTATATTAACCCTTAACTACCGTGACAAAAATTGTCCCATAACTGCTGTGAGCGGTCTCTCAGACCGCTAAATCGAAATATGAATAAAATATCAACTAAGTGGTAAAAAATTGTTCACTTACCAATACATATCTACTTAATTGATTTATAAATCATCTTTCGAAACTTTAAGTTGATTTTTGAAGACTGAAGACAGGTATCCTGTTATATGAGAATAGTAAGGGGAAGCGAATTATTGTGAAAATCGAAGAAAAGAAATATGTAATTTTAAACTCATCTATTAACTGTTGAATAAAAATGTACTTTCTTTGTGAAAAATGTATGAATATCTAATAAAACTATAGTTAAAAAATAAAAATTAGATTATATTCCAAAAAAATATATCGTCATAGAAATAGAAAACGCAAAGTTTACATACCTACATATTGTTTTTATATGGAGCTAAATACATGAGAATTTATACATCATTATAGGAATTAAAAAAAACAGTACCTTACTACACAGCAGAAAATGTCGAGTTACAGCCATTGCATAACATTTTCGTACATTGAAGGCAGATTGGATCTTTACAATCAATGCACTGATAGATTGTTTTCCTTTTTTTACTTGGGGGGCATCTTCTACATGTTTTTCTATATCTGACCAATTTTTTACAAGCTCCTCAATTTCATTTTGTGTGAGGAACACAGGACGTTTTCTCGAAAAATTACATTCCATTTTTTCCATAATATCATAAAAAGCATAAAATTATCCGCAAAATAAAAACATCCTTCTCGGACAAAAACAGTTCCACAACTACTGTGAGCGGTACGTCAGACCGCTCCCCCAAGAAAAGAGATAAAAAAAAAAAAAAAAAAAAAAAAAAAAAAAAAAAAATTAGCTAGCTGAATGATAAGCGGAATGTGACCTTGGGGATCCGTTTCAGGAAGGTAGAAGAAAGGGTGAGGATCATTATCTATTTTGAGGGGAGGAAATGAATGCGGGAAAATATGCAGCGGTCTGACAGACCGCTCACAGTAGTTATGGGTTAATGCTTTAACTGCCATAACATCTAAGTAGAGATGCGATTATAATTGTGTGAAGACCTTGAAAGAGGTATTCTGTTCATCATGCAATTTACAAAATGTTTACATTATTTTATTTTTGAGTTATCATGTTATGCAAAAATTTCAACTTTTGACATAATTTTGACTAATTGTCTCTTTACAAACATTATTTATAAGTAATTGCAAAAAGTTTTATATTTTTACAAAGTTTTTAAGTAAATGTCATTATAAAAAATGTATTACAATGGAAATTTTCAACAAATCACTGCCGAATGTGCGCGGATACCTTAAAAGCATTATAAAATCCGAAATATCTTTTTTAGTATTTTTTCTTTTTTATCTATTGGATAAAAAATATTTAAGTCAGAAAAAATTTCAAGTTTTCATACAGAAGTTTTAAAAAATAAAGCATTTATACAACTTTATGTAACTTTCATAATACGTTTTTCAATCGCCTCCAAAAATCATTTTTTGGGAGTCTCTGGTGCTTTTTATCATAACGGACGTATTTTGACTATTTATAATCAATATTTTTTGCTAAAGTGTAGTCCAATGCTTCATTCCCTCTTTAGCCCACAATCAAGACGTGAATGCATTAGATTATAAAAATTGAGGCAGACAAAATACTCTCCAAAAAGATAAACCGCTTTTGATATCTTAACTCGATTCAAGTAGCAATTTAATTTTTAAATGATATGTTTAAAAAAAAAGTAAAAAAAAAAAAAAAAAAAAAAAAAAAAACATGGCATTAAAAATAGTGTCATTTAAAGAAAAATGTTGATGATCATAGGAATGCAAAATCAACAATAGTTTCAACGCAATTTATCGTTTATAAATGAAGAAGTAGTAATCTGTTAAAATATGTAAATCTGAATAATCTGTTTTTATAAATTATTTATCGAATTATCTACTGATAATTGGAAATTTATTTTTCGTATGACTAACAATTTATCAATCGTTAGCTTATAAAACAACGATTAGTTTTAATGTCGAATTACTTATTTTAAATTTTAACGGTTGAGCAATCGTTATTTTATAAAATAACTAGTTAAATCAAACAATCCAATAATTTTAGACAGTTTAACAGATTTAGTTATTTCACAAAATAACTATCCATTTTATGAAATAACTGAATTATATGCTTTAGCTGTAACATATATATGATGCCATAATAAAAGTAAAAGTGTTTTTTAAAATATAAAAACAGTGTTGCTAATCGAATAAAGTTTGTTTCAAAGTAGCTCCTTCAGAAGTGATGTGGGAAGTGACTTGGAACGCTTAAGTGCTAAAACATTACCTAATTTATTATTTGAAAATAAATTATATCCCAAGTGTTTAAACATTTATATATTTTAATTTATGTGTTTCATAAAACTGTGCAAAGATTTCACACAACCTAGAAATATTTAAATTTTTGGATTCACCTAAAAAACGTAGATTTCAGGTAAAAAATCCCATAATCTAATAAAGCACTTAAACGATTTTGATAACTTTTTTTTATTTATAGAGCTAAAATATAAGACTATATGTGACAGTAATAAAAATTAGTTTTAAAAAAATCTAAAAACATGAAAATATTCTTAAAACTTTGTTGTTCTAAAATAAAGAGTTTTAGTCGTAAAATAAACTGTTTGCGATATATCTTGAGCATAATCTAATGAATATGGACCACAAAATTTGTCAAAATCAGTCGAGGAGTTTCCAAGGAGAAGAGTCTTGATGCTCGCATATTTTTCATGAGGTTGCACCCAGTCTTCTCTCCCATTAAACAATAAAAATAGAAAAAAGGAAAATTTTCACTAAAAAAATATCCAAAAATTATGTCTTTATATTTATTTGCTTTCATTACTGCTGGGTTTCACTTTCTTTTCCGCTTTTGAATTGGTGATTCACAAACATTATTCCGTTGTGTACTGCAATTTGTAGCTTTACCAACAGATACAAGAGAGAAGTACAAGGCTTGGCATTGTCCCGGCACCTTACGAGCAAAGATGGCGCGTACACGGACAGTCAATTGCCCTTTTTGGATTGCGGAGATAAATTTATTTTACAGTACTGGCTGTACTCCTCTGAAGCAATAAAATTTCAAAATTACTTAAATTAAGCCGTGGGAAATTTTCTACTAAAAGTATTCAAAATTTATATCTTTAAATTTATTTATTTTCACAAATGCTGGATATCGCGGTCATTTTGGTTTTGCTAATGGGTTAGTGGCTTACGAATATTATTCAAACGTGTGCTGAAGTTTGTGGTTTTAACAACGGATAAGAATGGGACGTGCGATTTTTGCCATTGTCCAGTCAATTTACTGGCAAAAGATTGGTGCGTAAAGTCAACGATCCTGAAAGGATTTTAGCCTTGACACTTTTCGCACTGCTGGCTCTTCGCCTTTTAAGTAATAAAATTCAAAACTTATCACTTTTAAGCCGTGGAGAAATTTCCTTAAAAATATCTAAAAATTACATATTTATAATTATTTACTTTTATGAATGCTCGATTTATATTTATTTTTGTTTTTACCAACAGGGTGAATATTTATGAACACTATCCGATTGTGTGCTGCAGTTTGTAGGTTTGCCAACAAGTAAGAATGACAAATGCGAGACTTGGCCGCTTACTGGCAAATAAACGGCTCGTATAGTGAATGTCCTACTTGGATTCTAGACCTGGACACTTTTTCACGCTGCTGCCTCTGTGCCTTTTAAGTAATAAAACTTGAAAATTACTAAATCTAAACCGTTGAAAAATTTCTATGAAAAATATCCAAAAATTATATCTTTAGATTTGTATACATTCATCAATGCTGGATTTAGATTTTTTCCAGTGTTTACCAGCAAGTTGGTAGTTTATGAACGTTGTTTAATTGTGTGCTGCTGTTTGCAGCTTTACTAACAAATAATAAGAAGAAATGTAATGCTTGGCATCGTCTTTCAGCTTACTGGCATATCATTGGCTCGTACAGTAAATGATCCTGGTTGATCTCCAAACCTGAACACTTTGTCACATTAATGGCTCTATGCTTTTTAAGCTATATAATTTTACAATTACTAAATTTAAGTCGTGGAAAATGTTCTGTGAATTATATCTAAAAATTATATCTTTAGGTTTATCTACTTTCATCAATGCTAGATTTTATTTTATTTTTGTGTTTGCAAAAGATAAGGAGGTTCACAAATATAATTCCAAATATAATTCCATAGTCTCTGCAGTTTGCATCCTTACCAACAAATAATATCTTGAGCCTCTAGGCTTAGAACCGTCCATGCAATTTATTGATAAAGCATTGTTAAATCGCGTAGTAAATGACCCTGGTGCAATTCCAGGATTAGACACTTTTTCACTCAGTTGGCTCTACGCTTTTAAAGCAATTCAAAATTAAAAATTTTGTACGTTGATAAATATTGTTTTAGGATGTGTTTTATGTATTTTTTTTTCTTGTTGCATTGCAATGCAAATTATAAATTTAGTAGTGTTAGGAGAGAATTTCAACTTTTCTATACTTGTTTCAATTTCAATAAGTTGTGTCTTTAGTTCATAGGATGTGACTTTGACTTTTTAAGAAAATTTTTAAAAAGTTCTTAATTACACTCTTACTTTCTCTTACACTTCTTAATTCTCATAGCCCCCTTTTGTAAGTTAAAAGGATGGTTATAATTACCCCATCAAAAACTCATAAACAAAAAGGTTTGGGTAATTAAGACACCTATATTTAATCTTTATATTTCCCTACACACATTTGTTTCGGCTTCTTAAAATCATTAGAACTCCAAACTCACAAATCTGTTTATTAAATATTTTGAAGATTTTTTTAATTGTTATTTGTATCACAAAATTGCTTTTAACTAGTGATAAAAAATCTCTGAAATTAAAAATACATTATGAGGTTAATATTTAAGAGTGGAATAAAATTTTACCATACACAGTTTTCTCCATCAGAACGATGGTCATAATTATTCCCTGGTCATAATTACCCCTCCTGAATCTACTATTATTCAAAAAAAATTAAGGATTTCATTTTAAAGTATTTGTAAAATGAGACTTTCGTAAAATGTGCTGTGTGTTAAGCAACATATAAAGAGTACAATTCTAATGCTTGAATCTTTAGTATTAGCATTCTTATTCTTCAAGCTAAAAGACTCCAGAGTTTTAATTACTTTAGTTTTCGTGTAATTGCTTTCTAAAACTAGCAAATATAAGAATAGCAAATGTTCTGTCTCAAAATCTATACGTTAAAATAAAAACTCCTTAAGTCCAAGGATTTTCCGTAATGACTCCATTTTAATTAAACTGTAAGAATTTCATCAGAAGAAACGAATATACGTAATACATTAACGATTATATGTCTCGAATGTTATTCTTGTATTTATCATCTTAAAGTTCAGTGTTTTACTCTTTTCACATTAAAAAATGTATCGCAAAAAATATATTTTAACGCAACTTCTTTCAGCAATAGTAATGTATTCTTTAGCAATATTTCCATTATTATTTACAAAACACATATTTCTATCTGTCCATATATATGTATATATATATATATATATATATATATATATATATATGTGTGTTTACATATATATATATATATGTGTGTGTGTGTGTATATATTGGTTCTACAAATTTCATTTGTATTCATTTTATTTATTTATATATTTAGATTTTCCTCATTTCAATTGTTTTTTTCTATTAAATTCAAATGGTTAATATTGTTTACTATTAATGATCTTATATATATATATATATATATATATATATATATATATATGTGACGATTTCAGGAGAACTCGAATTATTTCCACTGGTTAAACAGAAACACGCAGTCATGGCAAGCGAGGGAAAAAACAAAAATAATAAATAAATGTAGAAGATCCAATAATTAGTCATGGGCTGCTGTAAATTCATTTATTAAATTCGTGATAATGAGGAAGGAAAAGCTCCTTGTTGCAAAAATTCCATCATTATTTCAGCGAGCTGTCCTCATCGAATAAGCAACCCAAGAAATCTTCAGAATCTTCCTTTCATCTCGAGACTTCCCCCTTTTAAACTGAAAAGAAAGTTCTGGAACATTCGGTAACCTCAAACCATCATTCTTTTATGTAAACAGAATTCTTGTCCAGTTACGAGGCTATTTTAAACAGACGATAAATTTATTTTAAAAAAAATATTATTTAACCAATTTATAATTGACTCCGAATTTTAAATATCTTAGGCAGACGATTGTTATACATGATTAATTTTAAGAGAAAAAGAAAAGAAATGAATTTATTAATATGCACATTATCGTTGACGGCAGAAAAATAAATAAATAGATAAAATAAAATAATGATATTTTTTGAAAGGTATGGTTTTGGAATAAATTTAATAAGAATTTCTTAAAAAGGGTTGATAAAAACATAGAAGAAATCAGTTTTATTTGGAATATTAAGAAATAAAGTTTTAATTAAGAATATTTTTAATTTAGAGCCATCTTTTTAAATTTACGCATACTGGAATAATGTTTTTTAAGGCAAATTAAGAATTTATATCGTCTGCACACAGATTAACAGATTAGATCTAGAAATAAGATTTTAATTTAATAATTGGAAGTAAGTACGGAATATTATTATAAGAAAATTAAGATAGTATAAAGGTTAGTTTTGGCGAAAAAAAAATTTAAATTTGTAATATTATCCCCCCTCCCCAAGACTTTGTATGAAATTGATAGTTAAATAAAACTACAAGTTCAGACAACAGAAATATAATAATTTAGAAAAGTTAAATTTTGGAATAAAACTGTCAAACTCAGGAAGCCAAGAGATGGAAGAAAAGAAAATTAACGCAATATAAAAAATATTAGCGATTAAAATAAAATAGTTAAGAGAAAATAATTCTGAATTAAATTTAGGTAGGAGCATTTCCCTGAAAGAAATACAATAATGTTACAACATCACTTACCATTTGTAAGTGCATAGGAGATAATACATATAATAACAGTAAATAAGTTATGAATATTAATAAGCAAGAGATAAAAATATAATAAAAACAATAAAAGTTCGTTCTCATGGAAGTTTAAATAACTACAATGACTTAATGCATAGTTTATTTTAAATAAGTCCTTTAAATGAAAAAAGTCTTTCAAGAATATATAAAAGAGTCTTTTTCAATGTCCAGTGAATACAGTCTCTTTAATTAAATATCTCCAAATCTAGTTTAAGCTTTGTTTTTTATGTTATGTTGGATCCAACATCTTTTAATAATATATCAATTTTTCAATAATAAATAGCATTACTCTCAATATCAATAATAAATAATATAGAAAAATTTAAATAATAACAATGTCAACAATAATAAGTAATAGTATAATAAGACTCCATATCCTAATATTTTTCAATAAGAGTATAATTAATACTAAACTTCATCATAGAAATCATAATAATAATAATAATAGTAAAACAAGAGTATAATCAAAAGAAAATATCACTATTTGTTTATTATTGATAGGGAAAATATTGGTTGAGGATAAAAATAATTACATAGCAACTAAATAATTTTCTTATCTTCTAATAGCATAAGAAATTATTTTTTGCTAGCCGAAAGTATAAATAAAAAAAATCATAATAATTCCAAAATCCAAATAAAATTAAATCTAACTACTTAGAAAATGGACTCTCAACCAGTATTTCCTTACAATAATTCCTCTCTGATACTCTTTTACAAAATTGTCAAATTTGGTTATAAGTTTTCAATGCCAAATGTAGAATAATGTTTTATCCACACATGGTTTATAAACTTTAATAATAAAATACAATAGGAATAAAAGGTGTCATTCTTAATTGAGAAATGGAAATAAAAAAAAGTGTGCTTTTTTGAAAAACTTTTAATCTGTAGTTTTCACAATCACTGAAAATCACATATTATGTTATAGGTTTGAGTAGAATCGTTAGATTTTATAACTATTATCATATAATATCTGCTGAATAAATAGAGTAATACTAATGTCAAATAAATGAGTAAATATAGTTAGACTTAAACACCCTTAAAATTAATTTATCAACATCAATTTGAAAGCTTTTACAATCAAAGTGTTCACCTTATGCCTGCATAAGGAGCCCAATTTAATCCCAAAAACTCCCAAAAACAAGTAATATTCTTGTAGCGCTCCAAGAACATACCCGCTGATGTTGAAAATTATGGTTTTTTTTATGGTAAATGGTTATGGTAAAAGTTTTTTTATGGTATTTTTTTTATGGTTGTTTATGGTAAATTTAATCTATTGTCTTGACTTTAGTTTGATCTAGTGATTGTATCTGAGGTTTTGTTTGTTTTTTGGATTGCTCATGAAACAGTTTAAAATCTTCGGGTGAAAAATAGGGTCTTAATTTAGAAACATGCACAATAACGGAATTCTGTCCTGTCTCATAATTAAATTTATCTATTTCATAAGTTACATCAGAAAGTTTATTTATAATTTTATATGGTCCAGAGAAAGTAGGTTCTAATTTTCGAGTGTTAGGGTATTTGAATTCTTCATAAATTACAGAGTCTTGTATTTTTAATGGGCATTCGACAAAATGTCGATCATAGAGTCTTTTACTTTTAAGGTGAAATTCCTGAGTTCGCGCTTTCGCAATTTTGAGGGCTTTGTCTACTGGTGTATACATTTTAATTGCCTCACACAAAACCATTACCCACCATTTAAAAAAAAATTGAATCAAAATTATCGTGAAAATTATAACTATATTTAGCTGCTAACTTTAACCAGAAATTTTATCTAATAAAAATAGAAATTGTAAATATCATAGTTATACCTTAAATTGTGATCAACTTTTTAATTCTATTATTTTATAAATCATAAACAGATTCAAAAATTTTAATTATAGGTAATTCCTTACTTAAAACCACAAAATTTACTAAAAAAAAATTAATCACATTTATCAGTCAAAATTCCAGCAACAGCCTTGCACAGTTCCATATTCTTACTGAATTTAAATAAATTATAAGAATCCGGGAACCAAAGCTCACTGTAACCAGAAATTCTAACAAATAAAATGAAAAACATAAATGTTAACTTAATTTTCAGCTCAAATGTCTAGTTGTAGGAACATTATCATGAAAATACTGCATTCTGAGAATAGTTCTTGATAACAAACAAATATCAATAAAATAGAATATGTACTTTTTAAAAGTAAACTTGAGCTACTAAGTTTTTATATAATTCCTTATTATTACAAAATTGCCTTTAATCGTGCATAAAAATGTCATAATAGTCTTAATAAGTAACAGTAAATATCTTAAGAATAAAATATTTCAATCTACAACACATAATAATGATAATAATAATGCTCATAAATTGGTAAGTAAGTAAGATTCACAGATAAATAATCAAATAAATAAATAAATTAGTAAATTAATAAATTAACTTCAAATTACTCTCATCAATAAAATAATAAATAAATAAATAAATAAATAATAAATACTTTCCATCAATCATAAATAGAATTGAAATAATAATCAAAACATTTAATAAAATAAACTTACAGTTCCCGAAAAATCTTCAATAAAATCCATTCTTTATTAAATTCCTCATCAAATACCTTTCGCATACTCACCACTTTGAAGTTATCAATTTTCAAAAATTTGTCATTATGACCATGATTATCTTGAGTCATCAGTTACACATAAACAGCAAAAAGGTGGAATATCAGGCCTCAGGAATTCACGAGATATTTAGAAGAAATCTTTCAAACCACTCGGACAGAAAGCTGTTTAACATTAAAATCTCCTCTGTTACATTCACTCGAGGAATCAAAAGGTAATGGCAATTCTTGCTTAATAACACTTTCAATCATGGCGGGAAAAATTTTCGGCGATTCATATTTTTGTCATCACTTCGTTTCAGTAGATTCATTAAATTCATTTACATAGCATTTTACTTCTTCAGTAGATTCATTTCAAAATCCGAAACAGGCACTAGCACAGGCATTACCTATCCTGTGCGACTTTTCGATTAGTTGTGACGATTTCAGGAGAACTCGAATTATTTCCACTGGTTAAACAGAAACACGCAGTCATGGCAAGCGAGGGAAAAAACAAAAATAATAAATAAATGTAGAAGATCCAATAATTAGTCATGGGCTGCTGTAAATTCATTTATTAAATTCGTGATAATGAGGAAGGAAAAGCTCCTTGTTGCAAAAATTCCATCATTATTTCAGCGAGCTGTCCTCATCGAATAAGCAACCCAAGAAATCTTCAGAATCTTCCTTTCATCTCGAGACTTCCCCCTTTTAAACTGAAAAGAAAGTTCTGGAACATTCGGTAACCTCAAACCATCATTCTTTTATGTAAACAGAATTCTTGTCCAGTTACGAGGCTATTTTAAACAGACGATAAATTTATTTTAAAAAAAATATTATTTAACCAATTTATAATTGACTCCGAATTTTAAATATCTTAGGCAGACGATTGTTATACATGATTAATTTTAAGAGAAAAAGAAAAGAAATGAATTTATTAATATGCACATTATCGTTGACGGCAGAAAAATAAATAAATAGATAAAATAAAATAATGATATTTTTTGAAAGGTATGGTTTTGGAATAAATTTAATAAGAATTTCTTAAAAAGGGTTGATAAAAACATAGAAGAAATCAGTTTTATTTGGAATATTAAGAAATAAAGTTTTAATTAAGAATATTTTTAATTTAGAGCCATCTTTTTAAATTTACGCATACTGGAATAATGTTTTTTAAGGCAAATTAAGAATTTATATCGTCTGCACACAGATTAACAGATTAGATCTAGAAATAAGATTTTAATTTAATAATTTGAAGTAAGTACGGAATATTATTATAAGAAAATTAAGATAGTATAAAGGTTAGTTTTGGCGAAAAAAAAAAATTAAATTTGTAATATATATATGGAAAATTTCATGAAAACATGTCATGTCTGTCACATAGAACGATTTTTGCCTGCCAATATTTTAGAACGGAAAAATGCGACTTGTTTTACCGGAGATATCTCATCAGTTGAATAGGATGAAGGAAACTTTTCGAAAATAACGGTGGCAAACAAGCACAGCGGTTTTTAGCAGTGTGACAGATATGACAAGTTTTCATGGAATTCACCATATATATACTGTTTAATTATTTGTTTACTTAAGAACCCTTATTTTGAAATTCAGACAAAAAAGTGATGTTTTGATAATTGTATTTTTTAATTGCCTTGATATTTTTTATCTTGAAGTAAATCATATTTAATTATTAATCTGCAATTTTGAAGCCCTGAAAAAAAAATTTCGCTTCCCTATAGAAAATGTCAAATTTCACGTTTGTGAATACCATTTTTATGAAAAATGAAATCCCAATATGTTTGGAGTAGTATATCTTAGGCAAATAACATCCCGTTTCTCTTTCGAAAAAGGCGAAAAAAAAGGGATATTTCATTAACTCATAAGGGAAAATCACAGAAAGACGATAGAGAAACGGGATGTTTCATTTTCTTTAGGGAAAAATGTGATGATGGACATTGCTTTTCTTATAAATTTTGTCATTGTTTTCGCCCAATCCAAAGTTGCGGGTGTGACATTTACACAATTTACATTACTCACCAGCGAAATTATTTTTGAGCATTGGTTTCAATTTGTAGGAATTTCAATATAGACCACTTACATATACATTTATCCAAATCTGAAAATTGTCCGTATCATTTATTTATTAAAAAAAAAATATTTTCTACCTGTTGCGTGTGTGACACAAAAAGGACATGCATTTTCATCTTTCAGTGCAAAAACGCAAAACTCTGTGAATTATGACAACTGAGTGAATTGATTTTTTTAAATATTAAACAGTAATACTTAAGTAATTATTCTATGAAAAAATTAAATTACTTACTAAATTATTGCTTTTGTAGAAAATATTCAAAATTTTCTTTGCGGGTGTGACGCCCTGTTGCGGGTGTGACTTGTACAGACAATAAAATAATGACATGCACAAATATTTTCAAGGCAGATTTTTTTTAATTGAAGAATTAATCAATGTTATAATTATAATGTCTAAAGAGGAAAATATCAAATAAATTTCATTTCCAATCTTGAATTTATAATTTCTGGTGGTGGTAGCTTTTTTTTACAAAAATGCCCTTTTTTTCCCCTAGGATACATCTGACTGACTGGGCCAAAAATAAAAATTCTTAAAATTTTTTCAAACATTCTAATTCTATATCATCACCATCCATTTGTCTTATTTGCCCATCAGAGTTTTCTCTTTTTTAATGTCAAGAATAAAACAACTTCTACAAAATCTCCAGCTACACATTCATTATTGGATATTATATCCTTGTCAAAGTATGGATACATCTGACTGCCTGAGCCAAATATACACATTTTCTTGATTTTTTTTTCAGATACTCTTATTCTATATCATCTCCATTCATTTGTCATTTTGTCCATCAAAGTTTTTACCTTTTTTTTTTTAATGTGGAAAATAAAACAGCTTTTACAAAATCTCCAACTGCACTCTTATCTTTGGATATTATATTTTTGACAAAATATGATAACAAACAAATTCTCTTGTAATCACTTTCTGAAGTTATTGCGACATTAATTATTCCTACGTCAATAGAAACAAACATGATGTATCGATTTAATGTTGAGCTCCGATTGTGCTTGGTGCCAGCATGCATGAAGCATTTTTACAATATCTTCTGAAATTTCACATTCAGCAGAGTTCTTTTATATTTTTTAGGACTTTTTCTATACACATAACAAAACCTGAAGCTGAATTTATAGTTGCAGAGTGTTACTAGCGTTACTAATTTCTTGGCAACTGCACCAACCCTGTCGACAATTCCTTTATCATGAGATGAAATGCAAAAGATTGCCATCCTTTACCATGATTTTTTTAAATAGTCTCTTCTTTTCTCTCCTTGCTTTGTCTCTTTCCTCCTCTTTTGGTAGCTATGCTTCATATTTAAAAGGGTTTTCTTAAATCTTTTTTCGATGATATCGTGATCTTTCTGCACTCTTCATTCTCTGCAAAAGAGAAGAAATTAATGTGTAAACACAATTCGATGTAGCACTTCCAGTCCGAAAATATATGCTTAACAAATTGTTAATATTTATCCCTTGAAATTTCCAATCTTACATAAAGTTAATTATGTTAAATTTTGGTTAATTTCAAACTGACTATATCCATTTTATGCTAACTTAATAAACATTTTAACAGTTTCTATTATTCTTACTTCTACTTTTTATTTAATTTGAATTAAAAGAGAAAAAATCTTCCCCTAATATTACTTTACTTATTTAAAAAACTAAAAATATATATATTAGATAAATACTGTCAAATAATAAAATAAAAAATATATATATATAACAAACAAAACAAAATTAACAAATTTAAAGAAAACTGCTAAAATATTGTTTCGTAATTTTCTTTTTTTTAATTTCTATAAAAATCTTACCTTTTAAATTTATTTTTAATCATATATCACTAATAAAATTATTTTTTGTAGTAAAGCAACAATTTTATCAATCCAAACTGAATAAATCAACTGCACACAGTGTCACATGCTCAGATGATGCAAATTTTTATTTATTAACTGGAATTCACTCTATTAAATCAAAGGATATATTTAAAGCTGCCAAGTAATGTTTTCCAGCATATTATTCTTATATAAATTTACATATAATTTGTTCAAATATACATTTGTAATCAATTTTAAAAGACATTGCGGGTGTGACTTTAATTAAGTGTCACACCCGCAACAGGGACATGTCACACCCGCAACGCTCAATAATTATAATTAAAATATTAATTAATTTTTTTGTGTCTGTAATTCAAAGTATCTTAATAAACTATTTTTGAATATAAAGTTTCATAACTTTAAGTCAAAAAAATTTTTCTGTAGAGATATAATTGTAACTTTTTGTCGCGGGTGTGACACAATAATTAAGAGTAATTAAATATGTTTACCTTTTGTAATGAAGATTAGTGAACATTTCTCTGCAGACAAAAATTCTCAATAATAGCTGTCAGATCATATATATCGAAGTTTGGAGATTTTTAGAATTTTTGTTCAGCTGTACGAGACCATGAAATGTAAAGATATTTGCCGCAGTCTATTTTACAAAGTCATAGTGTCATTTTATTGATTAAAATAAGTATGTTAATGACAAAAATGTAATTCTTTTTTGATAAAATATGAAATAGTACACTCTTCACAGTTTATATGCAAAATTACAATCATATTTAAAGAAATTTAAATTTTCATCTTCATGTCCATTTTTTTGTGGATTGGGCGTTTTACTAAAAAATGTCACGAGGCCCCACTTATTTTTTCTTTCCATGTTTTTGTACATAGGTTCAACTATTGCGTGACATATTTTTTTTCATACAACTGTGGCGCTTTTTTGAAATAAACTACTTTAAATATTGCAGATTTTGGAAATTTTTAATACTTAACAGGTTATAGCTACTAACAGCAGCAATATCGCCGTGCAGTACTATATTATTTATCTTGTCCTAGTAGTGCACTTTCATATTCCATAAGAAAACCTTTAGGGTATTATAACTTAAATAAGATATTAAGAGCGGAAAATGGACAAAAACGTCATTTTGGCTGTACTTTGGGGCAACATAATAATGTAAAATAACAATGCCCCATGGAAACAAATTTTAATAAGCAGATAGTGTTATACTATAAGTTTATGCCAAAGGATTTTTGGAATGTTGTTGCTTGCCAGAGATGTACCACTCCAAACATATTGGGATTTCATTTTTCATAAAAATGGCATTCACAGCCTGAAATTTTGATATTTTCAATAGGAAACAGGGAATTTTTTCAGGGCTTCAAAATTGCACACTATTCATTAAATAAGATCTACTTCAACATATAAAAAAATCAAGCAAATAAAAAAATACAACTACACTTTATCTGATTTTCCAAAATAAGGGCTCTTAATGAGCATTGTTCCAGGCGTAATATATGTTGTTTGTATGAATCATGATACTACATTGTGAATTTTTTTCAAGATAGAAGTTGATTTGTAGTGAAATATAATGGTTATTATATATAAACATGAAAATTTTCACATTTATTAAACAGTCTTTACTTTTTAATATGCTACTATTAGAGTTTTTGTTTAACAGTAGGTCATTTTGAAAATGTTATATGCTTATTATCTATATAAAATTTCATAACGGCATCTAGACATAGGTTTTCAATATATCATTAGCGTAATAACTTACAATCAAAAGAAATCTTTTTTTTATTTTAGCAATAGGCAAACGCCGTAAAAGATGAGGTCATATTCTAGTTTTATCATGTTAATAAGCACAATCGACTTAACCAATGGACAGGGCAGTATTCCAGTGACGTAACAATTGGTAAATGGCGATTTTTATAGCCGAACCGAAAGAATGAGTGGAGTTCATTTATTTTCGGATTATTAACTGGAAATAAATTCTAAAGTACAGATATTCTTTTTAGTGTACACAAAATTTTCAGCAATCATTTGATGATATATGTACAACAAGCAATAATAGTGTGATCATAGAATTGCTAAAAATGAGATTTTTATAATCTGAAACTGTAAGGATGAATAGGGTACACTGTCCAAATTTCTTATTTATACATAAAAAATGTAGGTATGCTAATTGAATCTTTCAATGCTTTTGTTGATTTTCGACGAGTTTAAAATGTTAAGAATTCTTAAAGACCCACCTTTTGTAGAACTCAATCTGATAACACTGCTGATTACATAGTTTTACCACATTTCATCGTATCCTTGGTGAAATCTGTCTATATGCCTTCCTAGAGGGATATGAGCTATGGTCTTTGGCAGAGGCACAAATCTTTTTTATTCTTTCTGTTTACCTACTGTGGATAGTATATAAATGAAAAGAATTTCTTTTGAACTTTCCAATTTATATTTTATTATTTTTTTTTTACTTCTATAGTAATTTTTCACACCTACTTTTAATGTTTTTAAAATATTGTCCTTTCCATCTTCATATTAAACTGTAGCTTTACGTAAAATATTTAAATATTTTAAAAGAAAAGTGAGTAACCATTTACTTTGTACAATTTACATTTACACTGTCCTTTCTATCTTACTATTATACTGCAACATTACGTAGTATATTTACATTATTTTAAAAGTATAGCCAATAACCCTTCATTTTATACAAAGTATACTAAGCCGGCAGGACGACTGCCGTGAAATGTAATACCAGGACGGATATGGGGTTCAGGAAACCCCAAATATATTAAATTGCATAGATAAAAATAATCTTTAGAATTCGATCTGTTAATGAAATTCATCATAATTATTCTTTACCTTGAAAAATGATAGCTAAAATGTTAACATTTTTCGTAATTTCAAATATTAATAAAATTATACATTATTGTGGATAAGATTACTGGGATTTATGAATTTTCATAAATATTAGGGTATACATAGATCAGAAAAGTATTATCGGATTTTTTTACCGTATTCACACCCAAAATTGTTCTATAAAACTAAAAATAAATCTGAATTAACTGTTTTCATTCTCTACGCACGTAATGTAATTTTTGATGCAGGTACTGATGGACTTGACCTTTTCAATTTATATGAAGAGGCAGTTGATGATTATTTTCTGGCATGGGGTGTCATACTATCCCGCGCCCATCCTGAAGGTTTAAAAAATTTTCAAAAACATTTAATTTAGAAAACTATTACCATCTAATCAATCCTTCCTCATATTGATTTACCAAACCTCTCTACATAATAACTTTATAAATTATAGCGAACTATTATAATTAGCCTTATTTACTTCATACACTTTCCTGGAATGAAATCTCCACATTTCTGCATTACTTAAATCATACTTAATTAAAATTTAATGTTATATTTTATTTGATAAAATATTGCAAATTATATCGAAACATACGCCATTAAAAAGCTAAATAACTCATTTCCCTTATTTGTTTTATGTATAAAACAAACATTTTTATTTCAGTATTTCACTATTTTTATTTCAGTATTTTTGTTGCCACCAATGGCAAAACACTGAAATTCTTTTTAAATATAACAATGTAAGTCTCAAATCTTTTTTGTTCTTTATTTCACCACAGTAATGTAAATAAAACGCAATACATATGTAGAGTATATAAATATTTAATATTACATTATATCCATAGATTTAACATAAAAAATAATAATAAATAAAAACATGGTAGATAATTTGTGGCTATAATTGTTTTGTTGACAATGCAATGAATTTAATATACATGTTTTAAGTAATGAAGAAATATTAATTATGTGTAGATTTAAAACTATTTATATATCATTAAAAAACACAAGAAAGCGAAAATAATGCTTCAAGATTAGATTATGAAACGCTTTCCAAAACATTTAGAATAATATTAAATAAGGTAAGACTGTTTAATAAGTTAAAACATTTTATCTAATTCAAAAGTATGAAAACACGTTTTCTATTCCACAGGAAACAATTTGTAGTAAACCTAAGCAATGTGTAACAATTTTATTATATATAAAATAGTATAACATAATTAAAATATGCCGCAAATAATGCCCCCCCCCCCTAATAACATTATGTAAGGGGTTTTGTGTGGCTAATTAAATGTACAATATATATTAATTGTGCGTCATACTCTAAAAACTGAATATTTTAGTGTCCTTCACAAAAGAATATTAATTGTATTACGTTTCGACGGGTATGAAATCATTAAAAACACTTAAAACTATATAATTCCAAAGGCCATAATGTAAAGGAATACTTTTGAGTGCCCCTGTATTTGAACTATGCATCTGATTTTACTAAAATTTGATAACTTAACAAAATTTTGCAACATATATGCACTTTTTCACGCAAATTTTATACGTTTCGGTTGAGTAGTTTTTGTTCTGCTGTAGGACAGCAGTCAGGCTTGCCGACGCACATACCCATTTGTTTTCTACTTACGTTTTTCCGAATATTGTATTATCATGGCAAGAAATGATTCCAATGTAAATATATATATACATATATATATATATATATATATACATATATTCCATTTATGAAAGCTGAAAAATCAAGCTTTTAATTGAATAAAAATTTATAATTTAAAGATACATTTAATGCACAATAGGATCACGACTTTAGGATCAAATTATTCATGTTGATCTACATAAATACAGTTGAGCCTCGTTAACATGAGCCTGAAGGGAAATGAAAATTTTGTTCATGATAACAGTAATTCATGTTATTAGTATAAATTTTTTGTATTCGCTTATATAGGGGACATTGAAAACCATTCATGTTAAAAGTATTTCATGTTAAGCGTGTTCTTGTTAACGAGGTTTGACTGTACATCATAAAATATTTAGCCAAATTAAAAAAAATAAACAATAGTATGTTTTCTAAAAAGTATTTAGAAATAGAAACACATTTTTAAAATAAGAATTACGAAACCAAATAATAATTTATTTTTTCAGTGGAAAAAAAATATCATAACCGAAGGATTAATGTTCTTAAAAAGAAAAACTCCTCTGTATTGAACTGAAGGAATTTTTCTGAAACAAAATAAGAAATAATATTTTTTTCCATAGAATTAAACTTGAGTTTTCAGGTTAGACGAGAAAATAAATTAAATTTTATTGATTTACAATTTCTGTATTGCCTCTTATTTCCAGATCAAACAATTCTTTAAATGAAAGAACCTTGAAATATAAAACTATTTTTATCGATTATATCTTGAAAAAAAAAAAAGAAAATTTGACAATTTCTAAAATCAGCATGAATTTACATTTATTGTTTTAACATATATTGGCATTTTCGAGTACCTAAATAATTGCAAATAGGATTTATATTTATATATATAAATCGTACTATTTTTATCTTACATGTATATATATTCATTTTTTATGAATGTATATACGGTGATGAGCTATATACCAGACTATGCGGTGTCATAAAACGCACCAGCCTTCTTTTGAAACAACTGCATATCACCAACCAATCCTGGTTTAATATGCAATCGTTGCAGTGTAGCGAATACAATTGGCAGAACATATTCTACTTTCTGCAGATTTTAAAACTTACAGCAGTTTAAGATATAAAAATTTTATAAAATATATACACAGACAATTGTTTCGATATGCAGTCTTGTCTCATTATGAAATAATTGTAGTGTAGCGAGCAAAGTTGTCAGAATATATTATACTTTCTGCGAATTTTAAAACTTACAACAGTTTAAGATTGTAAAATTTTAAAAAATATGTACACACACAATTATATATGTATATATATATACATATATTATGAAACAGTGTTAATTTTAAATGTTTTAAGCAGCATTATTATTTACAACTTGAAAAAAAAATTGCAGCTTCATTTGTAAGACTTTCAGTACTATGTAAGGATGATTCATGAAGTTGAAGCTTCGATTTCGCTTTTAATTTTAAGAAAATCTTTAAAAATCGAAAATTTTATTTTAAAAAAATCTTTATCCTGGATAAACCTCTGTGATTTTAAGCCATATCTTGAAAAGAGAATTCTTTTATAGTTAGACTTCTTTATCACTAAAAATTGCGAACAAACAAGGCTACTTATAAAAACAAAATATATATAACAATAATCCTTTATTTAGCATCGTTTATTTTGAGTGAATTTCGTAGAAAATTAAATCTCATCCGGAAAATTTTAATATTTTAACTTATTTCTAGAGTGTCATTAATCAAAATTATTCTTCAAAAAAATACATTATAAATCAATTTATCTACTTTTGTGGATTTTTTTCTTTAACTTGGAAAGGGAGTCATTTTTTATCATATTAATTTTTTTCATCCCTTTCAAATTTAAAGTTTTTTATTTTTTTATTTTTTTAGAGAGAAATATTAGATATGAATTCGTATTTCAAAGATTTGGGTTGTTTTCGGTTTATGATAAAAAGTAATTTTGTTCATCTTTTCGATGATATTGATAATCGATTTATATTTTCTATATTTCTTTTTAACACGAAATTACTTTTTTATACATATTTATTACTTTTTATTTCATTTTATTATTATTCCCAGTTATTACTTCTTAATTAATTGTTATTCATTTTTTATAAATGTCTCACCTGATTTGTACATCATATGTAGCTTTATTTTAAAATAAATCTGAACTTGTGGCAGTTCGATGTATTGAGTCATCAAGTTTTTTTTCGCCGATGAAGAGCTATATTCCAGACTATGCGATGTCAAAAATGCACCAGTGGTCTTTTGAAATAGCTGCACATCACCGTCCAATCCTGTTTCAATATGCAATCATAACAATGTAGACTTATTTTTTTAAATGAGGGTTGTCGAAGTATGTTAATTTCTTTCGAAGGAATCCCTAAAAATCAAAATCAGGTCGACCTTATGAGTTATGTTTTGCTGTTATATCGATGTTAGATCGATTATGTTGTTATATCGATGAGTTGCGTTTTGCTACCAATTGAGTTCGTGCTTCCGGAGAACTAAATTCTGCAAATGTTGTGAAGGATGTAACCATGGGGAGCCTATCAGCACATACATCAGATCTCCATCATTTGTCCCAGAAGTACATTTTCAAAGATTCTGCTTTTTCCCTTATGATCGAGCATAAATTATCAAGAAATCAGTATCAAGGGCTACGAAGTGTTACCTTAGAAAATTATTGTAAACTTTATTCTTCGTATAAAATCATGCAACAAGCTAAGTAAAAATGCTATCTCTTTAAATCACAGTCAAAAAGTTTTTTTTTTTTTTCAAAAGCAAAAGCAAATGAATGACGTATGGGCGCAATTTTTTTTGAGACATCAATTTCGAATTCCTCTTCCTTGCATGGAGTGTCTTTAATACCAATCAATATGATCACGTGATCAGGCATCATTTACATACATCTAGTTTTTGGAGCAATTGCACTTCTTCTTCACTGAAATATTCTGACAAACAAATCAAAGAAACTAAACGGCCGTAAAATATTGACCGCCACAGTACTAAGAATTAATTTATTTTAGTGGAAATCTATATTTATATATGGCATATAGTCCATGTGAAGTATTTCTGTGTGAATCTTTTGAAATATTTAAGGATAAAGATACAGACGTGAATAATTTATTGCTATTCTTTAAAAAAAATTTTATTTATTTTGAATCATTAAACATTTATTATTTTGAATCGAGTTGGCTACAAAAATTTAAATCTTTTTTATTTTCTTGAATGTTAAATTCATAAAATTACAATTAATAAAAAAAAATGCTCATGTTTAGAGATTTAAAACATATAAAAGGCACGTAAAACTTCTTGAAATACCTGCCATCGCAGTTTTTTTTTAAACTTTTGAAGTAATATTTGAAACTTTAAGTATTTTTTTAACTGACAATTTGACAAATTATTACATCTGTACAAGTTTTACAAAACATTGCAACTAAGCAATAATGAAAATCTTAAAAGGAATTCAGCATTACAGTATTAATGAAATCTTTTAAAATAATTTCGCTGAAAAGCTTGTACGGTATCTTAAAAGTACCTTTTACGAAATGAAATAATTTAACCTTTTCGGAAGCAAATTTTACTATCAAATTTGATATGTTAATAATCTTAATTATATCCAACCGAATAGATTTACTGAAGTTTAAGGAATTTGTCATTGTTTGAATTATAAAAAAAAGTTTTTAGTTACGATATTGTTCAATTTATATTCATAAGATAAAAATATAAGGGTTTATTTTTAGAGACGTTTTGAAAATATCGTATTACAAAAGGATTTGACAAGTGTTGGAACAAATTTCCAATATTTTTTGCTCACATGCATCACACCTGATGTGTTCTAAAAAGTAACTTATATTTGAAATTTAAAGTATGAAGTGTATAATTAACCCTTTTGTATTTGATGTACTTTTAATAATACATGTCTTTTAATCTAAAAATAATTTATTTTAGGAAATAGTTTTGCTACTAATTACATGTAGTAATGTTATTATATGTCTATGAGTACTACATGGCTCCATTAATACTTAGACATTTTGTAATAATAATAATAATCATTATTATTTACTTAATTATCTTTGCGCCTTTTGCGATTCTTTTTTTTTAAGTATATATTACGCTCTTTAAATTTAAAATAAAAAATACTTTTCCGAAATAACCATGTAAAAGAAAACGAAAATACATTTGAAAATTGTGACACAAATTAAACATTTAAACATTGTTGAAATACAATATTTTCTAAGCATCTTAACAATTCTTCCTCAGCCTATTGTCAAAATAATATGAATTGATTAGTATGCAAAACAACATTCGTTATGCTTTAGATGATGAAATATTCTTTAAATATTAATAAATTTTAATAGATAATTAGTGTTAATCTTATTAACGTAAAAGTAATTTTTCAAAAAACTGAAAAAAAAATCGACCCGCAAGGGTAGAAAAAAAGAATGATCATTGGTGCAAAGAGAATTAAATAATCTGTTATTATTATTATTATTATTATTATTATTACTATGTGCAGAAGTAAAAATGGAGTCATAATATGAAATGCATAGTCATACTTAAAATATATGAATAAATATTTAAAAGGTGTTTCAAAAATAGATATTTTTTATTTATTATTCACCTTAGATCTTTCGTATGCGTCCATTTTTAAAGGAATATAAAAGAAGATAATTCATTGGAAATAGAAAACGTAAAAAAAAAACAAAAACAAAAACAATACGCGTGTACAAACAAAGTCACGATGAATTCATCGAAACACCAAGGATATTGTACAAGAGTGCGGTATGTTTGTAATGCGTCATTTCTTATAATGTTCCAACACTCTGTTACAATATCCTTGGTGTTTCGATGAATTCATTGTGACTTTGTTTGTACACGCGGACTGTTTTTGTTTTCTTTTACGTAGATTTCGTAAGAAATACTACCTATTGCAATCGCACCAGTTTATCTATCTATCTATCTATCTATCTATATATCACTTTTTTATGGACACGATAACTTCTATAATTCTTCACCAATTTCCATCAAACTGATACATAAAATCAAAGGGGATAAAATCTTGGCTAAGTTTGTTAATGGGCAAAATCGAACCAAGACGGTCGGAATAGGGGGCATTTTTGTGAAAACCGAAAAAAACGCCACAACTTCTTAATTAAAGTAGATATCGAATCGATTTAAATTTTATATTACTTCTTAAAAATGGACCAAAAGTATATTCATGACAGATTTTTGATAAATTTAGAAGTGGGCTCAAAGGGCGAAAAAAAACAGGGATTTTGAGAGAAAAAAATTGATAACTTCATCAATTTTCAAGATATCAAGTCCAACTAAATTTTTTGTAAATGTTCTTTAAATTATCTAAAACTTTTGTATTTACAAGTTTTTGATAGGACCAATTTTACTGATGAAAAAAATTAAAAACGAAAAGAAAAAGGGAGCTGAAAAAAGAGAAAAATCCATAACTCCGTCAATTTTTAAGATATCAAATCTGATTAAATTTATTTTACATCTTCTTAAAAATATCTACAACTTTTATATTGACAAGTTTTTATAGGACCAATTCGTATAGCAAAAAGAAATTAAACAAAAATAGGAGTTGGAGAAAAAACCTCAAATCCAAACTGCTTATATTCTGACTCATTTTTAAATTCATTTTTGATTTTAAACGAATCCAAATGGTAGATCCTCTTATTTAGAAACTGTATAAAGTGCCGCATTGGTCAATTTTCTGATAAAGACAGAATATATTTCAAAAAAGGCTACCAAAAAGGGTATTTTGAACAGAATTTCCGAAAGTCATCGGGACTGAAAATTGAAGAAGTATTCAAATAAGAAATTGCGTTTTTTTCTGACTCATTTTTAAATCCATTTTTGTTCTCAAACGTATCCAATTTACAGATCCTCTTATTTAGGAACTATATAATTTGATTCATTGGTCAGGTTTTTGATAAAGACGGAATATATTTCAAAAAAGGCTACCAAAAAGGGTATTTTGAACAGAATTTTCAAAAATCATCGTGACTGAAAGTTTAAGGAAGTGTTCAATTAAGAAATTGCGTTTTTTTCTGACTCGTTTTTAAATCCATTTTTGCTCTCAAATGCATCCAATTTACAGATGCTCTTATTTAAGAACTATATAATGGGATGCATTGATCGGTTTTTTGATAAAGACAGAATATATTTTGAAAAAGGCTACCAAAAAGGGTATTTTGAACAGAATTTCCCGAAGTCTTCGTGATTTGAAAATTTAAGGAAGTTTTCACATAGCAAATTGCGTTTTTTATGACTCGTTTTAAAATCCATTTTCGCTCTCAAACGCATCCAATTTACAGATCCTCTTATTCAGGAACTATATACTGTGTCGCATTGGCCAGTTTTTTTGAAAAAGATAGAATATATTTTTTAAAATGCTGTCAAAGTGAGTATTTCGCACAAAATTTTCCGAAGCAATCATGATTAAAGAATTAAGGATGTACTCAAACAACAAATCGGTTATTTTATGACTCATTTTTAAATTCAATTTTTTTCTCAAATGCATTCAACTGACAGTTTTTTGTTATTTAGGAACTGAATAATGTACTGTTTTGGTCGATTTTTTAATAAATTCAGAATCTGTTTCAAAATATGTTGTCAAAATGGGCATTTGAGCTGAATTTTTTTTAAGATGATTCTGATAAAACCAGTTTTTGCAGAAAAATGAAATTAAAAATTTTTCATAAACGGCGAAATGAAGTTATTAAACTAGGTTTATCTCTAATCATATATATATATATATATATATATATATATATATATATATATATATATATATATTGTTGAAATGAGCACTCTTCGAAATCTACCTCCGACTATAGGCCCAGCCGACAGGGATTTTTTTGCTTTTACATTTTCTATTTCCAATATCTTCTTTTATATTCCTTTGAAAATGGATGCGAGGTAAAAAATAGCGAAATTTAAGGTTAAATAATAAATAAATAATATCTATTTTTGCAACACCTTTTATATATTTATTTCTATGTTTTAAGTTAAATAGCAAGGTGTAAAATCCCATCAAGGAACTGGTATCAATACAGTGATTTGACTCATTGAATGCAGAGTCATATACTACTGTTTTTGCAAGTCCATAGTAACAAAGGCAATTGTTAATACAACATAATACTGAATAAAAAAGGAACACACATTCAATAGTACACCAGACTCAAACGGGTTAAATGCAAAAAAGTAATCTTATAAATAGTACTATTTTCTTATTTATTAAAAATATTATACAAACAGTAAAAATTTCAAAAAATATTTTTTTTTCTCTTAAATGCTCCAAATTTTTCTTTTAACCTTAAAGAGATGGTTAAAAATAAATATGCATAAAATTTAGTTTTAAGCGATAGGTATAGGATTCTTTCTTGATCAAACATTTCCAAAGGTATTCACTAAATACTAGGAAAGAAGTTTAAAGGACTTTGATGTTTATACATATTTAAGATCAAAGGAGTCTTTTAATAAAGTTTAGAAACAAAAATTAACATTTTTAATATGGCTTTGATTATATTTTATGTATTCTATATTTATTATAGTTCTTTTAATAGTTTTTAAATGTGTGATAAGGTATAAAAATGATACAAACGCTCAAATTATCTTTTCACAATATCTATATTTTTTCTTTTAAAAATATTTTTTTTCTCCAATAAAAAATGTTTTTGTTACATTTAGCTACTAATTAAATATGCAGAATACCTTCTAAATATTTCTGTTGTTCGTGAAGCTTTCTTTGCATAAAATATGAAATTCCTTAGTAAATTTCACAACTGAATTTATTTATATTAGAATGTTTTGTGCCAGTTTAGAAAATAAATCAACGCTTCAGCGGAAATATTCTGATGCCCTTTAAGCGCGTGTCTTCCCCATCCCACGTAGGTACAAATTCAAGTAGTGGACATGTAGATAAAGTGTGTAAAATGAGTAGACCTGACACTAAGTAAATTATATGTGGATTAAGTTACAGAACATATGTACTCTTTTCAGTTTAGATAAAAAGAAATCGAATTTTTCTAGAAATTAGACAAGATTTCCCATAATATTCCATATATTGTTGATGCATGTTTGCTTGTGGAACTAACTCCAATATTAAATTATCGTGAAACACTTCTAGAAATATTTTCCCCTTACTTTAAAAAATGGCTCTTGTTCCCTTTTGTACATTATTGACAAGTGGTGGACATTAATTTATTCTGTAAAAATTAATTACAAGTAAATAATTTGAAGAATTAAATGAATTAAATCATCTATCACATTTTGTTCACTTTTAATTTCCTTTCTATAAAATATTATCGTCGTTTTTTGTTTTTTATTCGTGTAATTTCTGTCATTAAGGGGAGGTAAAATTTAAGTTTCATAAAATATGGATCTAAAAAGAAGCATAGAGTACAAATAAAAAATATAAATAAATAAATACATAATGGATAATAATAATAATAATAATAATAATAATATTTTTTTTCCATTTTCTCTGGTTACTATATTTGTAAAACAAAACATGTTGTTGTTGATGAAACTAATTAAGAAAGATTGCTTAAGTTAAAATTTGCATCTATCTGTTTTGCGTCTATATGTATGTTTCATCTATGATGTGGAATCAGTTATTAATAAAACGATATTCATTAGACAACAAAACAAGTTGTGAACTACTATACAAATTTTTGCTAATCTTTTAAATTTTCATTCTTTTTTTCATTTTTTCTTATACATGACTCTAAAAACAGAAACAATGCATTATTTATTTTTAATCATAAATCGGATCAACAAAAACGTTGATAGAATTAGTTCGGGAGAACCAGAAATTTCTTTTTTTTTTTTTTTTTTTTTTTTTTTTTTTTTTTTTTTTTTTTTTTGCTGAAACAAAATGACACTTCAGATGTAATAACCTGAAGTAAAAGATAAATGTTTAAACAGAATTGTTTACATAAATGTTAAAACAAAAACAAGTTCTTCGAATGACATAATTTTCATTTTTCGGGCTACTGAAGATATTGTGGTTCATGTTTTTGAGATGTGTGCAAATTTAAGATCCGATTCGTTCAGACTGAGGGATAGAAGTGACTTGTCCTAAAAATTTCCGAGAATTTTATTAAATACTAGCTGACCCGCCCGGAGTTGCCCGGCTCCGTAATAATAATACTAAACGAACTTGAAATTTATATTATTTTCTCTTTAACTCGAAATATAAGGAAATACACTGTCTGAAATACGTGGCCAAAGACTGTATGAGGAATTGGTAAAAAAAAAAAAAAAAAAAAAAAAAAAAAAAAAAAAAACAATGGGAAACATGGGAGGGAATAAGTGTGCAGAGATTGTGTGATTTTCGTGTTAAAGTGTTCATATTTATCCGTAAAAATCACTGCTAACTCATGTAACTAATTACTTTTTTTTCACATTGAAATATCAAGTGACATATTTTGAATTTCAAACTAATTATATCATGCTCTAATCCGCCTAAACCGTGCATGAAATCGATACTTGAATGATTAGCTAAAAGTATATAATATTATAATAGCTAAAAGTACATAATATTATAAACATATCTGTCAACTTTTAACTAATCTTCCGTAATACCTGGATTAGATTGATCGAGGTTAACCTCATTTCGAACCAAAATAATTATTTCATGAATCTTTATTTATTTACATTCAGTTTTTTAAGTAGCACTCATTTAATTTCATCTCTTTAAAAAAAAATTTGGTTCGAAATTCATTAAACTAGAATCAAATTAACACACGTGTTAAGGAAGATTAATGTAAGGTAGGAACCTGTGTATAAACTGTAATCTAAATGTGTATAATATTATAATTTCAGAGCCATTGTAAAAAAAAAAGTCTATATTTTTAATCAAAGCATGCGCAATCTTCACACTGTGGTCAAAATCCTAACCGTAACTAATTGTATCGTAACCATAACCTGTCTGTAAACTAACTGCGACTTAACCGTAACTCAAACATTATATAAATATAACCTCTAGCCTTTATCTTATCGCATCCTTATCCTTAATCTAACCATAACCTAACTGCAACCTTAACTTAAATGTAACTTAACCGTGATCTAACTGTAACCTAACGAAAATTAAATATAACCTAAGACTAACCATAAACATAATTGCAACGCAACCAGACAAAATTGCAATCGGAACTGAATTTAAAAATTCAGTATGAAAAAATATTGGAATCTGACTCAATGCAAATTTGAGCCGGTCAAAAATATTTAAATGAACCATAACCCGATCCAATTACGAGAAAATATTTTCTGTATACATATTTTTTGAGCCGAACATAAAATTTCAATTTAAAAAACCCCGAAACAATGAGCCGAGTCAATTCCGAAAAGGGCAAAGTTATTCCAAATAACTATAACCGGATCCGAACAGGACAAAATAATTTCCATGGACATAAACCCAATCCGAAAGTAAAAATTTCATTCGAAAAAAAATGTTAATTTACAAAAAAATTGTTGTCTCATGGCGATATTCATTGGTCTATCACGTCCGGATTTTTTTTTTTTTTTTTTTTTTTTCGAAAACCAAGTTTGAAAATATCATTTTATTAATCATCTGGTTTTATCGAACAACAGAAATAATTTAAATAGAAATAATTGGCTTTGCACTTTGCTATTTGATAATTATGGTGTATTAATCGTCTGTCAATTCGAACAATGATTAAAAAAATAACTCTTAGAAATGCCTTGTATATATATATATATATATTTTACTGTAACATTAACCACACATACATTCTAATGTACAAAGTGCCAACATTCTGACGTACAGCAGCTGTGATCAAAATCCTAAATTAAACCGGATGTTTGCCCGTCTGTGAATTTTAAAGGTGTTTGGAAAAAACAGTTACTTTTAAATTTGTTTCTTCAATTCTGTCCTAGATTTTTAATTATTACGTCAAAACTTTTAAACAACCAACCATCCATAAGCAAGCGAATGGGGCAAAGAAACAAAAAATGTATTTTGATGAGAGTGAGTTTTGGATTTTAATTAATTACTCAGTTAATAATTAGAATTTCGAAATTCTTAAGCTCAGGTACATCAGGAGAGTTCTGGGGTTACTCTCAAAAAAATTTGCGCATCGTACATGCTGTAGATTTTGCTAGCCATCGCCGGCACACACACTCAGACAGACAGAGCGTTTTGTTCTTTTATTAGTATAGATAGTAATTGGAAATTTCTTTATATAGCTTTCAAGGCTAAAAATGCAAAGTTAAATGAATTTTTGAATGATGAATAAAAGAAAAATAAGAAGAAAATTAAAAGGTAAAATTTTACAATTTATTTGCATAGTTTAATTTGATTAAAAGTATTTATTGAGTACTATATCATAAAGATAAATACAAATAAAAAATACCGTGATGGGGAAGTGGATGACTTGCATATTAGAACAAATCATAAACGAAGACTTACTTCAAATATTATTAATAAAAGTAAAAACCCATTAAAATTCAAAAGTAATATGTATATATATATATGTGTGTATGTGTGTGTGTGTATGTATGTAAGTAATATATAAAAAATTCGCCATTTCATCCGCCCTGAGTTTTTAATTCTAATGCTTTGGGGGACATACTTTTATTCTCAGTTTCCGTAATGTATTAATATTTTAACAGCTAAAGTTATTTTATTTTATTTTATTTAACTTAGTATGCCAATTCTTATTGCGAAATCTTATATTCAGTAAACAAATCCATCTACCTTTTTAGAACATTTATCGAAACTTTGATTTTTTTATTATTTAATTAATCGTCTGCTAGAGTATTCATGAACCTTGCGCGTGGGCTAATTATTACGCGATTAGGTAATGACCGTTACACCGTTAGGTAAGGTAGTTAGGTAATGACCGTTACGTTGACATGACACCGTTAGGTGTGACCTGAACAAACACTCAACTTTCAATAAATATTCATTTTTTGGACATTGTAAAAAATACTATTATTATGAGCGAAGATAATCCTCTACTAGGAAACTCAAATTACATTTAGTCGTACATTTTAGAAAAAAATCTTCAGTATTTGTCTTTAAATGTAGCACAAAAAAATTATGATCTGTAGATTTGCTTTGATCCTGAACAAACACTCAACTTTCAATAAATCTTCAAATATTTGACATTGTAAAAAATATTATTATTATGAGCGAAGATAATCCTCTATTAGGAAACTCAAATTACACTTAGTCGTACATTTTAGAAAAAATTCTTTAGTATTTCACTTAAAATGTAACACAAAAAAATTATGATCTGTAGATTTGCTTTGATCTGTAGAACTTTAAAAAAATATAACTTTAGTAAATTTATCTTACATGCTATACCATCACGCACGCATTTTTGGAAATAAAAAATAAAACGTATATTTTCAGAAGAAAAGTAAATCATGGAGTTAGCAATTACATATAGAATCATGAATCAAATTAATTTATTCCAACAAAATCATTTACACTTACGCATGATCTTACGCATATTAAAAGAAAACTATATAATATATTTTTTTTTCAGATTGGCAACAAAAGAATTGTAAACAAATAAAATTAATTGTTAAATTCCTCATATAAAGAATTATTTGAATTCGAAGGTTGAAAATTGAACAAAATGAAACCTATATATTATAATTTTGGTATATGTAGTATTATTTTTTACATGATTTGTCGTTTAAAAACAATTTATTGATCGTATTAATTCTATTTTTTAAAAAAAGGCCAAAAGAAAAATGTATGCTTACTGGTTGAAAAGAATGCGAATATGTTATAGATTTAAGGCAAGATATCAGCATAATGCTAGATATCAGCATAAAAAATGATGGCATAGATGTCATATACACATCACATTGACACGATTTTTTCCGAAACCAAATTGGAAGAAGCCTCGTTTTGAAATACCAGTGACCACAGATATTTTTAAAAAAAGAATAAAAATTAATTTTAAAAAGTTTATTTAACATCTATAGAACAAAACAGTTTATATAATTAAAAAAAATAAAAATAAATTAGCAATTGTCGAGCAAAATAAAGACACTTTGTCACCAATTAAGTACCCCAGTGCGCATATGATATTGGCGTCTATAAAATTACCATCAATATGTTGAGTATATGACATCTGTGCCAAAACCACGAGATGACGAATCTCTTTTGACAAAGAATGCATGTGTGGGAGAAATGTTTTAAATTTCGAAGGTGCACAAAATTTTTTATTAATATTTTTGTAAAATTCGTCATCGTTGCTGGTTCAGCATGCAATATGCATGCTGTCGGATCTTGTAAGACTTGCCATAAATTTATAATAAATAATAAACTATTTTTTTTCTGTAGCTAATAATATGAATCCTGATCCGGATCTTTAAATAATAAAAAGCTTAACTTCCGTTGAGGAGAAACTAAGTTCATCCAGTTATTAACGTTTATAGTATTAAAGGGGAACAGCTTGAATAGAGTGGGAAAAATTGTTAATTTTTATCAAGATATTATAGAATTTTGTACTTTATTACCGCATTCCCTTGATACTATATCACAGTACAATTTTTGGGTAATACATGGTTACCCCGTCGACCAAATATCTAACGCAAATTTCGGGATCATATGCCAATAATGGATTATCGTAAATGCCACATTACTTAACATTAAAGATTTAAGAACACATGTTTACTATGTCATCAAGTGATTTTTAATAAAATTTTGTATTTTTATTAATTTTTTTAATACTTTTTTGTTTGTTTTTTCGTTATTTAAAAAAAATGCGTTAATTTGTACAATTTGGATAATAGTTTGGCGATATGTGTTATTGGTCGACGAGATAACCAAATAACACCCGTTTTTGTTAGACGACGAGATGGAAAATCGAAAAAAATATTTGAAAAAAGAACTTTTAGTTGAAAAAAAGTCCAATTTTGCACTGAAAATAAAAATATTTATATCAATCTTAAATCATATATATATAAAAAAATCCGATGGAATTATTAGTTATTTGGCTGAATTTACATTTTTAAAAATAAAAATGCACAAAACATAAAATAGCGTTTCTGCTTAGTTGAGATTAAAAAATAATATGTACTACTTGGTTATCCCGTCAACCAATTTCGCAAAATAATACAAATTGCCAAACTACTGGCCTAATTAAGCAATTGATTTAATTTTTATTTTAACTAACGAAAGAAAAAATAAACTAATAAAAATATAAATAAAACCTCATATTAAAAATCACTTCATGGTGTAATGAACACATGATACGAGTTAAATGTTACGTGAATGTGACTTTTTTTATTATCATCGTTGGCATTTAAACTTTTAGTTTGGCGGTACCTTTTTGTTGACAGGATAATCAAGTAGTACCAAATAATATAAAAAATATGCTTACTATCAAATAGTTATCTAATCAAATAATGCTTCGCGAATCCATAAAAAGCATGGATTTTGCTAATAGTAAATAAAAAATAAAACGCTGAAATTTCCCCCTTTTTAACAAAACTGGAATGTTTTCAATATTAATTAGTTATCAAATTTAAAACAAAATAAAACGATTTTTCATTATTTCTTTCTTTGTCAGAAAATGCTTCTCCTTATGTGACTGTATTACAAAACTGTTTTTGTTACATCAATGAGGAAAAGTTTGCGATTGATTTTTTTAAAAGTAATCCTATTAAAGAATATTAAAAGTTATTAACTTAATAAATAAAAGTTTATTGAATATTACTACTTTTTAAAATAATTTCCATTTTTTTCTTTTACTAAACACTTGTTTAAAAAATATTGTTTTTTAAATGACTAAAATCATTAAATCTTTTTGTACATTAAACAAATGAAACATATAATGGCTATAAAAAAGTTATACATTTTTTCCATCGATTTGGTTGACTTTCTTAAAATTAAATTAGAATATTGAAATTAAAAATGCACAAAAATATATAAAATGATAATACACATGAATGAAAAGAAAGAAAAAACATTGTTTTACAGAAAAAATATCTACTGATAAAAATTATGTACATAAACTACCAAAATTCATAAATTTTCAGTATCAAAAATTTTATTTATGATATCAAGGCTTTTTTTTTTAAAGCTTAAAAGCATAATTTCTCGTTAAATGAATCCGAAACAGCAATTACAAAAGAAAAGGTACTGAATAGTACATAAGTGTATTTAATGAAAGCAGCATTTGAAAAATAACAAACAATAGAGTAGAATAATATCATTACGAAAAGCAAAAAAGCTCTGCCCGTTTACTGGCGATAAATAAGTTGAAAATAAAAGACACTGGTTGATGAATAGAAATAGATAGAAAGAAGTTTCGTTAAACGTTTATATATATATAATTATATCTATAATGTTTATACATATATAAAAATTATACATAAAAACGTTTTGAAGCTTTGAGAGTAAAGTCTGATGCGATGAAATATTTGATATCCAACAAGTCAGAAAAACAAAGAAATGTTAACTTGCTGTTAAATTGAGGCTTGCAAGCTCTTAAACTGAATTATACAAATAATGGGAGGGTGAAGCATAAATAGCGCACTCAGAATGCCGCAATAGAGGGAAGATCTATTTCGAAATTCAAGCAGTGTGACCCAAATGGAGCATTACAGACAAGATATCTGTAATGTATGGAGTAAGGAGAAAAATATTCAAGGATACTACTGGAACGGGATTTTAGATATATTTATCCTTTGTTAGATATATATATCCAATATTGAGCTTATTTAAAGTATCAGGCTAGATTGTTTGATCGTTGCGGTAATTGGGTGAATTCGTTCTCCAGTATTTTTCCAGGATCGCTCAGTTGGGAGAGCATTGGCGCCTTCCACCAATACATCTCAGGTTAGAATCCTGGTCCGTTTTTCACCCACTTGGAAAATTTACATCTGATTTTTACTGAATAGTTTCAATGATTCAGAAACTGCTTCATAAAATGAGCAGAAAGATATATTTTTTGATGTATGAGGGAAATACTTGAAATTAAGCAGTCAAACGCATGTGTAGCTCCAATTTGTCGAACAAATGTAGCAGAAGTACAATTGCAGTTCTAATCTGAATTTGTATGTAGTAAATGGGAAAATGATCTGTCAAAATGTAGTCCCAAATCTATTAGATATAATGAGATTTTTGTTCAACATACTATCAACTCACCTCTATAAACTGTTGTATCCTACTCGATATTGGAATTTAAAGAAAGTAACTCGAACAAGATTTAAATTTTATTGTCATCATGATATTTCAATTTCCGATTCATTCTCGCAAATATCGTCTGTATGAATTTTTTCATAACATTAAGCATTAGACTGCTTTTTTACGTTGATTAAATTAAAAATGAATTAAATTTCGATAAAAAGAAAAAAATAGCAATATAAAACAGTGAAAAAAAAGAAACAAATAGAAGGTTACTAAAGTTACTCTCTAAAGTTACTCAAAAAAGTATAAATGAAGAGATAATGATAATATAATAAAAAAATACAAAATGTCCTTTATTCAGCGCTTAAAATTAAATTATCACCGTTCTGAATACTTCTTAAAATTATATTCAAGTTATTCGTAATAATTTTAATATTACAGATTGAATGAAAAATCAGAATATGAATTGTGTTCAATTGTCGTAATGCAAATTTAAATGTAATTGTCCATAGCTGTCGATACTCTAAGCAAAAGTTTTAAATATGACTTCAAACTCAGTACAAAAGTGAATGAGTTGTAAATTGTTTTCTTATTAATCATAAAAAATCAATTTACACATATTTCTCTTTATGAAAATCACTTTTAAAATAATGTTATTTCTTAATTGTTTTAATTATGTAATAATATGGACAAATTTTCTCAACTTTGTACCATAAACACAATCGTATAAAAGAATCCCGCCTTGTTAAAATTCAATTGAATGCAATTAAAACTACAAAAGAATCATTCGTATTTATTTGCATACCGTGCAAGCATTGAATATTAAATATGAAATGCCAAAATAGGAGCATTATTGTTTATTTATGAAACTAAAGAGTAGAAAAAAATATTTTTTAGAATTTAAAATCAATTAAATACCAACATGTAAACGTGTTTAAATAGTATTTGATAATAGTCATAATAGTTTTTGTCTGAATCCGCCTTATGCTTCTTAACAATTTATAAAATTGTTATTGATACTGTTTTATTACTATTATTATTTGAATAATTGATATTCGCTGTTACTTCATAAAAGTATATGCAAGTTCTAAAAGTCAAATTTAAAGAATAGCGGATTTATGGCCATAGTAATCAATTTCAATATGTATATATATATATATATATATATATATATATATATATATATAGTTGTAATAAGCATGTATCATTTACAAAAAATGAAAACATTACAGTTCTTTGATTAGTTTCAGAAAGCATTTTTTAAAACCAAAAATTAAAAAAGAGACGACCTTACTAAATAAAAAATAATTAAATATAGTTCGCAGTATTTTAAAAATTACAGTATTAATTAAAATTCGGAAAAACAAGTTTATTATCCATTGTTTCACTAACAAAACAATTATTTGAATTTTATCAGTGATGCATCATGTAAATGTATATGTAATTTCCCTTCTTCTAGTTTTCTTACTAAGGTACGATATGGTAATAATACGAGGATAAACAATAAAACTAAATGCTTATCTTACACGTAATTTTGAATGAATTCGAAAGTAGCACCGAAAAATTGAACGCAGAAGGACTCTGAGTCATTTGAATCACAAGCAGCCTTTAAAAGTTAATATGCTACGTTTTTAGACGTTAAGCTGGAAGAAGCACGCAAGAGTTAACATTCGTGCGACGTAAGTTCTGTGACCTGAAGTTTATATATTCATTAGGAAATACTTTGTTTATTCGATAAAATTGTGTTATATTTCACGTGCTTTGAAAATGTTCTGTAAGAAATCGGATGTAATCTCGAAATAGTTTGTAACTTAAAATGTACTGTGTAATAGGCATATTAGGGTAACAACGCCATCCACTAACTTTATTACTCCGTTTGATTCTTTTCGAAGCAAGAAATACTTCCGAAGAGATTTCATTCTAATTTCATGCTTCAGATCACATAAAATTCATTAAATATCAATTGTTTATTAGTGCATCTTTCTATCGCAAATAATGGTAAGATAAATTTGTCAATTTCTAGGACTGTAGCGTTTGTAATTTTTGAATAGCACAATATACATGCCATCTTATTTCATAGTTTTATTTGCATGCCGTTATTACAAATATAGGTGGGCAATAACGGCAAAAAGCAATGGTAAAGAAATGACGCTAGTACATTTTATGAATACACCTGCTAAACTGTTCTCTCACATAGACTCAATCTATTAGTTTCTGTAACAAATATTATATTTGTTTGAAAGAAAGTAATTTTGTGAAATTGGTAGGATATTAACGTGGCGTTATAACCCAATGACACCTTATAATTTTTCCATAATTCATCCTCAGCTCAAAATAGTATTAAGATAAATAACATTGCTTTTCCCACATTTTATTCATTGTTTAGCAATTTTCATAATATCCATTTTGAACAGAAAACTTATCCGTTTGCAACACGGACGGGATAGTAATAGAAGCAACAAATTTATCACTTACTAACGTTTACGACATCTATTTTATCTTTTAACAACTTGAAAAAGTCTTAACACTATCGAATTAGAACCTCTTGAAATGTAAACTGTCAGAAATTTGCATTTCAATTACTTATATTTAACTTTTTCAAAATAAGTTTCAACCATGATATTTTTTGACAAAACTATAGCTAGATTATGAATAGTTAAATCTTTTGCATTGCACAAAATATAAGTAATTCAGCATCGGTTTCTTGCAAATATTTCAAAATAAAATTAAATTCCCATATAAAAATAAATAAAATAATAAAAAATAGTAAATAAAACACAAAATTAAAACAGGTATGTAATAAAGCAACTCGCTTAAATCCCTAGAATAACTAGAATAGAAATGATTACTATAGAAAAAGCTTAAACCCCATATACATCACTTCTTGTGTGCTTGCGGAGCGCTCTTGCCTTTTTAGGAATAATAATGAAGTATGTCTGAAGAGTTATTTCCATTTCTAAACTGACATAAAAATGAAACAAAATAACTAATCGATCCAGTTTGTTTTCTAAATGTGACAATCATAACAACAAGAAAACAGTATAAATCATTTGCTTTGCACACGTTACCAAAACTCATTATTATTATTATTAACATTATTTTCTAATGAGATTATAAGTGAATGTGTCGAGTGGAATACAAAACAACAAACAAAATACTTTTTTCGAGATATTCAAATTTCAAAGTTTGAACAGAAAACTACATATAAAACTATTTTACATGTTTGCTCTAAAATTGCTATCTTTTTAAGACTGGGCTTTCCGTCTATTCGTGAGGAAAATTATGCTTTTCTCTTCAAGAAATCGCTAAATTATTTTCACGCGACAAAATTTTATATTCTGTTTGCACCATTACTTTCAAAAAGTACATTTTGTAGTATATTTCTTCTGCAAATTTTGTCACAGCATAGGTAAAAGATTTCTTTTTTGAAAACGTGACGCGAAATAAAGTTAAAAATAGTCTCCTGCATCAGCCCTGGTCTCATAGGTTTGATTTACTTACAAAAATTATAAATTATTATTGTATACTATGCTGAGTAAAAAGTAAGCTTTGTACGTTCAAAAAAATGTGAGATTGGAGTTAAGCAATTTTATATAGAAATAAAACAAAAAAAAAAAATGAAATAACATGTTTTAAATTGAAGATTTTCAGTTTTAAAATATCCTTGTTCTTTTTGTTTTACCAAAATAATTTAAACAATTTCTTGTGAGTGTGGAAATGATATAAAAATATTTTGTTCATCTAATACAAGAATATTTAACTTGCATAACTTTTTCATTATTTATAATATTACGGAATAAAAGTTATTCCATTATGGTTTTTAACGGTTAAAACACAGGCGAGTTTTTTCAACGTTTTTACATAAAGACCAATTAAGCAAAATAATCCATTCGTCTCATTAATATTTACCGGAAATTAACAACGATCATTTTTCTGCATATGCATAAAGGAAAACTTTTAAAATGATTTGTAATAATATTAATTCTCAAAATGTATTGTCATAATAGCTTATTCCCAGCTTTGTTTTATGCTATTGGTACTTAGAAACATAAGAAGAAACTCCTGTACATAGATGAAAAGTATTTCCAAATTCTGAAGCAAAAGTTGAGAAAATTTTATTGAATGAAAGACCAGTCTAAGCGCCTTTTCAATTCGGTGTTTTATTCATTTATTTATTTTTTATTGTATGTATAATTCATGTAAAGATTTAAATTAAATAATTCAATTTAAACATTAAAAAACCACGTTTTTAATCCTTTTGCATCCTCAAAAATGAAATTAATAGGCAAGTTTTGCATGATTTTTTGTGGAGCTTTAAAAAGGAAGGAATACTAAAATTCTAGTTCTAAATTCACCTTGAAACAAAAATTTTTAATTCAAATAAAGAACAAATAAAATTTACTAAAAATATTTTAGGTGATTGTATTGAATGTAACATAAAATTATTAAAAAAACATTAAAATTTAAATTAAAACCGCAAAATGTTTTTAACCAATTTCAAATGTTCCTCATGAGTGATTATTTCAATGTTATCATTTCTCTTTCACTTAATCCTGAAGGAGAAATCGTTGTAATAAAAAGGTGATATGGAATATAATTTAAATTGAAAACATATTAAAATTTCAACATTAGAAGCATTCATTTCCGATGTATTTTATGTTATATACGAACGTAAAAGCAGTTTTAGTAAATTTTATTTTGTAAGGTATGTTTATGTTGAATTCTTTTAAGATATCTTTAAATATCAGATCCCCTATGACAAGATGAAATGCATTTCAGTTACTTTAAAAAAAAATCGTATTTTTTAAATTATTGATTTAGTAAATAAACAAGGTTAAATTTAAACCTGAATGTGTAAGTTCAAGCAAGCTTTTCACACTAAAAGAACGACCTTGAATTAAAAAAAAAATTGCCTCGTTCTTATTAAGAATTTGGGAAAAAATTGGCTGACATTGAAATTTTATCTACCTTGAAAATATGTCCTTAATAATTTGCACATTACTGTATGAAAAAAAATGTAGATTTATGACCACGTGCCTTACTGTAAAGTAAGTGATATCTGAGTGTAACTACACTCATGTTAAAAATTAATGTCAGAAATATAAAATTTGTGAAAACTGATGAATTATTCACTGTGTTTCCGTGAAATTTAGCACAGCGATATATTACAGTGGGAGAAGGAATAAGACAACATAAGAATATGGAAAGGACAATCAATTATGAATTCTGAAACAGAGTAATTCAAAAATTGTTACATCATGAAGCAGATATAAAGAATTTATATCGAGAGAAGTCTGTTTACTAAAGTGTGGCAATCGTTCAGTGCTGCACAAGCCTCGAAACAATCTCTGATTTGATTATGAGGGTGTAGATACATATTTGTAGCAACAAAGCCCATTTTTCCAAAAATATTTAAAGCCTAGCGATTCCTGGGAGTTAAGTTACGCTCTGCAATGTCATCTCATAAGCATCCTAAACATGTTTAAAAGGATTAAGGTCCGGAGACATCAAGCGTCAATTTATACGACAAATATTCTTTGCTTAAGAAAAATCATCAACACTGTGAAATCTGAGTGGCTTAGCATTATCATAAACTTGAAGTCAAGGCCTACAGCACCCAGGAAAAATTTTATCTTTTTGTTTATTTTAAGATAGTTTTTAGTACTTGTAGGGGTGTTTTGTTTTAGCATTCAGCTAAACTAGCAATCTTCGATACATAAACATAAAAACGTGTCATGAATTACTAAAACTAGTTCAAAATGAACAAAAGTAGGCGAATGTACATAATCAAAAAGCCAGAAAAATTCATTTTCACCCTTGCTGTATATATATATACATAAGTGTATATGTATTACATTTATTGTTGCAAAAAATTAAAATGCTTATTAATAATAGCATGGAAAACGTAATGTATTTTCTTTATTATTTAATAGTTCAAATATTTATTTTCCTACACATTCTACCATAGACATTAGAAATAGCTCGAAGCTATTTACTTAATAAAAGTTTCATTTTTATTTCAAGGAAAGGAAGGATAATATTACTCTACATGCTTAAGCTACGCAGATGCTGATTCTCGAAACACAGTCTGAGAATTTCTCGAATAACTTGTCTTTTAATTAAAGGGTTGGAATTTCATTTCATGATCTAATATGTATGAACAATATATATTTATATGTTACATGAGTGAAATATAAAACACAAAAGACTTAAAAGGAAAAAAAATATTTATTTTTTATGTGAATTTAATTATTTTTACGCATATTTTGTTTTAAAATCTCTTTCGTCATTTCAAAAATATTTTAATTGAAATATCATATTAAATAGACTGCATATTAATCTATCATGTAATGAGTTACTTTTTGTTTATAATATATTTATTTGATTAATTTTAGTTTAATTTAATTTGTATAATATTTTAAAATTGTTTTTCCAAGAATGCTTTAGCCATTAATGTATTACAGTAAACTAGAGTTCAGTATAAGTTATTTGGAAACTGAATAATTTATTTAGAGAATTCGAATCCTAAAAAATATATTACATAACAATAAATTAATATTTATTTATTTTACCTTAGCTCGATTCATTTTTACCAGATTTTATTTATTCTATTTGTGACTTTATTTGTACGTAATTTTTTTAATAACCACTTTTTCTAAAATGGTCTTTTCTTTTTATGCAGGGTTCGCAGCGTTCCCAAAATTTTCGCACTTTGCTACCAGATTTTAAATAAAAATTTTTGATTGTAGATTCCCCTAACATATGCAATAGAATTATGTAATAAAAATTATTGTTTTAAAATGGTGGTTACAAGGTTTGGTGATTTTTGTGTTCATGAACGCTGCGAGCCCTGGTTTATGTCATTTAAGAACAAAAACACTTTTCAAAGAATCTCTAATGGAAAAGAATTAATGTTTCAAGATTTTTTCCATCAATTCAAAATGTTATATTAAAAAATAAATAAGTAAACAACGATATCCACGTATTGAATGTTTCTCTCGGTATCATTCTATTTATCACAATATCTTTGAATTGCTACATTTTTTAAATCGGTGAAAAAACAACAACCTTCTAAAGACATAAAGACATAAGACTGTAAAATTCACCGATTTGCAGATTTCTAATTCATGCATCTTTATGTCGCGATAATTTTATTAAACAAGTTCAGTGTTAAGTTGCAGTAATTGATATGGGGGAAACTAAGATTAATTGGCCTACTTTTTACAAAATGATTTTTTTTAAAAATATTGAGCATAATTTTATTTTTTGTATACAATCATTAATCAAAAGAAAATAGACAAATGAGTGTAATATACAGTCGAACTTCTATATAACGAAATCCATCATTCCAGTAAAAAATTCGTTATATAGAGAAATTCGATGTATAGAGTATGATGTTAAAAATAGTATTTAATGTGTAAATTTTGAACAAATATTCTTTTTGATCTTTTTAATTAAGAATTTGAAATGTTTAAAAGTATATATTAACCTAACATTTTATTTCTTACTTATTTAAGCAGTTTCAAAAAAGAGAAAAGACATTTATTTGAAAGCTTAATGAAAATCAAATGAGGAAGACTTACATAAATTTCAGAGGAAGAAATCTGTAATTTTTTGTTGTTTTGATTTTAAAATTACAATTGCTACGCTCTCAAAAAAAATTCTCAAATTTTAGCAACGAATGAAAAATTGTAGTTGATATTTTCCTCCATTTGAAGGTCTCTCTTATGTGCTCTCATTGATTCCTCTCTTATATGTGTAACAATTCAATTGACTGTGTTTTGAGAAGGATGTTGAAAGGTGTGTGGGAGGTGGGATGAACTTGTTAGATTTAAAGAATAAGGAGAGAAGTAATATTTATATAAAAAAAAACTTCTCCACTGAACGATAAATCAAAAATAAGTGTTGGAAAATTGATTCCATATGATTTCGAAGGTTTTTTTAAAACTGAATAAATTAAGATCAATTTATGAAAAAATTCGTTATATGGAGATAGATATTTCGCTATATAGAGTCTGTTTTTAATGTAATCATGAGAAAAGGGGACCGTCCTTACTAAAAATTCGTTATATGGAGAAATTCGATGTATGGAGTTTCGTTATATAGAGGTTCGACTGTATATGACATTTGAAAAACGGTAGATTTTAATAATGAGAAAATAATGGGTCAAGTTTATCCACATGTGATAGAGTTGACGCATTATACGGAGGCTGGACTCACATTGTTTTTTTTTTAAATATATGTTAATAGCTAATTTTTTAAACAGCTATTTAGCCAACGCATACTTTGTTTGAACTACTCCCTTGTGAACTGAAATAAGTAATCTGTTGTTTATTTAGCATTCTTTAGATGCATCGTGTTGAATCGCTTTTGATAGATTTTTTATCTTCTTTTTTTGTAGTTATTTGTTTTGTGCCGTAAAAATGGCGAAACTTTTCGGTAGAAGGTTCACTGAACTATTACATACATTATATTAAATATGAAATGATTATTTAAAAAAAAGAATTAAATTTTAAAAAGGGCAAAATAACATTATGCTACATACTTTATTTAATATAAAAATGTTTTTGAGAATCATACCTAAACAAACCTGCTTAGGCGAAATCGCAAATTTCAGGAGAAATATTCCATATTAATCAATATTTTGTTTAGAGCGGATATAGATAGGAAATGAAATTTTAACATTTAAAACAGTTTTCCGTTAGAGACAGACTGCGTTTACATAGGATTTCATGTATTTTTATATCCAGATTTAGAAGCTACTGTCTCGCTTTTATTTTATCTCCTTGTCGTATTTTTTGTGTTGCTCGTCTTGGCAATACGTATTTGTCACATAATTCGGTTTCATCTCACGGTATTGATCTTGGTAAGAGTTGTCTACGTACCTTTCTAAAGTTTTTTAATTAATGCTACCTTTTTTTTCTTTCTTTTGCAACCACATGATCAGTTAATTTTTTCAGGTGCGCTGTTTAGAATCTGCAAATACTTACTTTTAATACCAATGTGGACAAACAGCACCAGTATGTTTCATTCTTTCCATACATAAAAAAGAAATTTACAACCTGAAACATATATCAGAGAGAATTAATTTTATAAGCATTAAATTTACAAATCGAAAATCGCATTACACTGTCTGGGTCATAGTAAATAAGTAAAACATTTAGATTATTCTTATGAAATTTATATAATATGCCATATGCAATTGATAGTATTCCTTTTTTGTAACTTAATCCAGGTTGTAGAAATGACATCTAAATACATCTAAATCACATCTTAATTTAATGAAAGGGATTATATTACATTTGATTTTTAAAAATCAAAAATATTATTACTTAAGATATATGTTTAAGACAAATCCCCTAAACGAATCCATTTTAATTTAGACATATTTGTTGTTTTATCACATGAATAAGTAAAACATAAAATGCATATTTGTAGTTTTTAAAAAATTTAAACAACAGTTTCTTAGAAGTACAAGCTCTACAATGGAAAACATTTATCAAAAACTTTGGTTAATAATCATCTAAAAATGTATGATCAAATAAAAATGTTACGAGTCTATAAAATTAATCGTGTAAAGTTTATGTATATTGAAAATTTCAGTGTATATTTTAATAACAATGAGATGCATTTGTTTACTTTAAATAGACTAATTTGATGACAAAATTCATTTTTATTGATATTCACGAATTCTACTTTTAATAAATATAAGTAAATAAAGAATTGAAATACGTAAAAGAGCTACGGTTATCATGACATACACAATTACTTCATTTTATTCAACTTAATATTTTTTAACTTTTTATACAGGATGTTTCATTCTTTTAGAATAGTACTTTAAATTAAAAATCCCATAAATATTGTAAATGATACACACATGAATGTTAAGAGAAAAATTATAAAGAATTCTAAAGAAAAATGAAAACTAAAACTGTTTGATAATTGCTTTTTGGAGATTTCACTTAAAACATTCAACTCTCAGCTTGATTTCGTTGTAGAGTATTCTTATCATTTTCGCTTGTTACATGATATTTATACTTGCTATCAGCCTCCTGCGTTAATTTATATAATATTGCAGAAATGTCGTCTGAATATGTCCTTATTAAGAGATTTATTTCTATGCCAAACCTATAAATAAATGCGTTGGGATTCGAATGTAAAAATACATTGGTAAACACAATGTAAAAATTCATCAGGAATCCCTAAAACAGGAATATTCTTTATATTACTTTACTAATAAATCTCTGAAATAAAAATAGTAATAATAAATATAATAAACTGTTGTCAGATAATGAACAATTCATTTACAATCAGTTTAATTATTTTACGGATGCGTGTGACGGATAATATAACAGTTAAAAAAAGTCATTTCTTTAAATCCTTCCATCTGAAGTTATGGAGAAGGCACAACTCAATAAATGTAAGATAAAAGCAAAATCTTTTTGATTTCTCCGTGTGTTTTTTTTTTTATTTCTTTCGCAGATTTTTTTTAAATCGTCACATTATCCGTGAACATGTTTTGTTTTCAGTCTAATGTATATTAACCTAATCTTAAGCATTTCTAATGGCATTAGATTAATTTATAAAACGATTTTTCAATCGGCAAATCAATTATAACAGATGTAAATTTTCTATGTTGGTTAAAAAAAATCAGACCAGGATTCGAACTGAGCAACATGACATCACATATTATTATTAGCTCCTTTTTTAAAATTAAATTCTCAAGTTTAAAATTTAAATTATCTTTCTCAATTGCAAATTAATTAAACCTCCCTTTTACTTCCAAAAAAGAGTATATTTATCTCTTTGCGTTAAATTCCAGTTACGTAGGTTCTCATGCTCTCCGAGGCCGTTAATAAAACAAATAAAAAATCTTTTATCATCCTAAAATCAGTATCTGTGCAAGCATAATTTCGTTTAATCAGAGAATACATAGAAAGATATTTTTAAACTATATGCCCTTTTGCCGCAATAACTTAGCCACTTACTGCATTCATTATCAAATTAATAGTCAATAAAAGTCCTTTTTCGGCTTAAAATATAACGCTCTGTTTATATTAAAAAATCGGCGTCTGACATCTGTGTTATGCCTTTAGAAATATTTTTCTCAGCAATCAATGTTTGCATGAATATTTGTACGTTGATATATTAAACGCCAAGTTAACGGTCCGGTTGGCTCGTTTTTAATTTAAACGTTATTTATGAACTGTACCTGTGGGGTTACAATAACTTAAGGGTAACCACATTTAGCTCGACGCATTTTGGCTATCATATCTGATGGTCCTAATTCATTCTATCTCTGACCGCTCTGCTGTCAAGATGTAAAATACGAATATTGTCTCTACCGGGCTTCACCCCGCGAGAGTGTGATTTTCACCTCTCCTTAATAAATGCCACATACATATTTGAGCATGTTCTTCATAGAGTCTCTCTTTCCTGTTTTATTGTTGTTTTACTCAAAGTAATTTTAATTGTCACGGCTGATTTTTATGTCTCAAGCAGTTAATAAACTTTAATTTCAGTTCTTTAAAAATATGAACGAAAATATACGTCAGACGAACCAAGGATGTATTGGCTGCAACCGCCAATACTCTTCCAATTGAGCCATCCGGGACGAATACTAGAGTACCATTTCACCCATCTAACCTCAACGATCACATAATCTTGTCTGATACTATGGATCAACTCAACAGAAATCGCAGGTCAATATATGGAACGGCAGAAAATGATGCATACGAAATTAGATTAATTTATCACTCGATTTTTCAGTCAGAAAATCAATTGTAACCTATGTAAATAATTGAACTACACTTGGAAAATTTACATCTTCTATAATTAATTTACCGATTGAAAAATCGTGTAATAAATTAATCTATAATAATTTCGTATACAGCGTATTCTGCAATTCCATATATCAATCTTAAATTTATATTGTTGAGATGATCTATACTGTCAGACCAGATTGTGTGATCGTTAAGGTTTGTTGGTTGAAAAAGCCCTCCAGTATTTGCCCGGCATGGCTCATTTGCAATAGCACTGGCAGCTTCAGCCAATGCATTCCTGGTTCGAATCCTGGCCAGGACATTTTTCACCCACTTGGAAAATTTACATCTATTATTTCTAATGACTTTAATTTCGCATTCTTTTCGTTTTTAATTTTTTTTGTATTATTGTTAATATTCATTATAAAGCTACAATTAACTCTTCTGAACCAGGGTTTAATTTTTTTTTCTCAACTCGTTTTGAAACACGACATTTCTTCCAGAATATGAAAATCTGTCTTTTCATACAGAGAATGAAAACTATAACCCAAATCAGCGAGCAAAATTTTCATTATAAATTACGACAATATTAAACAAGTAAGAAAAATCATGCTTGAGATGATCAGAAATGTAAGACAAATCATGCATAGATTATGAAGCACTTTCCAACACTTCATAAAATCTTTAACAAACCTTCGTTAATTAGAGAAATAAAGATATATAGCCAAACATTTATTCCAATACTTTTTAACAGCCATATATTTACTCTGCCAGTTGATACAAATACTATATAATGGGAAAATTTAGTTTAGAAAGAAAAAAGCTTACAATTACTTTTTCAGCAATTTGTGATAATAAATGGAAACATACTTGAAATTTTTTTAGCCCTGTAGTTCACCATGTACCTTTATTACACGTCAGTAAGAAACTAAAATTTATTTAAAACTAAAATACTCGTAAAAAACTGAAATCACATTGTTATAAATTATCATTCATAGGTGTCCTTGTACCCAATTCTTTGCGTGGCCCTGAATATCATTTTATCTATATTCTGCAAACCTTTTTTTTTTTTTTTTGTAAATTGAATGCAGTTTACCGTAAAAATGCATACTAATTTTCAGAAACACCTTTAAGTAATTTACACTCATACTCAGTAACGTTGGTAAGCTATTTTGGGTAGCCCAGTGCATCAACTATAACATTTATACACACTATATAATGTTCAAAGTTTTAGTGAAACTTAAACTCGTATATAATAATTAAAATGCATTACACCCATCCACCAGCCATCATCACAGACATATAGTACATTGGAAAGAATATACTATTTGAAATTTTTTGTGTGTCCCTGAGAATGCAATGTACTTCATATAATGTAAGACAGTATCGTATAATTTATATTAAGCCTCAGTGACACATATCAATTTTATTATACACGAAACAGTTTAATGTATTTAAAACATGTCGCACACTATTCCGCCTTTACCATTATCCAATGGAATATTTTTGTGTGGCCATGTAAATAAATAACAGCTATATTTTCACAGCATATTTTACAGAATGTATATGTTAGTGCACCTCTTAAGTGCATATAAATTTTAATATGTTTGTCAGGGTGTAACGTCTTTAAAATTCTTTTGAAACGATTTTTCCCCATAGGCCATAATGTAATGGAAAACTTTTGATTCTCCCTGTAAATAAACTAATCTTGGTAGAAACTTCATTTTCAATAGGGTTCGTGCTAGTGTAAACGTCAATAACGTACAAAAATTTCAAGGCAATTCGGGTGTATTTACAGGAGTTAGAGCAGGGACACACCGACAGACGGACAGACAAATCGAATGCATAAGCATATTTCAAACAATACACAAGCACTTTTCAAACTTTTCGAAAGTGTCAACAACATTAAAATCCATCTGAAACGATTTTTCTCATAGGCCATAATGTAATGAAAAACTTTTGACTGTCCGTGTAACTAAACTAATCATTGTAGAAACTTCATATTTAATAGGGTTCGTGCTAGTATAAACCAAAATAACGTCCAAAAATCTCGTGCCAATCCGAGTATATTTACGAGAGTTAGATCGCGAACAGACGGCCATCCGGCCACACGGACACATGGACAGACTGCCAGACAAACCGAATGCATAAGCACTTTTCAACTTTGTTGAAAAGTGCTAAACAGAAGAAACAATACTTGTTTTTTTTCTTTAAGAATTCCGTATTCATCACCACGAATTTCAGTGGAGGTTCATTTATCATAGGGAAATACAACCATTAGGCTTTGTGAAGAATATATTTTCTTCTGACATTGACTGAAGGCGTATTTCATAAAATGAATCTACTTAAATATAGATGCGCATGAAATGCTATCGTAATTAAACTGATATATATATATATGTATCTTAGAAAAAATTATATATCTTAAAAAAACGATTTCTTCAAAATAAAATAACGACATAAAATTCGACAGTCATTTATCAACTAATAATGCTGTATAAAAAAATGCAATGTTGATTAAAATTTCATACACATTTATAGGACAGATTGCAAAGAATGTTTAAATAATTATTAAAAGTACTAAAAATGTAGAGATATCGACATAAAAATTGCATTTTGCATCAAATGAATGTGGAAGGTTCTTAATAGCAGAGAAATAATCAATTTCAAAAGCCACGTACCCCGAAAAGGTTTTAACGCTAATACATGTTCGTATTTATAAAAATAAAGACGATTTTGAAAACATTGAATAATTTGGGAAAAACCTATTCAAATATTAATTAGGTATGTAGGACACGTTGCAAACAAAAGGTTTTTATGAACACTTTAAGCTGTCAAGTCATTTTAAATACATTACGAAAATATCCACAAAAGAAACATTTATCAACAAATAAAATACTAAGTAGATGGTGAAATAAGCCTATAAATAATCAAGATATTGAAATTGAAATGTCTGTTAGAAATTGGACATTAAATATTTACGTTTGTTGCTGAACTTTAAATCTATTCATTATAAAATTGAAAAAAAAGAAGCTTTACTGTCGTACAGCTGTGTTATTGTAGTAACGAATCAACTGCGGTATCTTTCTGTATATTTTGGATGGAGAAACATGCAATCAGATAAACGGTAGTTTTTATATGTACAGATGATGTAAACCAAATAAATTTATTTATTTAAATTATGAGCGTAGTTCTTTTTGTATATAAATACATAGAGTAATAATTTCATAGGTAAAATTATTGAAGAATTAATATGTATCTTTAATGTAGAATGTATCTTTAGAATTGCAACTAATATCCTATTTACGAAATAGTTTATATGCGTCCTCTTTGCGCTTAGGCATCATACTTTCCATTGAGTGGCCATTATAAACACTGAAAAGAGATTCACTATAATTAATTTGCTGTTAATAATTTACAATAATTAATTTACTATTAATTTGATGTGAGCAAAAAAAAAAAAATCACAATGTACAATTATTACACATTTATAATTAGTACATATTACCACACTTTAGTGCATAATGTATAATTAGGATACATTTCCTAATAGAGCAAGAGCCCGTGACTGGCAGACCTTCGTTATTTTATAAAAGCTGAAACTTTCTCTGCTCAGTCTTCCAACAGAGATAGGAACGATGGGTAATTATGAAATTTGGATCATGGTGGCTTTGGCAGTGACCAGGGAGCAAAGGTGTAAAAAATACCAACTTACTTTCGTCATTTTATAAAGCGTAATTTTTTGATATTTTCTTTGGAATGATGTTAGAAATCACGTCCTCCATTGGCAGACACTTCCTGTGGTTCCAACCCCCGGCCGACAACCACTAAATTTCAATAATAGGAAATTCTACTTTCGTCATTTTATAAAAGCTGAATTTTATATATGTTACTTGGGTAACTACCAGAAGATATTTCCTCAGTTGGCAGATAGTTTTGGTGGTTCCAACCCCCAGCCGACAGACATATACAGCGGCTTCTCAATACACTAGAGTCTGCGCGAAACAGATATTTTCCCCGTTTTCCCTTGGGTTGGAAATTGGCGACAGTTATTTGAGGTTGTTGTATGTAATTCTACGGTTGTTGACATTTTGAAAAAAAACCACAATGAAAGAAAAAAAATGTAATTTAACAAATTAGAACGACTATTTGGAAAATGATATTTTCAAAGACTAAAATTTTAAAGACTTAGAAAGGAATTCTATACTTAATAATAATAATAAACATCATTTTTTGGATGACCATAACGAGTCATATATTACGTACGCCATGCATTAAACATTGATATTTCTAGACCATAAATAAAAAAACCCGAGTAGTTTATTGTTATAAAACTTTAACTGTTTAAAATGTGCATTTTTATTTGATGGAGTTAATCAGGCTGACTGCCTCTTATTAGGGGTGACATGGATTAAACATTAATATTCCTGGACTCATCTTATAAAAATTTTAAATGAAATTTCAGTTTTACAATTTTTTTGAACTGCAAATTTTTAAACTTCTAAACATTGCACATTTTAAATTTTTATACCGTTGCATAGAGAAAAAAATGCACTTTTAAATAAAATTTGTTGGAAATTTTTATGACAATTTGTTTTCAAATTATTATTTAAAGTTTTTATTACTTTTTTGTCATTGTGGCAACAGAAGTAAACCATTTTTGGACATTAAACATGGACCAATCAGAAAATGAATAAAATGCGGAATTCAGCCAATGAAAACATTCAGGTATACTTCGGATTTCCCAATTCTCTACCGAGGATAACAACTATTTTCCAAATTACTAAAAATTAGTTATTTATTTATGAGTATTAATGAACATTAGCTTCGAATTCTCTCCAAGCTTGCAAACACTTATCGCCAAATATTTAAAAATATAGCCAAATTTGAAGACAAAAATTAAGAAATCATAAATATTGCCGATTCGGCTATAGATTGCTAATTTGGCGCAATTCTCATTCAAATCCTTTATTTACGAAATTTCTTTTTATAAGGTTCGTACCATTTCATCTTCTTAAAATTTCAGTAAAATTTTAATAAGATAAAAATGAAGCATTAAAGAATTTTTATTAACTCATCTAATCGAGTCGCAAAGAAAGCTATATTTAATAAAAACAACGAATATGAAAGCTATATCCTCCCCTGGCACATGCCAAAATTGCTGATTTATAATGTACTTATTTATCAATAAAAAAATTGCATGTCTATAATGTTATTGATTATGATTTTCATTTTGATACTTGTTTTAAAAATAAATGAAATACGTTAGAAAATAATGTTTAGGTATTTTATGAACTTTATTTTTATTTTTATTATTTGGAAAATAGTTGTTATCCTCGGTAGAGAATTGGGAAATCCGAAGTATATCTGAATGTTTTTATTGGTTGAATTCCGCATTTTATTCATTTTCTGATTGGTCCATGTTTAATGTCCAAAAATGATTTACTTCTGTTGCCACAATGACAAAAAAGTAATAAAAACTTTAAATAATAATAATAATTTGAAAACAAATTGTCATAAAAATTTCAAACGAATTTCATTCTAAAGTGCATTTTTTTCAATATCCAACGGTATAAAAATTTAAAATGCGCAATGTTTAGAAGTTTAAAAATTTGCAGTTCAAAAAAATTGTAAAACTGAAATTTCATTAAAAATTTTATAATATGGGTCCAGGAATATTAATGTTTAATCCATGTCATACGTAATAAGAAGCAGTCAGCCTGATTAACTCCATCAAATAAAAATGCACATTTTAAACAGTTAAAGTTATATAACAATAAACTACTGGGGGTTTTTTATTTATGGTCTAGGAATATTAATGTTTAATGCATGGCGTACGTAATATATGACTCGTTATGGTCATCCTAAAAATTATGTTTATTATTATTATTAAGTATAGAATTCCTTTCTAAGTCTTTAAAATTTTAGTCTTTGAAAATATCATTTTCCAAATAGTCGTTCTAATTTGTTAAATTACACTTTTTGCTTTCATTGTGGTCTTTTTTCAAAATGTCAACAACCGTAGAATTACATGCAACAACCTCCAATAACTGTCGCCAATTTCCGACCCAAGGGAAAACGGGGAAAATGTCTGTTTCGCGTAGACTCTAGTGTATTGAGTAGCCGCTGTATACACTGTAAAAAAAAGTGTCGATCTACTAAAAAAACTTTAGTGATCCTTGTAATTACTAAAAATTTTTTTAGTAATCTTAGTCGGTTACAAAAAAATCTGTAAGAATTACTAGAAAAAAGTTAGCAACGAATAGTTTTAATAGTTTTATATTTTTAATAGCTCTTACTAAATCTCCGTTGGTGTGGCTTTGATAGCATAGTGGTTATAGTAACGGACTCCAGGCTAAATGGTCCCGGGTTCGAAACCTGCCACCGACAAATACGCCCGGAATGTATGTAGTGTCTCGTTAATAAAGGGATTATGAAAATCCTGACGGAGCAGGTAGGAATGTTTGGTGCTGCCATATGTTGCGGATTTGCTGAAAATCTTCCGCTTCAGAAGTCTGGATGCAGCTCGAAGGAAACTTCTGGCCTTCGGGCTCAAGTAATGGTTATTAAAAATAATTTTGGAGCTATTACTAAAATTTGCTTGGTGGCTCAAATATACTAAAAATCAAATACTAAAAATTTTTAAGTTACTTATACAAAAAATTCTTTTGTTCAGTTTACAAAAGAAATGCTTGTTTCACTTGCAGAAAAAGCTTGTAATGGTTACTAAAAAATTCTGTGGAATACAAATTTACTAAGAAATTTTTAGTAATCTCTTGAATTTTTTTTACAGTGTATGTCTGTCGGCCGGGGGTTGGAACCACCAAAACTGTCTGCCAACTGAGGAAATATCTTCTGGTAGTTACCCAAGTAACATATATAAAATTCAGCTTTTATAAAATGACGAAAGTAGAATTTCCTATTATTGAAGTTTAGTGGTTGTCGGCCGGGGACTGGAACCACAGGAAGTGTCTGCCAATGGAGGACGTGATTTCTAACATCATTCCAAAGAAAATATAAAAAAATTACGCTTTATAAAATGACGAAAGTAAGTTGGTATTTTTTACACCTTTGCTCCCTGGTCACTGCCAAAGCCACCATGATCCAAATTTCATAATTACCCATCGTTCCTATCTCTGTTGGAAGACTGCGCTGAGAAAGTTTCAGCTTTTATAAAATAACGAAGGTCTGCCAGTCACGGGCTTTTAGACTATAATGCATTTAATGCCAGTGAAACATCAAAGTTATGATGCGATATCCGTACACTCCTCAATGCATGTAGTGTGAGACAAACTGCTATATTATGAGTTGATATACATTGTAATTTTTCTAAATTTTATATGGATCTTCTGTGCAAAGTCTATTTTACTTTATGGTAAAAAATCTTTAACTACAGAAGATCTATCTATATTCTAATTTTTCTCTTTCCTCTCTTTGCTATCTATTTTTTTTTTCTATTTTAAATGGAATTTATTAAATCATGTATCAAAAACACTTGTATTTCTTTCGGTCTATAAATTTATTTAACGCTTTTGAGTCTGGTGTACGATTAATAGTACAAGTTTTTTCCCTAAAGATTATTTTTGATACAACAATTATTTTTGATACAATCTATGATTATTGATAACAATATAGGTCTATGCATTTCTTCTTATAACTTTATTTATGCCTTGGAATTTAGTATTAACAATAATACTAATGGTAAATGTTTGTTTAATTCTCTCTGGATCTTTTGTTGATGCATTTACTTTAAATATTTATTTAAAGCTCTAAATTTAAAATATAAATATAAAATCTTCTGAACGAATCAACATTAGAAATTAATAATGTTATTAGATATTAGATATTAATAATGTTTATATCTGAACGAAAAATATTAGAATGTTTTCATATGTGCTAAATCCTGTTGTAATATGGTATTTTCGAAGCATCTCGATCCATAATCAACCGTTCCATATAGTCTATTGTCATAGGAAAATAAAATGAATAGTAAACAAAAAACTATATTTGTTAGATTTCAGATAATGCCATACTCGATATAGCTTATAATTTTTTTAGGAATAGCTACAGTTAACATTGTTAACATAAAAGTAAATTTTGAAAACTTAAAAAAAATCGGACCCGAAGGGATTAAATAAAACGAGTTTATTCTTAAGAGTTAAACATTGAAATTTGTGTATAAATATGCATTGTGCTACATCTGCATCTGTATTTATTTTACTTAAATAACATGTACCATGCATTTAACTCTTCTATCGCTATCTTTTAGATAATAATTATAAGAGTAAAAATAAATAAAATGTTTCTATTCTGATGTATGAACCACATGACTTCGATGAGATCGGAACACTGTATTTTAAATAAATATATTTTGTTTCTGGTGATAAATGTTTAAGAGTATTGCATTATATTCTAATTTTTGTATAATGATACACGTATTATTCATAATCTTTTTTACTTTCTTCTATCTTTACAAGAAGAAAGTATTGGATTCATGAAAATTTTCGACTTCCGGTTTTCGACGGATTTATACGTTTTAGAAGGTCCTGAACACGTTTTGACTATTTTTAGAAAATGTCTGTCTGTGAGTCTGTCCGTCTGTCTGTGAGTCTGTGTGTCTGTCTGTGAGTCTGTCTGTCTGTATGTGACAAAAAATTTGTGGGCGCTCTATCTCAAGAACTAATGCTCGAAATTTAATAAAATTTTATATTCAGTTAGACCTTAATATAAATTAGTGCCTATTGGTTTTTGGTGAAAATTGGCCTGCAGGTGGCGCTGCTATACTACGTTTTTCATGATTTTCAAGATTGCTATATCTCAAAAACTAATGCACAGAATTTCACCAAACTTCAGATTCTGTGACCCCTTGATATACATAGACGCTGATTAAGTTTTGGTGTGAATTGGCCAGCAGGTGGCGCTGCTATGCCACGTTTTTCATGATTTTCATGATAGCTATATCTCAAGAACTAATGCACAGAATTTCACCAAACTTCAGATTCCGCGATACCTTGATATACATAGTCGCTGATAAAGTTTTGGTGTGAACTGCCCTATAGGTGGCGCTGCTATGCTACATTTTGCACGATTTTTGTGATAGCTATATCTCAAGAACTAATGCAGAGAACTTGATCAAATTTTAGATTCTGTTACACTAGAACATATAACATAATTAGACGCTGATTACATTTTGGTATTAACCTTGCAATAGGTGGTGCAGCTATGCTGCATTTTGCACGATTTTTCCGATAGCTATATCTCAACAACCAACGCACAGAATTTCATCAAACTTCAGACTTTGTTACAAAATGACATATAACATAATTACACGATGATTACGTTTTGTTATAAATCCTTCAACTGATGGTGCTGGTGTGCTATATTTTACACGTTTTTTTTAACTAGCTATATCTCAAGAACTAATGCACAGAATTTCATCAAACTTCAGATTCTTTTACACCATAACATAATTAGACGCTTTTTTTACGTTTTGGCATAAATTGTCCAAGATATGGTGTTGCTGTGCTACGTTTTGCAATTTTTTTGTGATAACTATATCTCAAGAACTAATGGACCAAATTCCATCAAATTTCAGATTCTGTTAGGTCTTGACATAAATAGATGCTTATTAGGTTTTAGTATAAATTAACCAACATGAGGCACTACTAAGCTCATTTTCTCAAAATATTAATTAAATTTTGCGTTTTAGGCTTTTCGGATACCAGAATCTCATTAGGCTAGGTCAAATGTTCGAGGAAATTCGATAGTGGGTAACTTTGGGGTCACCACGTTTTTTTAAAAATATTAAAATGTACTTATGAGATAGAAGAAGGTTTTGGGATTGACACATCCAACTAGTTTTCATTGCAGAAGGATGATTCACTATAATATTGAATGCCGCTTTCTGGCTCCAATTATTAATAATGTTGCATAATATATATTGGGTTGGGGGAAAATTAATTTCATTTTTTTCCGAATGGATGGATTTAAAGTCGCATATCTCGAGTAATACTTACTCAATTTATCCATACTATACAGCGTTTGAAAGGTAATAGTATCTAAAAATTTCTAGATATAAAAGTAGCGTCATCTGTTCAATCAGTCAAAAGTTATTGCGTTTTAAAACTGGAGATTCCAGAAGATCATTTTCGTCACATTTTGCTTTTTTACTTCCGAAAAGGGAAAAAGCGGCGCAGGATCACCGAACATTGTTTGGCGCTTATGGTGATCAGTGCTTAAGTAAGCGCCAGTGTCAGAATTGGTTTGCTTGTTTTCCTTCCGGAAATCTAGATATTAAAGATGAACCTCGCCGTGACCAGCCTAATCTTTGAAAAAGTCGATGATTTTTTTTAAATCGAGGTAGACAAATATATTGTTTCCTGCGACATTACTACGGGACTAATCATTGACCATAAAACAGTTTTAAACCATTTACATAAGATTGGATACCAAAAGAAACTCGATACCTAAATTTCCCATGAACTTACAGTAAAAAGTTTGATGGACAGAATTACTATTTTGAATCGCTACTGAAACGGAAGAAAATCGAGCTATTTTTGAAACGAATGATTACGGGTGATGTAAAGTGGATCTTATATGACAACAATATGCGAAAAAAATCGTGGTCTTAGCCTAAAAAAGCTTCACAAACCGTGGCAAAGCCAGGATTGACGCCAAGGAAAATGATGCTAAGTGTTTGGTGGGATTCGAAAGGAATTTTCATCATCAGTACCTCGAACCTGACCAAACCATCGATTCAACTATCTACTGCAAAACAACTAATGCAATTAAAACAGGCGATTAAAAAAACCGCCCAGAATTGATTAATAGAAAAGGCATTGTCTTCCATCACGACAATGCTAAACAACACACATCTTTAGTCATTCGCCAAAAACTGAGAGAGCTTGGGTGGGAGGTTTTGATGCACCCACCGTATAGTACGAACCAGGTTCCGACTGATTACCATTTGTTCCATTCTCTGGTGAGTTCTCTTAATGGTGTTAAGCTGATTTCAAAAGAGGCTTGTGAAAATCACCTTGTTCAGTTTTTCGCCCAGAAATCTGGTAAGATTTACAGTGACAGAATTATGGTTTTACCAGAAAAATGGCAAAATGTATTTGAACAAAACGGCACATACATTTTAGATTAGTTTTTTTTTAAATTTATATAAATAAATTTCCTCTAAAAATAAAAAAAGCGAAATTACTTTTTCCCCAACCAAATATATACACATGTTTAAACTAAAAAAAGGCCAAAGATGCAAAGAGAATTAAGAAAACTATAGTTAATATCATTATTACTAATTGTCAAAACATATTACAACTTTCTAATATTTTTTTGCGTTTTATCACACATGTTACATTTTGAAAATTAACCTAAAGTTTTGATTGAGTATATATATACATACATCCATATATGTATACACTATATGGCCATTGATTATTGGACACTTGCGATTTTAGACATTTTGTTAAATATCTAGAAAAATACATGAGGAATCATCTCGAAACTCTTAGTGTATAAATATAATAGTATAAGTCATGCATCTCCGTCAAGATTTTTTCCCGTAACTCCATAGGGGACCGTGAACAAATTAAAAAAGAATGACTATCTTTTGAATAACCATGTCAAAACTAATGTATCAAAAGCGCTCAAACTCTAGATTATGATTGAATGCCTTATTGTAATATGCCTTATTCATTTTTATGCAAATAGCATGGGTATTCGCAGAATACTTAAGGTTTTTATAAAAATGGTCCCAAATTTTTCCAAGTTTTTTCCTTATAATTTTCAGAGTTCTTAATATAAAATAATATATTTTTCAGAAAACATGACAAACACCATTGATCACAGTACCTTGTAATAAGATTTAAAAAATAATGAAAATTGTACACAAACTGAGTTGGTTTACTAAATATTTTTTACTGCGCATGCGTCAACGATATCAAAATTTCATTTGCATATTATGTTAGCTAAATGTATAGAGCAACTTTTGTGAAAGTCACAAAATCATAACTTGAAAATTCTGAAAAAAATCGTCAATTGAATAAGTTAAAAATCCATTTTTCTCAAAATGAAGCAAAAACAAGAGGGGTTGTATCCATATATTCATTGATTAGTGTCAATATAGAATACACAATGCGGGATGTACTACTACATTTGGATAAAATCCCTTATTGTTTTGCTTCATCTTGGAAACAACGGATTTTGTCCTTTTTCTATAGACGATTACTTTCAGAATTTTCAAGCTATGATTTTGAGACTTTTACAGAAGTTGCTCTATACATTTAGCTTACATAATATGCAAATGAAATTTTGATAGCTTTCACGTATGCGCAGTAAAAAATTATTTAGTAAACCTACTCATTTTTCATACAATTTTTATTATTTTTTAATTCTGATTACAGGGTACTGAGTGCAATGTTGTTTGTCATATTTTATGAAAAAATATTATTTTATATTAAGAACTCTGAAAATTATAAGGGAAAAACTTGGAAAAATTTGGGACCATTTTTATAAAAACCTTAATTACTCTGCAAGTATGCATGCTATTTGCATAAAAATGAACACAGTGTATTACAATAAGGTATTTAATCACAATCTAGAGTTTGAGCGCTTTTGCTACTTTAGCTTTGACAGGGTTATTCAAAAGATATTCATCCTTTTTAGGTGCGTTCGTAATTATATAAATACGTAGCACCTATTGTTGTCGCTCAGTCCGTCCGTCCGTCTGTCTGTCCGTCTGCCCGTCTGTCTGTCCGTCTGTCCGCATATAACAACGCAAAAACGACCCAACCGAATCGTTTGAAATTTAAAATACATAATTATAACATAATTTTGTCGAGTCATTTCAAATTTTATGAAAATCGGATGGACAGATCAATTACAGGGACATTCAAAATGATTCCGTTACATTACGGTCAATAGGGAAAAAGTTTTAAATGAATTTTAATCGTTTGAAATTTAAAACATATAATTATTGCGTAATTTAGTCGAGTCATTTCAAATTTTATGAAAATCGGATGAACAGATCAATTACAGGGACATTCAACAGGATTCCGTTACATTACGGTCAATAGGGAAAAAAGTTTTAAATGCATTTTAATCGTTTGAAATTTAAAACATATAATTATTGCGTAATTTAGTCGAGTCATTTCAAATTTTATGAAAATCGGATGGACAGATCAGTTACAGGGACATTCAAAAGGATTCCGTTACATTACGGTCAATAGGGAAAAAAGTTTTAAATGCATTTTAATCGTTTGAAATTTAAAACATATAATTATTGCGTAATTTAGTCGAGTCATTTCAAATTTTATGAAAATCGGAGGGACAGATCAATTACAGGGACATTCAAAAGGATTCCGTTACATTACGGTCAACAGGGAAAAAAAGTTTTAAATGCATTTTAATCTTTTGAAATTTAAAACATATAATTATTGCGTAATTTAGTCGAGTCATTTCAAATGTTATGAAAATCGGATGCATAGATCAATTACAGGGACAATCAAAAGTATTCCGTTACATTACGGTCAATGGGGAAAAAGTTTCAAATGCATTTTAATGATGTTACACTCATTCGAACATAATAGAATTGGCATGAATCTATGAAATATATATTAAAATATGCATTCTGTACAATCTGTGATGCAAAGAATTTTTATTATTAAATTACAGGGCCACACAAAAGTATTCTACTATATAATGCTATACGGGGAAACATGGTTTGGTACTTGTTTTAATTATATTCAACTATTTCACATTTTATGAATAAGATATACGTTGCCGAGGTGTAATAAAAATTATGACCTGTATATTTACAGAAACGTAAAGATTTCGACTACTGTACTGTATCCGGAGTACGCTCTACTATATCAGCAAGATCTGAATATTTTTAAAACTTCGTTATCGTACGAACGCACCTCATTTGCTACGTTTACGTGCAATTTCCAACTTGTTTAATTTGTTGACGGTCCCCTATGAGGTTTCGGTAAAAATTCTTCATGGAGATGTATGACGTATACTATTATATTTATACACTAAGAGTTTCAAGATGATTCCTTAAGTATTTTTCTAGATATTTAGTAAAATGTCTAAAATCGCAAGTGTCCAATAATCAATGGCAATATATTGTATATGTATATACAGGGTGTTTCTAAATTCATGGTCCGAACTTTAAGGGGTGATAGTACACATCAAGACAAACAATATTTAAATAGGAAACCAAGGGTCCCAAAGTCTTCCGAAGGAGATAGGCGCCATTAAAATTTAGGGTCCAAAAATTCAAATGATTATGAAAAACAGAAAAACTGGTCGATTCGTTTGCGGTTTTCACTAAAATTATTCTTTATGTCAGTATTGTCTTGAAAATAAATTATAAAGATAAATTTCAAAAAATGTCGATAGAGGGCGCTTTAGACTTTAGAGTAACGAACAACTATTTTTTACCGTTATTTTTTGCATCTCATTGAAGGTTTCGTAAGCTTAGACTTAAACTTAAATTTTGAGCTCAAAATCTGAATAGTTGGAAGCAGTTAAGTAATTCAAACTTAACTGTGTTCAGAGGGTTTTAAATTCAAATGATTATAAAAAACGGAAAAATTGGTCGATTGATTTGCAGTTTTCACTAAAACTATTCTTTATGCCGGTATTTTATTGAAAATGAATTATAAAGATAAATTTCAAAAAATGCCGATAGAGGGCGCTTTAAACTTTCGAGTAACGTACAACTATATTTTACCATTATTTTTCGCATCTCATAAAATATTTTTAGAAGCTTAGACATAAACTTAAATTTCGAGATGAAAATCTGAATCGTTGGGAGTGGTTAAGTAGCGCAAACTGAACTGTGTTCAATGGGGGTGGGGAGGTTCAAATTTCAAATTATTATAAAAAACGGAAAAATTGTTCGATTCGTTTGCCGTTTTCGCTAAAACTATTCTTTATGTCAATATTGCCTTGAAAATAAATTTTAAAGATTAATTTTTAAAAATACCGTTAGAGGGCGCCTTAAACTTTTGAGTAACCAACAACTATTTTTAACCGTTATTTTTTGTATCTAATTAAATGCTTGTAAAAGTTCAAACTTAAATTTTGAGCTCAAAATCTGCATCGTTTTGAGTAATTAAGTGCGGAAATTTGAAATGTGTTCGAGGGGTGGGGAGGGTAACATTTTAACTCCTGAACACTGTCCAGTTTCCGCTTCTTAACCCCTCCATCGATTTCGAATTTGAGCTCAAAATTTAAATCTAAGCATTTGCAAGCATTTAATTAGATACAAAAAATAACGCTTAAAAATAGTTGTTGGTTACTCTAAAGTTTAAGGCGCCCTCTATCGGTATTTTTTTAAATTAATCTTTAAAATTTATTTTCAAGGAAATATTGACGTAAAGAATAGTTTAAGCGAAAACGGCAGACGAATCGACCAATTTTTCCGTTTTTTAAAATAATTTGATATTTGAACTTGCTCTACTTAACCACTCCCAACGATTCAGATTTTCATCTCAAAATTTAAGTTTATGTCTAAGCTTCTAAGAAAATTTTATGAGATGCGAAAAATAACGGTAAAATATAGTTGTACGTTACTCCAAAGTCTAAAGCGCCCTCTATCGGCATTTTTTGAAATTTATCTTTATAATTCATTTTCAATAAAATACCGACATAAAGAATAGTTTTAGTTAAAACCGCAAATCAATCGACCAATTTTTCCGTTTTGTATAATCATTTGAATTTAAAACCCTGTGAACACAGTTAAGTTTGTGCTACTTAACTGCTTCCAACTATTCAGATTTTGAGCTCAAAATTTAAGAAACCTTAAGCTTACGAAACCTTTATGAGATGCAAAAAATAACGGTAAAAAATAGTTGTTCGTTACTCTAAAGTCTAAAGCGCCCTCTATCGTCATTTTTTGAAATTTATCTTTATAATTTATTTTCAAGACGATACTGACATAAAGAATAATTTTAGTGAAAACCGCAAACGAATCGACCACATTTCTGTTTTTTATAATCATTTGAATTTTTCGACCCTAAACTTTAATGGCGCCTATCTCCTTCGGAAGGCTTTGGGACCCTCGGTTTCCTATTTAAATATTGTTCGTCTTGATGTGTACTATCACCCCTTAAAGTTTGGACCACGAATTTAGAAACGCTCTGTATATATATATATATATATATATATATATATATATATATTGTTACTGTTACTGTAATAAAATTTAAAAAAAAATTGCGCCATTTTGTTCTCTCTTAGCTTCAATTCTAAAATTTGTGGAACATATTTCAATCTTAGTTTCGTAATGTATTAACTTGTAACAGCTAAAATTCTTTTTCTTATTTTATTTATTAATAAATTATTGCTTGCTTCTCAAAAAGGCGGGGGGGGGGGGGGGGTGCTTCGTAACCTTTTTACTTTCTGGAATGTTCCCGGGATTTTAATTTTACTTTTTATTTAACATCGCGTGACTGCGGTTAATGCGCGTTGTTAAAGGGCTTGTTATTTGCGAGGAAAAATATAGATCTTGCCGAGGACACGGCAGCTAAGACCACTCAGAACTGATAATTTTTTTTCGTTGAGACTCGAGTTAATCCCAATTGAATTTTTAAAATGATTGACGCGGAGTAGAAGGGAGCTAGTTTTGTCGCGAAAATGTTTTTCATCATTTGGTTTTTGAAGAGCGTTAGAATGCAATTGCCTTTTAAACTATCAAGACCCCCGTTTCATTTCCCCGCTGAATTAGAAAATATGATGACGTGGACTGGATAACGAAGGTTGTAGTGTCGATGTGTGCTAAGGTGATTGCGGGGAAGAGCTTACCTATTTTATGAGTTCATAAATGAAGAACTTGAAGACTAATGGTGTTTGTTTTTATAATGGGGAATTACCCCAATGAAATTCTTCCACTGCTCGCCAACTGTCGGAGCGACTACTCTGCTCGTGCTGCTGCAGATTCCTAGAGTTTATGCAACATAGTTATTTCGTCGAATTATATGTATATATATATATATATGTTTAAACTAAAAAAAGCTAACGATGCTAAGAGAATAAAAAAAAAAAAACTCTAGTTAATATTATTATTACTAACTGTCAAAACCTAAGTAAACTGTCAACTTTATAATATTATTTTGCGTTTTATCACGCATGACGCATTATGAAAATTAACCTAAAATTTTAATTGAAAAAAATACGTATGTTTAAACTAAAAAAAGGCCAAGGATGCAAAGAGAATTTAGAAAACTATAAATCACCCTCTAAGCGTTTCTCCCGTAATATTCCGTACACTAAGCTCCAGGTTTCACTGCAATATAAGCAATGTTTAAGATATTATAATTCTATAAATTTAATGAATTTTCAAAGCATTGAAGAATGATTAAGACTCTTAAGGATTACATTTATATTCCTAAATAAGATTTTTTTATGTAATATTGAAATAATCATATTTTATTAGCATTTAAAACAAAATGAAGAGAAAACAACATTAAAATTTTACCCATTTGCAAGACGCTTGGAGGGTTAATATTATTATTACTAACTGTCAAAACATATCACAACTTTCTAATATTTTTTTTTACGTTTTATCACACTATACAGTAGGGTGGGTCGAAAAAATCGAATTTTTTCAAATCCACTATTAATAGTGCGGAAAAGTTGCCTTTTGTAATTAGAAGGATAACGCAAAAAAGGTTTTTGAAATCGGTTAATATCTTTAGGTCGCGCATCGCACTTGAAGTTCAGAAAATTTGACCAAAAATGACATTTTTTGAAATTAATGATGAAAATTAAAAAAAATTCGATCCTACTTCTAATAGTGCGGAAAAGTTTCCTTTTACAACTAAAAAGCTAACGCAAAAATTTTTTTGAAGTTCGGTTAATATCTTTAAGTTGCGCATCGCACTTGAAGTTTGGAAAATTTGATCAAAAATGACATTTTTTGGAATTAATGAGGAAAATTAAAAAAAATTCGAACTTGCTTGTAATAGTACGCTAAAGTAACTTTTTACAATTAAAAAATAACTTTTTTTCTTTTTTAAATCTTTAATACCTTTAAATCGCGCATCGTACCTGAAATTTGGAAAATATGATCAAAATTGACATAGGCTGATTACAAAAACAACTGACAAACCGATTTTTTTCTATTCCAATTGCTCAGTGCGTATATGAGCTGTGAACACAGCTGATTTTCAGGCTTGTCATGTAATTACCACAAACAGTTACGTTATATAAAGGAAAAATCGGTATTAAACGCTATCGAAGATCTAATAGGGAAGGGCACATTTCTTTAATTCAGGAGCCGGATGATCAAAATATGTTGGTCATCTAACGCCTATGAATGGAACCGGAAAAAATGTTTGTGAAAGTATCGTTTTATATCTGCCTCAGAAGAATATCTCCTTAGATGAAGTCCTTGTATTTGGATGTGATAGCTCCTCTATCACTACGGGATTGAAAAAAGGGTTATTCGAAATTTGGAAATGAAGATACGCAGGACCTTGCAGCGGTGCATTTACTTGTTGCATTTCATCGAATTGCCGTTTAGGCACTTGTTTCAATGCATTGAAGAAAAAAACAAACGGCCAGTATTATTTTCTCGTCCTATAGGCAAGCAACTACCTGCTTGCGAAAGACAACCTGTCATCAAGTTTGAATCAATCAATTGCTTTCGCCCAATAGTGACTGTTGAAAACCCAAATGACCTCAGTAAAGATCAAAAATATCTTTTTAAACAATCAATGCTGTGTGATCGGGCTTCTATCCTGAGGATCTTTCTGTCCAAGTTCCAGGGACCATTTCTCATTCCCGGTGGCTAACGACCGCCAATCGAATTCTCAGACTGTATATATCCACAGAAAACCCTAGGACTGAAACGAAGCAGTTAGTTTTATTCATCATAGAAACATGTGTGCCTGTATGGTTTGAAATTAAGAAGAATAATTCCATTAATCAAAGCATATACACAAGACAATAACAACATCGCGCCTCCTATCAAAAAGTCTGCAGGAAGTTACAGACCCTGTTATTGAGGATAACGCTTACTTCACTCATCCATAAAACCTACTATTGGCAATGATTTCAGATGAGAGGGAGCATGTGCGAGAGTTCACACGTAGCGGTATCACACGTAGAATGATAAACAACAAATATTTCAAAAATCATTTGACACAACATGTTCTCCCAACCACTGCGTACTCGGTAAACAGGTTCTTCGAACTTCAAACTCTCGCTTCGCTCCTATTGGTTCAAATGATAAGCGCTGACTGAACGTTCAACATTTCTCGGGCGACACGGAAAATGCTCGGTGAGCTAAAATAACCACCAAAATTCTCTCCTTCATCAAGGTCAATCAAGTTTTTCTCATTGAAATGTTCTGTTGGGGGAAAAGTTGAGCGAAAGCCTCCCGTGTGATATGGCTATTACGATTACAACAAGTTTTGAAAGCAATGAAACTGGTGACAAAACAAGTGGCAACTGTGAGAGATTTTGTGATACGCAAGTTAAATTTTCGGGCTAAGGATTAGACTGAACTAATTGATTGGTCGAGCTGCAAAGTTACTTCACCAACTTTTTACACAGAATCAGTCCAGAGAGAATTTTCTCTTTTATTGAATCGAAATCTCTCTCAGAATTGGAAATGAAAACAATAAGGGCGTTTCCGTACCACACACAGGCGGTGGAATGATGTGTGAAACTTGTGAGTGAGGCTTCTGAAAAAGGATGTGGCTCTAATAGCAGATGCGGCTATATTAGATCATCTTTGCTTTCGCAATCACTTATGTCAACATTTGATAATAAATATCACTACAAGGCTTTACACGAGGTAAAAAATGAAGGTAAAAAGAAAAATAACTATTTTCTAAAATTACTATAATACAAATAGCTTAATATTGCATAAGTAAAACTTGTTTAAAATTGATTTAAATTTTTTTGTTGAAGAATGTCTTATTAAGTTGTGTTCTACATCTGTTCAATATAAATGTTTAAATAAATAAAATAGTTAAAAATATATATTTTTCTAATTTTTTTCGTAATTTATAAACAATGTATTATGAAAAATTATTAACCAATTTTAAAATTGATTTTATTTTACATTTCTATGCATATAATGGAATATTTTTATGTTATTAGAAAAAAATGAGAAAAGAAGACGACTTTTCATCTTTTCTATGAAACATTCTCAATTTTCATAAAATTTCGCTAACTTAAATGGACTTAAAGGTATTAATATATTTAAAAAGAAAAAAAAAGTATGTTTTAATTGTAAAAGGTTACTTTAGTGTACTATTACAAGCAAGTTCGAAATTTTTCTAATTTCCCTCAATAATTCCAAAAAATGTCATTTTTGATCAAAATCTCCGAACTTCAAGTGCGATGGGCGACCTAAAGATATTAACCGATTTCAAAAAAAGTTTTTGCGTTATCTTTTTAGTAATAAAAGGAAACTTTTCCGCACTATTAGAAGTAGGTTCGAATTTTTTTTAATTTTCATCATTAATTTCAAAAAATGTCATTTTTGGTCAAATTTTCCGAACTTCAAGTGCGATGCGCGACCTAAAGATATTAATCGATTTCAAAAACTTTTTTTACATTATCCTTCTAATTACAAAAGGCAACTTTTCCGCACTATTAATAGTGGATTTGAAAAAATTCGATTTTTTCATTCCCTACTATACAGTCCGAATATATATATATATGTTCGTGTGTGTGTGTGTGTGTGTGTTTAAACTAAAAAGAGGCCAACGATGCAAAAACAATTAAGAAAACTACAGTTAATATTATAATAACTAACTGTCGAAACATAAGAAAAATTATGATAACAAACCTGTAGACATATATTATTAGTATTATATGTAGAAAGTAAATATTACTTAACCAGAAGTAAATATTAAAGCATAATAATACTCGGTAAAGAGATTCGGTAAAAGACCCGTAACACTAAACCAGACCCGAACATATAAAATGCATAGAGAAAGGACAAAATATCTAAAATTGTATTTACATTTATTTCATTCTAATAGTAATAAAATAATAAGAAAATTTACAAATCCTGAGGAATATAGTCTGATATAAAGTGATAGCGGCAGTTCAGTATGCATGTAGATGTTAAGTAAAAAAAATCAAATGGGCTTCTTTATAGTTATATTCATTTTAAACATATGAGAATTAATTAAAGACTAAGTATTTTTATAATGAAAGCATTCATTTTATTGTTTACTTTTTGTATGGTATATAGATAGGTACATTGCATTTTTTACTTTAACAAATTTATTGTTAATGTATAATGTAGCTATTTTTGACAGACATAAGCATTTAATTTCATTCAATTTAAATATAACTGAAGATCATTAAATTATCTTAAATTTACACCGCTTAATATTATTTATTATGAAAAATAAATGTAGTTGAATCCATTTTTGTATGCTATGATTTCAAAATGGATGCTTAAATTTTATAAGAAAGGTATATATGAAAATTTCGCAGTGAAAAGAGAAATTGCGATTTTCCAATGATTACTACTTGGCACTAGCATTATCTATTATAGAATAATCTTCAACAGTAATTTATTTCCAAATCTTAGCTATAAAATTAAAAGGCTATTATATATCTCCCAACGGAATAACAGGAATTGTAACGTTAATTAAAGCGAAAGTACATGAAGTGCGCATTACCAATAATATTCCAGAAAAGAGAAGCAGGTGCATTGTGCGTCAAACAGTTTAGATAATAACAGTGATTCTGAAGTGCGAAATAATTGGAAAACATTAACAAGATTTTATACCTATTTTATATATATATCACATACAAATGTACTTTTAATATATATATATTCACTAAAACACCTTTTTGGTTGACAATAAATGTATCTATGCTTCTCTTTTGAATACATTCATGAGAGCAAAATTTAATCAATCCAATAATATAAGATTATTCTGAATGCAATTTGATACATGAATTACAATATAAAGTGTTGAATAAACACTGGTTACCCAGTTTTGAAAGTATTCTCTCCATTCGCAAACTACAAATTAAAACTGTTGGAGCCAATCTTGATGCCAAATAACTTATTGGTACCGTAGAAGAAAGTTTCACCAATTTTTAGCTCACAGGCTATCATAGCCTGAGAGCTTATGTGCCCGTCCGTTCTCTATGTATGTTCGTACGTTCGTTTGTGCTTAACGCGATAACTCATGATAAAAATATCGGATCCACTTGAAATTTTGTATATAGGTATATCCTGATAAGGTGCTTCCCAGATTAGTTTTTGGAGTTCATTCGATATGTATAAGAGGGGGAACGGGGGGCTCATGCCCCTCCCCTTAATTGATAAAAACGGGATTTTCATGCAGAATTAACAGTTTTCGTCCAAAATTTAGATATAGGATCATTCTGATGAGGCGATTCCGTGACTGTTATTAGGTGTTCATTGAATAAGTATAAACAGGGGGAACGGGGGCTCATGCCCCTCCCCTTAATTGATAGAAACGGGATTTTCATGCAGAATTAACAGTTTTCCTTAAAAATTTAGATATAGGATCATACTGATGAGGCGATTCCGTTACTGTTATTAGCTGTTCATTGAATAAGTATAAACAGGGGGAACGGGGAGCTCATGCCCCTCCCCTTAATTGATAGAAACGGGATTTTCATACAGAATTAAGAGTTTTTGTCCAAAATTTAGATATAGGATCATTCTGATGAGGCGATTCCGTGACTGTTATTAGGTGTTCATTGAATAAGTATAAACAGGGGGAACGGGGCGCTCATGCCCCTCCTCTTAATTGATAGAAACGGGATTTTCATGCAGAATTAACAGTTTTCCTTCAAAATTTAGATATAGGATCATTCTGATGAGGCGATTCCGTTACTGTTATTAGCTGTTCATTGAATAAGTATAAACAGGGGGAATGGGGGGCTCATGCCCCTCCCCTTAATTGATAGAAACGGGATTTTCATGCAGATATAACAGTTTTCGTTCAAAATTTAGATATAGGGTCATTCTGATGAGGCGAATCCGTGGCTGTTATTAGGTATTCATTGAATAAGTATAAACAGGGGGAACGGGGGCTCTAATGCCCCTCCCCTTAACTTGTATAAATGGATTTTTCAAGCAGAATTGTCAGATTTTGTTCAAATCTCTGAAAAGTTTTGGAAGTTTAATGGTTAAGTATAAATGAGGGGAATAACTCCTTTTAAATTATATAAATGCTAAATGGGTTATTATTAAGAATTATCCGATTTGCTCTGAATTTTGAATAAAGATTTTTATATGATAAAGCATGTCCTTGGTAATTAAGAGGTTCAATGATTAAGTATAAAAAAGCAGAAAGGGGAGTGCCGTTTCCCCTTCTTAATCTTTTTATCGAACGGAGTTAACGAAAATACAAGGCTGTAATGTACAATTAGTATGCGTAGCCTGTGAGCTCAATGCCATCAGTTTAACTGTTTAACTGGGCAATATTCTTTTTTTAGCTCACAGGCTATCATAGCCTGAGAGCTTATGTGCCCGTCCGTTCTGTATGTATGTTCGTACATTCGTATGTTCGTTCGTGCGTAACGCGATAACTCATGATAAAAATATCGGATCCACTTGAAATTTTGTATATAGGTATATCCCGATAAGGCACTTCCCTGATTAGTTTTTGGAGGTCATTCGATATGTATAAGATGGGGAACGGGGGGCTCCTGCCCCTCTCCTTAATTGATAGAAACGGGATTTTCATGCAGAATTAACAGTTTTCGTCCAAAATTTAGATATAGGATCATTCTCATGAGGCGATTCCGTGACTGTTATTAGGTGTTCATTGAATAAGTATAAACAGTTGGAACGGGGGGCTCATGCCCCTCCCCTTAATTGATAGAACTGGGATTTTCATGCAGAATTATCAGTTTTCGTCCAAAATTTAGATATAGGATCATTCTCATGAGGCGATTCCGTGACTGTTATTAGGTATTCATTGAATAAGTATAAACAGGGGAAACGGGGGGCTCATGCCCCTCCCCTTAATTGATAGAAACGGGATTTTCATGCAGAATTAACAGTTTTCGTTCAAAATTTAGGTATAGGATGATTCTGGTGAGGCGATTCCGTGACTGTTATTAGGTGTTCATTGAATAAGTATACACAGGGGGAACGGGGGGCTCATGCCCCTCCCCTTAATTGATAGAAACGGGATTTTCATGCAGAATTAACAGTTTTCCTTCAAAATTCAGATATAGGATTATTCTGATGAGGCGATACCGTGGCTGTTATTAGGTGTTCATTGAAAAAGTATAAACAGGGGGAACGGGGGGCTCATGCTCCTCCCCTTAATTGATAGAATCGGGATTTTCATGCAGAATTAACAGTTTTCGTTCAAAATTTAGATATAGGATCATTCTGATGAGGCGAATCCGTGGCTGTTTTTAGGTGTTCATTGAATAAGTATAAACAGGGGGGATTGGAGCTCTAATGCCCCTCCCCTTAACTTGTATAAATGGATTTTTCAATCAGAATTGTCAGATTTCGTTCAAATATCTGAATAGTTTTGGAAATTTAATGGTTAAGTATAAATGAGGGGACTAACTCCTTTTAAATTGTATAAATGCTAAATGGGTTTTTATTAATAATTATCCGATTTGCTCTGAATTTTCGATATAGATTTTTATATGATAAAGCATGTCCTTGATAATTTAGGAGGTTCAATGATTAAGTATATAAAAGCAGAAAGGGGAGAGCCGTTTCCCCTTCTTAACGCTTTTTTCGAACGGAATTAACGAAAATACAAGGCTGTAATGTACAATTAGTATGCGTAGCCTGTGAGTTCAATGCCATCAGTTTAACTGGACAATATTCTTTTTATTAAATGTTTGATAGATTGATAGATAATTCAAAGAAAGAAATTAATGCAATAATTTTTTTAAATGCAGGCTGGGTGCAAGTAATGTTATACTGGCGCATGTACACTTAAATGAAAGATATGAAATCTTCACAATGAAAGCGTAATACTAATGTTCCAAGGTGGAGTGAAACAAAAGGTAGGAAAAAGGGAAAAAAAACGGCGCAGCGGTTATTAACTCCAGACATATTAATACATGAAATCTTGTAAAAACGGGAAGTTGTCTCTAGCGGAATATTGTCTTAAATATTAAATATATTTTCCCTGGTGTACAGTTTTACCTATTTAGACATAATCCTGTTTAAATAAGAAATTTTCCCTTCTGATTACGATTCCGTTTAAACAAGTTTATTTAGACACCATATATTAAAAGATAATAATAATTAAATCATGTTACATAAAGCTTTTTTGCTTTTTCTAACTGAAGTTATTTCTCTTAACGAATAGTTCAAGATACAACGAAATGAGTTAAGCCTCCCATATAACTGGTCAAATATCTCATGTGTAAGAAACTTTGACTCATTATTTTAACATGAATAAAATCATCATTTTCTTAAGATTTTTATGTATTCCATTTATGTAGCCATATTCTTTTGATATAATTAACTTTATAACCAATTAAGTCATGTGTAAAAATTATTCTTGGTCTGCAATAATTTTAAATATTCTTTGTCTGCAATAATTTTAAATATTTGCATTAGTGAAAATGCTTTTAACTAGAGTTTAAGAACTAAAACACATAATGTATGTAAGAAAAAAATCAATAATTCAAATTCTATAGGTATATTATGAGGGAATAAGTAATTTCTCAAATTTATATTTTTTATAAAAGTTTTTATATAAATTTTAAGATTTTATAGATATCTTTTTTTGAATAGTTTGTATTAGTTGCATTAGTGAAATATATTAAACTAGTTTTAAAGAAGGCATAATGCCTGTCAGAAACAACTTATTAAATTTACCTATGTAGGTACACATTTTATTTAATACAAATTGATTCATAGTAACTTGTCTGGACTCATATGCTGTGAGCTAGTGAACATATCACTGACGGCCATTCATATGCCAACTTGTGTGGCCATACATCTCTATAATAGGCTCAGTTTCACCGTTAAGGCCAATCGACTATAGATCAAATATCTCTCAGAATAATTCAATAGTTAGCGTTTATTGGAATAGTTTGAGACTAAATAATATTTTGGTGATTGAAAATACAGGAAATTTCAAATTACAAAAAACGATTTTTTTCTATTTACTTTATTATTAAAACTCTCAGTTCTCTATTTCTGACCAAAACCACTTCAAACATTATTATTTAATGTAAAACAAAACCTCCAACCACATTTTAAATTCGTTAAATTTTGCAGTTTAACTATCTGAAAAAATAGAATTAAAATACTATGGAGGAAAATGATCCTTTATATGTGGTTTATATTTATAGATGTTATATTAAAATTATACAGTTTTATTAAAGTTACATAGTTTCCTACTGTAGATTATTACTAGATAATTTCCTAAAAATATCATGTGGAAATGTTGTCATGTAAAAAAGTGAAAAAACCAATTTTCCCAATATTGACTTGAACGGTTCACTTGGATATTTGGGGGGGAATAAATCTGCCTACTTTTCAATGCGAAAGTGCGAAAGGGGCTTACTTTATATAAGATATACAGTGATACTAAGATATTTTTTTGTATACCAGCCAAAAACTAATGAATCACGCAGGCTGCAACATACATTAAGATGATTGTTTAATAGTTTCTTAATTTACGTAATAATTATGCATCTGTTAGGTATTTATTAGTATTTTTTTCTATAGGGTTGTTAAGCGTATATGAGAAAATGCTCGTACCTCCTCAATTTTTTATAACATAGCCGAGGGTAGTAACGTCTGTGTGGGTAATAACGCCATGTGCTAATATTACAGGTAATTATGAAGGAATCTGGGAAATAGCACTAATGAATTTTGTGCAGTAAGACTCTCAGTCATCTGAATCAAAAATAACCGCCAAATGTTAATTTGTTCCATTTGTAGACTTTATCATTGGAAGTAGCACACAAGAGTCGACGCGCTATCTAAAACTTGCGAAGCAAGCTGTAATGTAATGTTTATACATTTATTAGGAAATATTTTGTTCATTAGATAAATTTGTAGTATATTTCATGTATTTTCAAAATGCTGTGTATGATTACGGATTTGTTCATGAGGCAATGTGTAGTTTAAAATATACTGCGCAATAAGTATACTGGAGTTATAATGCCTCCCACTTGCGTTATTAGTCCGTTTGATTCTTTTCAATGCATGAACTACATTCGAAGAGAGTTTTTCTTTTTTATTTTATGCACGAGAAAAAATTGCTGTCAGTGCTGAAAAAAAAATAGAAATTTGTCTGTCCTAACTTGTGCTGCTTTTTTAATGTCAGAAAAAAATATCAATATTTTTTACCGCATCCTGATATCTCAATTATTGGTAAGTAAGAAAATGTTTTGTTTGCAAGGCATTATTATCCACACAGAAGGGTAAAAAAACCCCTCCACAATGCATTTCTGAATAAATCATGCTATTACATTTTATGAACACATATCTCATAAAGTATTATTTCTTGTATACATTACCCAATAAGTTGATATCTCAAATCCTATGTTTGTTTAAAAAAAAATCTAAAACTAAGCCTTAAAAATTCGTAAAGTCTTAACATGGTGACATTGCCTCAGGACGCCTTAACCCTTTCCGGCGCAGTGTTACCACTCCGGCAACACCTAATTTTAATTCTAAACCTACAAACGGCACCAATAATATTTTAGTAAAATTTTACTTTTAAAATGACAGCTTAAATCAGGGTATTCTTAATTTCTAAAAAAGTCTTTTGTAAATTCCAGTGTCAGTCAACAATTTCTTATTTTACGAACAGAATTTGTCTGCGCCGGAAAGGGTTAATATTATTCAATTAAAAAATAAAATAAAATAAAAATAAAAACAGTCCAAAATATCTCTTTTACTGGTGGATACTACCGGTAAATTAGATTGTATAGAAAAATGACTCCAAGAAATAAATATCATCCTTAGTAATTTGTTTTCTATATGAAATGGTCCTTTTTGTAGAATAGAAGTTATACAATTTTTGCATCATGAACGATAGAAAAAAACAGGATAAAATTTATTCGTTCTTAATTCTTAATCAAACAGTCAATTAAAATTGGTAAAAAAATCATTGAAATTTACAAAATAAATTCAAGTCCAACATGGGGTTTGCTAAAAGGAGTGTACGTATTTTTTTAGTGCTTCTTAGTCTTTCCCTTTGTTAGCTTTCTTTTTTGTTGTTGTTGTTGTCTCTAAATGCAGCATTTTTTGGGAAATAACTTTCTCACCGTTTAATTTGCTCAAAAAAATAAAATTACATAATAATTTATCCACTTTAAAATGCATGAAAACTCTTGGTTGATAAAAATATTCATTTCTAGAATTTATGCCATTCATGCTTTTGTTTTATTCTTTAAAAAATGATTAAAAAAATTACTACAAATATATAAGGTTGATAAATAAAATATAAAACAAAAACATTCAACACCCTTTTACTGTATACTAAAAAAATAATATTGATTTTCTTTCAATAAACTTATCTTTTTAACAAATATCTTGTTAAGTCGATTTGGAAACTGGAAAACGGTTTGCCGCCGCAACTTCGCAGAAAGTTAGCTACACTAACTACCGATGTTCCTATTGATTTCTTGATGTTTTACGAAAGATAATCACAAATGATTTTACCGGAAACTATTAAAAGCTAAATTTCAATAGTTTGATTTATGAAATTGAGCCACAGAGAATTTAATACCGTATTTACTTGTGTATAAGGCGCACTTTTTTTCCAAAAAATTAGGGCAAAACACCTAGGTGCGCCTTATACACGGAATATTTTTTTACTGTTGGATGCAGTCGTACGATATACATATCAAACAAGAAATTACTTAAAGAAGATATTAAAACTCGGGAAATATTACTGAATTGAAGTATTACTGCATATTTATTTTATTACTTTGCAACAGAGCTAATGACATTATCTAAACGCTAATTAGCAATTCTCTTTACCGTCACTCATTCCTATTTCTCGTCATTCTCTTACAACCCGAAGTCAAAAATGCATTTTTGTCTTGTTTTCTGGTCTGGTGTAATGTTTGTTTCGACTTTTTTTTTACTGGAATTCATTTGGTCTTTCTTCATTTCCGTATCAAATTTATGGTGCGCCTTATATACGAGATTTTAAGAAATCTCCATTTTTACTTGTGAAGTAGAGGTTCGCCTTATACACGCGTTCGCCCTATACACGAGTAAATATGGTATTAAAAATTTACATTCTTAAAAAAATGTTTCTTGGTTTGACAATACTAATGTTAAAAACCACTAATCCGAAGTAATTGATCTGGTGTTCAGATAAAAAAAAAACATATACAGAAGACAAACATACTTGCTAAAAAATTAAATTAAAAGTATTTAATAATAAAATAAACATCCTCTAATCTGGCATTCTAAAGTCCGGACTGCTGGATAAACTGAAAAGACTTTAGAGAAATATTACAATTCCTGTTTTCTATACAAATCCAACAAAACTCCAGTATGAGGAATTACGTAAGAACTAATTATAAACGTTAAAAATCACGAATATATAAATTACTCAGTCACAACGTCGACCAGGGAGGAAATAGAAGAAAAAACATTTCTGTAGAAAAAAACTCTGAAATCAAACTGTTTATCAAAGAATCTACTGTCATTTATTCCTGAATTCTAACTTCTACACGCGTTTCCTGACATTTATCCTGTAAATAAAATCAGTTCGGATTAACTGGAATTTCGGATTAGCAACGTTCAACTATACTTAATTTATAATGCTTACAAATGATATTGAAACCAGTTTACAATAAAATAACATTCCGAAATCGAAGATCTCAATATTAAATTATAAATTAAAAAAAAAATGTTAAGACTTAATAAAAATTATGTTTATTTCCTTTGTTCTTTTAAATATTATTTCGTATCAATATCATTTTAATCATTAATACATTAAAGATGATTTTCCCTTATCTGTAGTAGGGTAATTTCTGTTTCCACAGCACATTTTCCTGATAAATTTCACGCTTTGAATTTTAAAATGCAATGCTTCATAAGAGGTTAAATATATAAAGTATATACTAGTCCGGGAGCCGACCGTCGATTTACCTATGTATCGAGTACAAGGACCGGACATACATCAAATTGTAGGTCTCAATGTGCACATTAAGAATATCGCGGGCTGCCAGGTCCTATCCTGCCGGAACCCGGTGGCAGCCGCACTTTTATGACGTCAAGTTTGAGTGTTTGCCTATGTATCGAGTAAAAGGACCAGACATACATCAAAATGTAGGTTTCAATGTGCACATTAAAAAAACACTGGCTGCCACATACATCAAAATGTAGGTTCCAATGTGCGCATTAAAAATATCACTGGCTGCCAGGTCCTATCCTGCCGGAACCCGGTGGCAGCCACACTTTTATGACGTCAATATTGAGTGTCGGCCTATATATCGAGTACAAGGACCCGACATACATCAAAATGTAGGTCTCAATGTGCACATTAAGAATATCACTGGCAGCCAGGTCCTATCCTGCCGGAACCCGGTGGCAGCCACGCATTTATGACGTCAACTTTGGTCATAAATGCGCGGCTGCCACCGGGTTCCGGCAGGATAGGACCTGGCAGCCAGTGATATTTTTAATGTGCACATTGAAACCTACATTTTGATGTATGTGGCAGCCAGTTATATTCTTAATGTGCACATTGAGACCTACGTTTTGATGTATGTCTGGTTCTTGTACTCGATACATAGGTAAACACTCAAAATTGACGTCATAAAAGTGCGGCTGCCTTGCGTTCCGGCAGGATAGGACCTGGCAGCCAGTGATATTCTTAATGTGCACATTGAGATCTACATTTTGATGTATATACGGTCCTTGTACTCGATACATAGGTAAATCGACGGTCGGCTACCGGACTATACCTGTCTTAGTTTAATGCATAAAATTTGAATATAAATTTCAAATTAGATATAAATGGTCTCTAAGCGCATTTTCTAAAAAATACGAAATTTAAAAGTGCTGGTAATGTTTCAATAAACATTCTAAATGACGATTTCTACGCAATTTCAGAAAAGTACCAAACCAACTTTTTAAAATTGATGCCAAAATGTTGGTGAGAGCTCTTGCTCTTATATAGGCCCCATTTTATATGATGTCACTATAACGTCGGTGTTGCAAAAATGATTGCAGTTTTTTGTTACGGTAGGATCTATAAACACAAAATTTGGCACTGCAGTTCTGATAAGATATAAATTATCTTAAAGAACATTTCCTAAAATATGCGAAAAAAAAAGCTATTTTTGCGAACATTTCGTAAAGAAATACCAATTTAAAACAGATTAAATAGCACGAAAAGCATTGTGAAAACGTTCTAAATGCTGATTTATGAACAATCTCAGAATGTAACTTAAATTTTCGAATGACAAATATCTATAAGAAATACTTTCAAAGAATAGTTTTTAAAAAGAATTCAAATTTTAGAAAGAGTGAAAATGAGTGAAAAACGTACTAAATTCTAATTTCTACGTTCAGAAAATATCAGACTGATTTTCAAAATAATAGTTGCAAATTGAGGGTGACTAATTATGCTTCAATATAGTCTACATTTTTTATGTTGTACCACCAGGTACTAATACTAGGAGGCTGTAAGAGTAAAATATGCTCTAAATTGCGTATTTTACACTTGAGGTGTCTAACATTCTTAAATTTAACGTGTTATATATTATAAAAATGTAAATGCTTTTTAAGAACTATCGAAAGAAAATTCCAACTTTAAAAGGATGAAATGATCAGAAAACGTTCAAAATTATGATTTTTATTCATGTTATAATACCAAACTGGTTAAAATATTAATGGTTGCAATTTGGTGGTGATAGAACCTAATCAAACATAGGTTTTATTTTATCTGCGTTGCACTACCACCAGAGAATTGCAAGAGGAAAAAATATCAAATTGCACTGCTGTGTCCTAAAGAGGCTAGAAAATTTAAATATTGCATGATAATTACACATGAAATATGATTGTCTTCTAAGAACTGTCAAAAATAAATTCAAAATTCAGAAGCGCTGGGAAAGTACGAAAGGCGTTCTAAAAAATTGCTAAATTACGATGTAAAAACTTTCTAATTTGAGATTTTTAAGCAATCTCGCGAAGTAACGAATCGGTTGAAAAAACTAGTCGTTAGGGGCCACCGTAATACTTACCCATCATTGATATGTATATGAAAATAAAACATGTGAAAACTATTTATACAATGCATTACAATTCATAAAAAATTTTAAATATTGTTAATATACATAGTAATGCTATATTAAAGAACTGCTGATTACCAATTTCGACAAATTATATAAAACGCCAACTACTCAAGTAGTACCGAACTGCGTAAAAGAAACATCCTTATAACTCCAAAAATAATAATTCTATTAACTAACAATTAACTGTGTCGGATTAAGCGTTTCATTTCCAATTAAAATATACCTTTGAATTGAAATTTGAATGAAATACAGGGTCATGAAAAATCGAAGAATGTGCCAAACAGGATTACAAATATCTCGGCAACTAATAATTCGATCGACTTCGTTCGATATGCAAAATGTGTGTTATTTTATTGCTTTTTACGTGCATTCCTTAAAACAAAAAAAAATCGAAAATTTTTATATACCTTTCATCAGAACGAATTTTTCGAGGGTCCGAAAAAAATAGTACCGGATAATCGAGGTTGCTGATATTAAATAAGCTTCGTCCCATTCTTACATACTAACTACATACAAAATTTCAAGTGTGTATCTCAATTTGTTCGGGAGATAGAGCGTTTACAGACAGACAGACTGACAGACAGGCAGACGGACGGACGGCAAAAAATTTTTTCTAAAAATATTTTTTTCGGAATCTCCACTATCTAAAACGTGTAAATCCGTCAAAATTTTTTTTCGATTTTCAAAACGATTGTAAGACTGCGTATAATGGGTAAGTAATAATGATGTCAAAATGATGGTGATAGTCATTGCTGTAAATATTGGCTATATACAGGGTGTCCAGCAAATAACTTCCTGATTTCAAAATTAAATTTCTCAAAAACAAAGATCAATAGAATTATGCAGTAAACGGTTTGTCTATCAGGTAAGCTGTAAAAATCTTACACAAAAGTTTAGAATGGTAAATATTTTGAAAAGATTGTGTTCTGATTGCAAAGAATGCTTTGATTTGACATTTTTCTTGCTTTAGATTGCTGCCAGAGAATGTGTTTATCGGCTTAAAATGCCATATTTCATAGTTTTTTTTAATTAAATTTTTGAAACTTCAAAATTCTAAAAATTTACTTTGAAAAATCTTTAAAATATCGCACTGTAAGCTGAAAAATCATTTCTCTGTAGGCAATCTAAAACAAGAAAAATGTCAAACAAAGCATTCTATGCAATCAGAACGCAATTTTTTCAAAATATTCACTATTTGAAATTTCTGTATAAGATTTTTACAGTTTACCTATTGAAAAAACAGTTTACCGCATATTACTATCAATCTTTGTTTTTGAGAAATTTAATTTTGAAATCAGGGTGTTATTTGCTGGACACCCTGTATTATGATGATGAATTATGAGCGAAAGGTGTTTTTTAAAAAAATTCTAAATTACGATTTCTATGCAATCACAGGATACAATAAACCGATTTTAAAAGTAATGGTTGCGATTTAATGGTGACAATTGATTTGTTTGTTGCTGACTTCTTGATTTTTTTTCCTCCGAGGGGAATGTCGGAGCCCATGTCATATTTTGATTGGTGCCTACGATGAGGGATCGTAACAATTTCTGATCCTAAACAGGCTACATTTTAAGCCGGTGACACTACCATTTGGAATTGGTAGAAAAAATAAACTTTCTAAATATAAATTTTATTTTTTAAAAAAGAAATAAATGCTCTCCAAGAACAGTTTAAAGATCATTGAAATTTAAAAAGGGTGAAAATGCGTCAAAAGCGTTTAAAAAACCTTTTACATTTTAATTTCTATGTTCAAGAAACATCAAAGTGATTTCAAAAGTAATGGTACCAAACTGATAAAATCAATAAAAATGTAAGTTTTTGCAACAGAATTTTTTCTTTTCCTCTTGTCGTTATTTCATAAATTTTTGATTTTGATTTTATTCCTTCAGCACTTTTAAAATCTTCTAGTGAAAAAAAATCCTTGTTCGATATATCACGAGTCGTTACTTTGTCTCTCAATATCCAGTAAATATTGTAAGTATCTTTTAATTAAATTTTATACAACATAGTAATATAAAATTTACACAGATTCTTAAAAGAGCATGTATAGAATAGATAGAGATGTAGAAATTTAATTATTGTAATAAGTATTGGAATATATATTTTTTAACATATCAAAGATGACATTTTACTGGACTATTCAAATTTATTAGACATAAGAAAAAAAAATTATATATATAATAAAAGAAATACACATTAAAAGGAAAACACATTGAAAGACATGTCTTGATTACTAGTAAAATGAAATGGAAAATCAGTAAACAAATATTAATATATCATTGTGAAACAATCATGGACACTTAGACCTTCTCGACCAGGTGATCAAATATTTTTAAATGCTTGCAGAAAAGGGCTATCTGTTTAAATCGAGCCTTATAGATATAGACAGCCATAATTTTGGCAACTAATAAATGCAAAATTGCAATGAATTTTCTGAAACACCACATATTTTCTCTTAATTTCACACACATCGGTGAGAATTATTTCAACACTTCTGTGCACTTAATTGCACTAAAATCGATAACTCTTATATTCTGCATGTAGTTGGTGTATCAAAAAAAAAATATATTAAAAAAAAATCACAGAAATTACAAATATTTTATCACAAAGATAAACACTTCTGTGCACTTAAATTTCACAAAACAACACCGATGATTTCTGTTTATCGCGCACAGTTGAGGTATCAAAAAACATGAACATTTTTCTGCATATCGCGCACAGTTGAAGTATCAAAAAACACGAACATTCTTTCACAAAATTCTTCCCTAATGGCACAACATTAATGCTTCTTGAAACACCCACGCTGGACCACAAACACTTTTTTAAATCACTTCACCATTACATTTTTTATTAAAAAAAAAAAAAAAAATCTTGAGAGAAGTTCTGCATCGAACAAACCAACATCTTCCTTCTTACTTCCCGCACAACCACTGCTGCCAAAAAGTTGAGAAGAACTGAGGGAGAAACAGTGGTTTGCTTCCGTGGCTGCTTCTTCTCTCTCCCTTCGCACAGTGGGCATTTTTGCCGATCCCACCGAAGCTAGCATAAGGGAGAAAAATACGGGTTCTGATTGGTCGAAAAATTGTTTGCAAATAGAAAGGAGCATATATGGGTATATCATTGAAATAATAATAACAAGAAGAAATTGCATTAAAAAAACAAAAAAAGTGATTGAGTTTGACTCCGTAAAATGAAAATACTATTGTTTCTAAATAAATTGTTCTGATTGTGTATATATGGCAGATCATGTTAAAAAAATAGAAAGAAGAAATGACAATTCTATTTTTATTATTTTCTAAAAGCAATACAGAACAATTGTTAAACATCCTAATTAACTTCTTTAATTATAAATTCCGAATTATCTATTTCTTTATCTATTAATAAATATCTAAAAACAGAAGGAAAATCCAGCTTTCAAAAGCTTTTCAAACAGAAATTGATGATTAAATAAACGTAAACTCAAAAAGGAAGGAAAGCAAAATTATTCAACCAATCAGAAGCCCGTATTTTTCTCCCCTATGCTAGTTTCGGTGGGATCGGCAAAAATGCGCACAGTGGAGTGGAATACAAGTGTTTTCTCCCTCTTGCGTATTGTGCACTGGCTGTGGGAGAAATAAAGTCTTGTTTATTTTTGTAATGCGTTTGCTCTGCCGATTGATTTCGTGAGTTTTTGACACTTGTTTATTAATATGTAGAGACTTTTTCTCTACAGCATGTATGCTACTTATTGGAATAAATGCAATTCAGTTTTCAATTGAAAAATGCCAAATTATATCTTTTAAATTTCGATTTGGATATATGAGCAATACATATAATATTTAATCTGATTTTAATAATAATGTGAAACTTGGATAATATGAATTCTGGTTAACTGGACAACTTTCCTCCGTCCCTAGAATTTTGTATTAAAATAGTATAAAAAAATAATGGATATTTCGAATTTTCTTTTAAATAATTCAGATTTTTTCATACAATTGCCCTTTTTTGCAATAAACATTGTTAGTGAGATTTTTTTTCAGATAAAAATATTTTAACAGTATATAATTATGGACTTTTTTTAAGGAAAAGAAAGGCAATGGCTTGGAATGTCACTACGTAGAGATTTCCAAATAATGTTTTGAACCAACTAAAATCCGAAGAATCGGAGATACCTCTTCTTCAGAAATGTAAAATATAATCCATCAGTCTTGTATGAGGATATGTCAAGTCGATTCGAAACGCTGAGACGCAACTGATGCTAACATTATTGTCCAACAGTCGCAGCTCAAACATAGCTCAAAATGGTCTGACCGGGGTGGGGAAGGGTGACAAAGATATACAAGAAAAACTCCAAATTATTGTTTGCCAGAAACTATTGTGCATTTACAGGTACTTCCACATTTTTTGACGGTGAATCTATCGTAGAAGATTCTATTTTGGGTTTTGAAAACACCCATTTGGAGAAAACCACAATCTTAAACCTATTGGCAGGTTGATTTCGAATTACTCGTATATAATGTAATATTTTAAATAGTTTTTTTTAATTATTGGATTGATGAGATTGATCTCCACTATTGGTATTTATTACTTCATTTTTTTCTTTTGCAGATTTTACAAATAGAGGCACTTTTCCTTTCGGAATCGGTTTCAACGTTTGTTCAACTTTATTAAAAAATCTGCAAAAGAAATCAAAAGCGTTAAATGATCCAATTAAGTAACATCTTTAGCTTACCTATGCATAAATAAAAGTTTTAAAATATACAAATGTAATAGAGATATTCGAAACAACCTGTCTATGAATTTACTATCAGAGAATGACTGTTTCATGTGAGTAAAAAAACGTAAAAATAATTTAAGTTCAATACAATATTGATCAACACTTATTAAACTTTGGTGGTGATTAAATTAAACCAATAAAGACTCAATATATTGCAAGCATTGGACCGGAGTTTTAAAGTTTTGTTGAGAGTTTAGGTGTATTGTGAATACTTACGTTAATGTTAGATTTAGTTTTTTTTTAATATGTAGAGAGTATTTCAAGACTCATGTGTTATATATATATATATATGGATCATCCTTACGAAAACATATAAAATAGCAAGGAAAAATATTTTGTAAAACTATGGAAAAAGCATTAAAAGCGCACTAATGTTTTTATTTATGTTTATTATATCACCTAATATTAATGCAAAGTTTTCTATTTTATGTTTCAGATGCATTTTTTTTTAAATCTACACTTAATCACGTTCCATTTAAAAAAATAATTGCATTTCACATATCTAAATGTAGCCTTAATTAAATGAGTATTGGATGTAGTTAATATATATTTATTCTTGTAATTAACTATTAAGGTTCATTCACACGTAATAGCAAATTTCGATAAATATATTTTATATATAAAAATCGTATTGAGCTTTTAAATATATATAATGCAATTTTCTCTAAAAAAAATTGCAGACTAATATTTCAGTGCTTTTCTATAGTATATTTCTATTTTTGAACCCATTATATTACATAAAATGTTTCAGTGACGATAGATAAGCCCAGCAATATCACTAGAAATATGCGGAAGTACGTGGATTAGTGAAAATGAAGTTTTCTAATTTTAGCCGAGTTTAATTTTCAGCTGGGCTTTCTTCTAGTTGGTCACATATCTTTAGCTTCTTAAATGGGTGTTTATTTTATTAGAGGAAATGTTAAAAATAGCTTTCTCAAGAGTTATTCTTGCTGTTCCTTTTTTTCAAATGAGATTTCAAATGAATTGATATGCTATATCGAAATACAAAATGGAATTCTTTCTCATAAACTCTATAATAATAATATATCATGAACAGTCATCTACAGAACTTTTAGAAATTTAATGTTAAGGTATTACATATGAAGACAATTTTGATCATTTTTAAAATTTATAAACTAATACTTTACTAAAGGTAAAAGTAAGTTTTAAAAAAGATTAAATTACCATTTAACTAAACATTTGACTAGTTATTACTGAATTTAAAGTTGTTAAAAAATCAATTGTTTAAATGTCTTTGGAAAGAATATGGTACTTTAGTTGTAAGGACGTACAAATTTCAATAAAGATTAAAGATATATAGTAAAGTTTCTTTTATCAGAAATATATTTAATAGGTTATTTAAAATTTAACTGTACATGCGAATTAAAATATTGGGGATTTTGCTACATTCTAAACATTTATTGCTTGCGTAAATTAAATATACTTTATCATAAGATTGCTCTATATCTCTAATAAGCGAATAAAAAGATACATTTTGTTTATCGGATAAATTAGGACAGAAAATGACCTGGATTTCGTCTTTCTCTTTCTTTTGACACAAAATACTACTATTACTACTAATGATGATAATAATAATATTAATATTAGCTTTTAGCATTTTTAATTAAAAGTTAGTTATGAAAAAATAGAAAAATCTATATCATTGATTTGTATTTTATTTATATTTTTATTTGTGTATTTATTTGATATTCTGTTTCTAATAACATTTTATATTATTGCTTTAAAAATTGATCAAAAGTATCGTGGTTAAATTTTGAATTTTTTTTTTATAAAGCACGTTTAAACCAGAAATTAAGCGGAAATCAATTAATATACACTATACTGCCATTGATTATTAGACACTTGCGATTTTAAACATTTTACTAAATATCTAGAAAAATACATGAGGAATCATCTCGAAACTCTTAGTGTATAAATATAATTGTATACGCCATACATCGCCGTGAAGATATTTTACCGAAACTCCATAGGGGACCGTCAACAAATTAAAAAAGAATGAATATCTTTTGAATAACCCTGTCAAAACTAATGCAGCAAAAGTGCTCAAACTCTAGATTATGATTGAATTCCTTATTGTAATACACTGTATTCATTTTTATGCAAATAGCATGCATACTCGCAGAGTAATTAAGGTTTTTATAAAAATGGTCCCAAATTTTTCCAAGTTTTTTCCTTATAATTTTCAGAGTTCTTAATATAAAATAATATTTTTTTCAGAAAATAGGACAAACAACATTGCAGACAGTACCCTGTAATCAGAATTAAAAAATAATAAAAATTGTATGAAAAAGGAGTAGGTTTACTAAATAATTTTTTACTGCGCATGCGTCAAAGATATCAAAATTTTATTTGCATATCATGTTAGCTAAATGTATAGAGCAATTTTTGTAAAAGTCTCAAAATCATAGCTTGAAAATTCTGAAAGTAATCGTCTATAGAAAAAGGACAAAATCGTTGTTTCCAAAATGAAGCAAAAAAATGAGGGATTTTAACCAAATGTAGTAGTACATCCCGTATTGAGTATTCTATATTGACACTAATCAATGAATATATGGATACAACCCCTCTTGTTTTTGCTTCATTTTGAGAATAACGGATTTTCAACTAATTCAATTGACGATTATTTTCAGAATTTTCAAGTTATGATTTTGTGACTTTCACAAACGTTGCTCTATACATTTAACTAACATTATATGCAAATGAAATTTTGATATCGTTGACGCATGCGCAGTAAAAAATTATTTAATAAACGTACTCATTTTGTACAAAATTTTCATTATTTTTTAATTCTGATTACAGGGTACTGTGTGCAATGTTGTTTGTCATATTTTCTGAAAAAAATATTATTTTATATTAAGAACGCTGAAAATTATAAGGAAAAAACTTGGAAAAATTTGGGACCATTTTTATAAAAACCTTAATTACTCTGCGAGTATGCATGCTATTTGCATAAAAATGAACAAGGCGTATTACAATAAGGCATTCAATCATAATCTAGAGTTTGAGCGCTTTTGCTACATTAGTTTTGACAGGGTTATTCAAAAGATATTCATTCTTTCTTAATTTGTTGACGGTCCCCTATGGAGTTTCGGTAAAAAATATTCACGGCGATGTATGGCGTATACTTTTATATTTATACACTAAGAGTTTCGAGATAATTCCTCATGTATTTTTCTAGATATTTAGTAAAATGTCTAAAATCGCAAGTGTCCCATAATCAATGGCAATATAGTGTATTTTGTTTTCTTTTCATAGATATTGTTATGGTTTCATGCAACCATTGCCATATTTTCTCAAGACAGTATGTTGTGTTTTTCTTGTAAACACAATATAATATTAACTTTTTGAATTTAAACTAATAAGTAATATTTCAAATAATTCTATTTTTCTATTTTCATGATCTTAAAAAAAAACGCATTGCACTGCGGCCACAAAGGACCTCTTGGATATGATATACTTTATTAACAAATACTCTATTTTACTTAATCATCAATAAAACGAAAACAAAAGAATATATTTCCCGATCGATCTTCTGTATGAAGAAAAAAAATCTTAAAAGCGAAATTTAGAAAAAAGCACAAAAGATGCACTTGTGAATATTTATTTAAAAAATACCTTTTAAAGAAAATTGATCTTGTGTGACAATGGAATGTTATTTAATTAAATTAACCATATTTTCAATATGAATTTTATGAAAATTTCATCGTGAAGGAACACATTTGAGAAAGACACAGTGCTTTATGAATCTCACGGGGATTTTGGAAGACACGATATGAAAATTATAGTACCTTTTTCACAATTCTATAAATTCGCCTAGGGACCACTTTCTCCAAAACTTTGGAGTCTTTCACTTGTTCCTTGCTTTCAGCCTTTCACTTGCTCCTTTTTGTGCTTTAAGAGGATTCATTTTTAGTAAACAAATACTCCTAAAAACAACAAGCGTATCAAAAGAAGTAGCTGGTCAAAAGATGTTGGATAAAAGGATACTGGACTCGTCACTCATTGTTTAAAAGGAATAACAGACGATTTTTTCCCAACAATCGGAGCTCACGGCAACATAAAAGAATTCCTACTGTCGTACCAGTGTAATTTGCAAACAGAAAAAAAAGAGTTGCCGTAAAAATAAAATCGCCAACTGGCACGGACAATAGAAGAAAATAAAAATGATAAAATCTTTGCTATGTAACATGTGATGTTAACGATAGAAGGCAAAGCACTATTAAAATTAAATCTTTATAGCTATTTTAAGATGCCAGAATGTGGGCAAAGTACTAATATATTTTGAATTACCTATAAAACTGATATAAATCTGAATAGCGAGGGCGTGTGTAGAAAAAGGAAATAACATGAGAAATAGAATATTGTAGAATATTCCAGATGATTATTTTCCGGAAGTACAGATTGTAAACTACATTTATGAATTTAAAATAAACGAAATTTTACGTAACAAAATAAAGCTTGCAAGGGAAGCTTTAAAAAAATAACGGAAATGAAATAAATTTTAGAATGCGAAAAATAATATTAAATGAATAAAGATTAGCAAAGTATTTTCTTTAAATAAATTACATAAAAATATGACAGCGGTTACATGAAACCACAAGAGATATACAGATCTTTGTCCAGCATTTTCCAGTTATTTCAAAATTTGAGATGCCAAAATTTCTCGGAAATATTTTTTCTCATATATATCATTATATTAAGATTGTTCTAATATAAAAATATTCTTATATATTACAGATTAAAAAAATAAGACTAATAGTTAGTATATACATAAAACCTTAAAGATAAATTTAATATACGGTGTATTTACTCTAAAATCAAGTGCTCAATGGTAATCTGCATAAATGCAACAATAATTTACGGAAATTTTTGTACAAAACCTGGCTATATAGAGAATGTGTAATTTAAGTTATTGACTTATACTTTCTTTTTAAAAATAACGATAGATTATTCTTTAAAAAACGTTTACAAATAAAAGTGATTTTAAAAGTAAAAATTACGAAACCGTAAAATAATTTATTTTTTTACAACAAGAAAAAAGCATAACCGAAGGATTAATGTTCTTTGAAAAAGAAAGACTTTTTTATTGAACTGTGATTTTTTTTTACTGAAACCAAATAAGAAATAATATTTCTTTTCCATTGAATTAAAGTTGAGTTTTCAGGTTAGACGAGAAAATAAATTAAATTTTATTGATTTACGATTTCTGTATTTGTTTTTACTTCAAGATCAAACAGTTCTTTAAAGAAATGAAACTTTGAATGTGAAAACACTTTTATTGATTATTTCTTTAAAGTAACATGAAAATTGATAGTTACACAGCTAGAATTATTTTTTTCTACATTTTTAATAAAAAATGACATAAAAAGATATCAAAATATGGGCAAATATTACATATTTATAAATCTTATTACATGTATTTACTGTTTTCAAAATATTTTTTTTTCTCAAAACAGTACGTCTGCAGCCGAGCTTTGCTTCCATAAAGTCCCTGTTTAAGATTTTTATTTAACGAAATTTTCTTCTGAATTTTCTCTTTTAACACAAATAAAACAGAAGTTAATTTTCATATAACAAAAATATATTCCATATAGCGAAGTTTATTCAACCTTCGTCGTGTACAATATTCAAACGGAACGGTTGTTGCTGCGATAGATGAATGACTTTATTTAAAAAGACTGTATGAAAAAGACTTTTTTGATATAGTAATTAATTTTCATTCAAAACAAGATAATTTTAAAGACTCCAATAAAAAAGAACGCGATTGTAGTTTGTCTACTTGAGATTCTAGTTGGTGAATGTACAAATGAAATATTTGGGCACTTAGAAAAGTTCGAAATTTTATATGGATAATGTATTTTTTACTAGAAACCCGTACAAAGTAATGTTATTTTTTATGTTAAGGAATTTAAATAGAAAATGTAAAAGAGAAACAAAAGCTGGGAAAAAAAGTGAAAAGATATGCTACGTTTCAGCTTTTTTTGGCGCTCATTTATTTGTATTTATTTATTATTAATTATTATTTATTACTTATTTATAAATTTTTTATATACGTCTATATATATATATACGTCTTATTAGGCAAGTCACAGCCCGAATTATAGTACTTTTTCCAACATTACCGCCTTACGTGTATGTTTAATTTTATGTATATGTATTTCATTGTACAAATTTCATCAATTGGAGATAATGTCTGTTTAATGAATTTTTTTCATAGTGAAGTTCTTAAAAACAACGATTAAACTTTCTTCAATGGAAGTTTCGCAATTTTTTTTATTAAATATATCCTCAACATTGTACAAAAAGGACAGATGTTTCTTAAACTACGAATCATTGCTATGAAAATATTCGATAACTTCTTCCAAGTCACCCAATCTTCCGAAAAAGCGTTCTTTTATCATTGGACACCTCAGAAAATAATTTATTTTCAAAATTTAAAGACGAATTGAAAAAAATATATTATATGTCCGTAATTTTCGAATACTTTCTCAAATTATTTAATAATGACTTAATCAGTTCTGTCTACCCGGAAAATTGGTTTTTCGGGTGCTACAAGCTCTCAACTAAATATTTTCTCAGCTGCATAACTGAAAATGCCACTGTAATATAACAATGTTAGTGTTAGTGTCAATGTTAATGCTGTTAATTCTGTATGTTTGCTGGTTGAATACGTTACTTAAAATACTTACTTGAGACTTAATAGCATCCGATCTTCCGGGTATAGAAAATTTATTAAAGCACAGCAAACCTACTCTCAAACGCTTCCAAAAAGGACAAGCAGTTAATGAAATTTCATTTTAATAAATTCGTCTCTAAATTTCAATAAAAAATTTATTGTGAAGTTTCTAAAGATGAAGGAATGGTTTTTGGAATTTTGGGTAACTTCACAAGTAACACACATATATCGGCCAATGTCCCCAATATCTCGAAAGTCATTGAATGTCAAATTTACAATGTCTGACGATATTCATAGATTTAATTTAAAATTAGTTTTTAAAAGAAAAATGAATGAATTTTCTAAATGATTTTTTTACATTACTTATAACATTATAATACGCAAATAGTATTCTAAATAATAAAATTTAATATTTTTGCCATTTTTAGAAAACTTGATTTTTTAATGCCTTATTTTTAATATTTCATTTACATTGATCAATGTTATAAAAATGAGATAAGTATTCAAACTTTCAGAGATATCTATAGTCATCCTTAAAAATAATTTTTTTTTCAGATATTTTAAGTCTATCCATATTTAGCACATCAGCCAAACTTAGTAATCTTGATCAAAAAGAATCGAAAGATCTCAAAGACCGCCAATTTCTATCGTTTTCGTCGAAAAATATTTAACTGAAACGTATAAAAATTTTCTTTGGGAATCTATAGTTATTTATAAATATGTGTGAAAAAAGCTACATATAAATCTATTGAGATTGGTAAGAAAAAATTACTATGGAGATTTATACAGTTTGCAATAGAAAAGTTTTTCAAGAAAAGAATTTCATATTAAAATCTATAGATAGTGCTATATAAAATCTTATTAATAAGAAAATCTGAAATTATTCGCCCAATTTTATTATTTGTATTTTTTTAAGCGTAGTGACTATAACAGTATGTAACATATTGTAGCGTATATAGGGTTCTTTTGATCTTATGGTTTGTCAAGTTCAAAATCTAGTCTCTTAAAAAAATAAGAGAATAATTTATTTACAAAACTTCACAGCTACAGAGTCTTCGAAACTCACAAATATCACCAGATTTTCAGAAATAACTGTGCAAATCCAATGTACAAGTACAGAAATATGTCTCAGAGACTCTTTACACGCGTCTCAACACTATATCAAATTCAAAAAATGTAGATAAATCAAAATATATCAAGCAAACTTGCTTAAATAATCCTCCAGTAGCTCACTCAATGACTGACTTATAAATAATAACCACAACCACCTCGCATCGCTCTCCTATATATAGGCTCGCGGCATGCACTGGAAATTTCTACAAACTTCTAGAAAAATCGAGAAAAAACCGGAATAACATTCAGTGTACCAGTATACCTATAAGGAGGGGGTTACCATCGTCAACAATCGCCAAATTTGTCGCCAACTTGGCGATATATAACTAAATTTGGGGACCAAACTTAGTCGTTCGCGATAACTATAATTTTTCGCAAACTGCCGTAGACATTCTCTAAAAAAAAAAAAAAAAAAAAAAAAAAAAAAAAAAAAAAAAAAAAAAAAAACAATTTTTTCTGATAAGAGAGACAATGTAACAAAAACTAATATTTACAAAATTCGTAACAATATAACAATTGTTAATTTTATTTAAAAAAATAACAAGCTTTTTTTGTTACACAATATTTTTACATAAAAAAAGATAAATTGATGTATTATTTTAAATGTACATTATGTTTATTTTTTAAAAATAGTCTGGTATTTCTGATTTTTAAATTTTTTTTATTATTATTACAAGAAAACAAGTTTAATTTCAAATTTAAATCATTAATTTTTAATATATCTATATTATAAAGGCCAAACGTATCTGTGCGTAACACATACGTCATTTTGCATATGGCAACACTTCAAATTTTAAATGAATTTCAGTATTGAAATTTTTGCTACAAAAAGTTTTTAAACTTCTTATAGTCGCATATTTTCAATTTTTACACCATCGTGTAGGGAAAAAAATGTACTTTTAAATGAAATTTGTTTGAAAGCTGTGTTTTAATTTGTTTTTTATATATTATTTTTTGTAGCGATTTTCGAGAAAAGCGGAATGTTTGGAACTTTTTTGTATCTAGAACTACAAAAATCGTGTAACTGATTAACGTTTCAAAGAAAAATAAATAAAATAATTAAAGAGATTTTTAAAACCAAGATTAATTTAAATATCAAAGACGTTTTTCGATAAATTTATAATAGAATCTTTTATATAACATAGCTAAAAATGCAAAAGACTGTTAATAAACATCGTTACACAAGACTTTGAATAGCAAATTCAGAATTTCAGCAAGTTCTAAAATAGTAGTTTTTTTTTTTTTTTTTTTAGATATTAATCGCATAATGAAAGACTTAAACCTTTTTATATGTCAACTATATAAATTTCTGGTTAGGGAATATATATATATATATATATATATATATATATATATATATATATATATATATATATATATATATATATATATGTGCATTTTTATAAAGCGGTCTTTTTAAAACTTTCTTCCTGATGAATGTATTTAAAGTTGTCATTGAAGTTAATTTGTTATTTAGGAATTATTCACAATTTATTAAGTTTAATCCTTTTAAACTTTTAAATTATTCTTCAGTTTTACTTCCGTTTATTATTGTGCTATATTAGAAAACTTTCTCGATACGTCTTACGAAACTGTACGTTTATATGAGTACAAAAATATTTTTTTCATTTCCATGCTAGTAATATCTTGTAAAACTGGAATTCTATATTTATTGCAGATTTCAATTCCAGAAGAAAAAAATAATGGTGAAAAGGAAGAAAAAATATCTTAAGCCTGATTGAATCTTTCGCGATTTTAAGTCGTATGCTTTAAAGAGATTTTTTTTCTTCTATGTCTTTTTCTAACAATATGAGGGCAAGCAATGCAATTTATGAGATAAAAAGTTTATTGATAACAATAATCCCTTTATTTACCAACTTTTACTTTTATTGAATTTCGTAGAAAATTAAAGCCTATTTTTAAGAGGGTATTACGCAACTTAATACATTGTAAATCAATTTATCTATTCTTGAAGGAATTACATTTTTTAACTGAGAAAAAAGAATCATTTTTCCTTATATTATATTTTTTTGTCATCATTTTGAATTTTGAAAGACCTTCATTTATAATGAAATATTAGGCATGAATTTGCATTAAAAATCTTTAGGTAAATTTTGGTTTATTATAAAAAAAATATTTCTTCTCCGATGAAATTAAAAATCTTTTAAAACTTTCTGTAATTCGTTTATACGCATTTAACTTACTTTTAGTTTACAGTACTTGAAAAGTAAAAATGTAACCGTTATGACATCACTCTTTTGTCTGTCTATCCGTCTGTTCCAATCATTTTACTTGTAAACTACGAAATGTTAAAATTTGCTTAATTCTCTTAAGTTAAAATTTGCTGAAATAATAAAGGCTTTTAACTCACATATATATTTAATAATAACCGTAAGTAATAAGTATTAATAGCAATTAATAACCATGTTATTAATTAAGTTATGTAAAGTGAAGTAAGAAATGCTATTGAAAAATATATTTATTTATTAATCTTTAGGAAATGAATTTTGGGAAAATCTAACGGTGCAAATAATATTACTTAAACGAAAAAGGAAACTCCTTGTATCAACATAAAACTACATTATATGTAAACTACATAGAAATGGGGGGTATAAAAAACTATTTTCAAAGATGTTAAATTAAATTCTTAGTACTTTCAACTTTAAACACAGCCTTCTTCAGACAATACAAAAATACTGTTGTTAACGTCTTATTTTTTTAATGTCTGGTTGTTGGTGTCAAAATCGGGATCCAATTTTTTCAAAAAAAGGATCTTTTTGATGTTAAAATGTTGATCTACAATGTTGCTTGCCAACAAGTTATGGGAAAGTCCACTACTAGTAACTATTGTGGTACTATGTTCATTTTTAATATTTTTAAAAACTTTTTGTAGTATTTTTCTTTAGCAAATGTTGTCAAAGTGTGATAGTTTTTTTTGACAATGTGCTGCCAATTTAATGATAATAATAATAATAAAACAGGAATTGCAACATAAGCTTTTGAAACAAAATTTGAATGAGAAAAACAAATTCCTTGTGTCCGATTGAGATCGGTCATTGCTCTATCCGATTACTATTTGCTTTTTTCTCTTGAAATTTCTCTTCTCCAAAAACGTTAACTGATTGGGTGACGTAAAAAATACCTTGGTAAGTATTTTGGAATAAAATTTTAAAAAGTTTTCAAAAGAAGACATTGTAAGACTTCTGAAAATATTGAAGAAGATTAGCAGATCAAAGTAGCACAGCTATTCTTTAATAAAATCGCACCATTTTTACAATTTGCTTAGGATATTTTTGCTCAAAAAACGGGAGAAGCTTTTGGAAGAACCTAATATTAAGTTTCTGCTGTTGAAATTTGTACTTAACTTCAAAATCTATCTGCATCTGTAGGAGAGTTGGCAGATATTTCTCTATATAAAAGAATATATAATATTAAACATTACTTTAAAATACCAAATGAATTGTATTTTGCAACAAGTGATACATTAAAAAAATGGCAAAAAGAAATAAATAAAATAAAAATAAAAATAAACTTTTATTTGACATTTTTCGTATGCTCTAATGGCAAATATTTCAAAAACAAAACGATAAAAGAAAACTTTCGTTAAAGTAGTTTCAAATTGAAAAACTGTAAACCTTTATAATCGTAAAGTAGTTATTATTTTTCAATTTGAAACTACTTTAGCGAAATTCTCTTTTATCGTTTTATTTCTGAAATATTTGCCATTAGAGTATACGAAACGTAAAAAAAAGGTATTTTTATACAATTTATTTTAATGTATCACATGAAGTATAATATAATTAACTTGATATATAGAAGAATTCAAAACAGTAAAAAGATATTAGCAGAACAAAATAATCTAGTTTCTTTTTTTTTATATTTACTTAAAGGAACACAAGACTAGATGCAATCCTATGGAAAATACGGGGGTTTAAGACCCGTTTTGTCGGAAATTATCCAAATATTCTTAATGAAATTACGAAACAATATTCATTGGATTATGTGTTTGATATTTATTTTCAGATTTTGTTTTCCTTAAATTACTATTTGTTTTTCTGAACTGTCTACGCGTATCATCTTATATTTATATTCTGCCATCATTTATTTTCATAATCCTCGAATACTATATACGTTAATGGAATTTTTGAGCTGAAAAATAATTTTTTTTTGTAACCCAAAAATCTTAAAAACTTCAAAATTATGTAAAATTTATCTACAATTTTATCATGCACATGAATTAAGAGGCGGAAGGGGTAAGGACTGTAGTTCCAAAGTTGTAAGCCTGATAGATATACATATGAACACTTGGTTAAAATTTAGTTACTTTTAATAAATGACTATAAAATATAAAAGCGCGTTTAATGTGAATGGGTGTGGCGTTCCAGTCGTTTCTTCCCTTAAGATATTTTGCATCGTGTAAACATACTTAATGTGGGATTTTTAATCCCACATTAAGTCCATTGTCACTCACAAGGAATATCTGCATACCGGCATACTCAGAATAATCAGAAAAAAATAAAGAATGTTCTTTTCATACGGATAGGTATGTTTATAAAAAAAATTGACGGAACCTTGATAGAAAGTTCGTAAAAAAAATAATGAAATTTTCATTTATTTGGTGATTTATCACCTATTTGCGAAGAAACAGAATTAAAAAAATACACTTTTACGTCGAATACTGTTTAACCTCTTCGTTTCGAGAGTGATTTGCTTAATTTTCAATCTTTAAACACCAGTTTTTGCAAGCAGAAAAAATTTTGAAATTGAATCACGAAAATATTCTGAAAAATAATGTAAACTTTACTATAAGAAATAACTATTCGTAATAATGTAGGATTTAAAGCGACAGTTAAAAAGCAATTTTCAACTGCATTAGAACATTTTGCTTTTGTTGAGGAAAAATTCTCCTCGCCAAATCTCGTGTCGCTTTCATATTTTCTTGCCAAACATTCGAATTTTTTTTCTATACAGTATTTCTATTAAAATTCCGCCGCTAAATTTAAGCATTTTTTCAACACATTCTGAGTACGTAAAGTAAGGAGACCTTCTTTGTCAGAACTGTCTTTTAAATCAAAAATAATAATTGCCAATGCCAATATCGAGATATCTTGCAATGATCACCAATTGAACAAAAATGAAATGTGATTAAACACGCTGATAAATATGATATTTTGCCTTAAGTTTTTTGTAAAAAAACTACATAACCTATTTTACAAGATATGACATCTCAATAATATTTTAAATCAAAAGAAGAATTTTACATTATAGTAATAATCATTTCTTAAAGTATAATATATTGGAAAAGCTTGTATGATGTCATGATTATTATGCAAAAATTAATATATATATATATATATATATATATATATATATATATATATATATATATATAATAAATGATACTGCGTAATTTGATAGACATTAATATAATTTAAAGATAAACTAAAAAAACTTAATATGTTCTTCCAAAATAAAAGTAATGTAAACAAATTACAAATATCTTAAAATCTATTTTATTTCCTCAAATGCGTCATATATATGCTTTCCAAACTTATAAAAGATGGGTTAAAAAATACTGTAGAAAATTAATTTTTAACGATAAATATGGGATTTTTATAAATACTAGAAAAGAAGATTTAATGACTTTGAGCTTCATTGTTTTTATGATCAAAGTAATTCTTTAATAAAATACCGAAATAAAAAGTTTAATTTTTAATAAAATTTTATATATTGAATTTTTATTACAGTTTGTTTTAATAGTGTTTGAATATGGAATAAGATGAAAACTGACTCATATACTCAAATTAATGATTCAGAATTGGTTATTTATGATATTTTAAAAAGGAAACTTCAAATAACAATGATTGAATAGTTCTCTTTTGGAGAATAATTTGATAGCTTCTTTGTCCAAACGTTTTTTTGTAATTGAAACTTTATTTTCATTGTAATTTTTGTTTTTAATCTCAAAATTTTCAATATCTACGCTGTATAAAGCTAAAGCTTTCTCAACAGTTATCTTCAAAATTTAGGTCATCAACTTCATTTATCAATTCATTCCGATTATTTTAATTTTTCAGATAACACAAAATGTTCAATCTGGTTTTAATTTAAAAACTCATTTGTGAATGAAAAAAAGATGGTGCTTTAATTTTTCTCCACTCGGAGGCTCTGTCCCCTACGTGCTACACTCGTCAGCCTCCGTTCAGATGCCACAACTTATAAAACTCACAGTTACAATACTGATTCGTTGTTGGTGGATATCATTCAACATGTAGAGCTGTTATGCATAATGTTTAAAAATTTACGCATTAGACCTATATCAGAAACTAATGCCCTGATTTTCATCAAACTTTAGATTTAGATAAAAGTTGTTGCTGACTAGAATTTTTTATAAATCAGCTAATCGTTTGTGATGTTATGCTGTATTTTTGAAGTATTAATATGTAAATGAAGGAAGAAAGTTTTAGGATAGCCATATCTGTTTGGTTACATGTTTGTTTAACAAGAAAATTGATTTTCTTTTTAAAAGTTCAATAAGATAAAAACAAATTCGATGCTATATAGCTTTAATAAATTATATTTTTTTATCTACACCTTTTTTTATTGTAATGGAGTACTGAATATTTTTTGTTACCAATTTTAAAAGATATTTACCAAAAAAAGAGAGATTTATTTATTTTCTCTTTTATCCTAATTTACATTTTTTTAGCAGTCACAGATAAATCCAGGTGAAAAAAATAATGCTGATATATTTTTTGTGCAATTACGAATAAATCTTCAGTGCTTTCATGGTTTTAAAAGATAAATTACTTTATTTCGTAAAAATCTCTTTAAAATGTACATTTTTTTGTTCTTGCACACCACATTATAAAAAATAATTAAAAGTTAAAATGGAAAGTGTTTTCAAATCATTCCAGAAAGCTGAAAATCTGCATTTGTTTATTAATTTATTAATAGTAATTGCTTTCTAAAAATGAATAATAATAGAAATGGGTTTTTTTTATGTTTCACTTGACAAAATCTTAATGTGAAATGCATTATTTCCCTATTCTTTGTACTTTAAATAAATACATTAAATAAAATTTTACTTTAAAACATATGAACATAAAAAGAATAAAATATCCGTACGGTTTAAAAACAGGCATGAATATTTTTTCCGTAAATTGCATATTATAAATCTCCTAAAAAATAAAGTCAAAACAATATAAAAACTGAATACAATTGATAATTTTGAAATTATTGAAATTAATCCCTTATTACTTTTAAAAAGAATTATTAATAAATAAATAAATAAATAAATTATTATTTTAAATACTTTTACTTCATTCACTTTTAATATTTTATAACTTAGTAGTCAGAAGTTTTATAATAACATTTGTTGAAGAGTGTCATTCATAATAGTTTTTAATTTGAAGTAAAATAATGTTTACTATATTCGCTGTAGGTCAAAATTCATTCATTTTCTTCCAACAGAGACAGATATATATACCGAACTATACATATTCGGGTCTAAGACCTTGGATTTACGTTCCATATTTGCAACCATTGAACTACATTGGCAACATCTACTCGATGGCATCTGCGTACCTCAGTGTTCAGATTATTATATATCCATTTGTATGACGGGTTAGATCCTTATATATATGTACAGGGTGAACATAAATTATTGAGCACACTTCAAAGTTCTGCAATACAAACAAAAAGGAATGTAGCTACAGTAATTCAAATGCGAGATCTAATTAAACAATTTGTTTTTCATGCACAAGTTTTTTTTTCGAGAAATATGGTGCACCACAAAATTGGGGTACCATTTTTAGAGATCAAAGCAAACTGTAAAAAAATCTGTAAAATTACTTAAAGTTTTCTAGGAAATTGGGATTCCTAGAACTTTTTATGTAACGGCAACAGAAAAAATTCATGTAACAGATACAGATTAACTCAGAAAATCAATAAACCTGTATAATTACTAAGAATTTTTTAGAAAACTGGGATTCCTAGAATTATTTATACAACTTCAACTTAGGTTACAGATAAAATTTTAATAAGTTAACTGTCATTTTAGTAGATGCATTTCTAAATTTACAGATTTCTGTAACTTTACGAAAATTAGTTTTGTAGATATACATCGTTTCTTGTACAGTGCACAGGTAAAATGTTAGTAAGCTTACAGATTTCGGCAAATTTACATCTGAAAATTATAATTATTTATTTATTTGTTTATTTATTTATTTATTTTTATTTATTTATTATTATTATTATTTTGCAGTGCAGGTAACAGTTATCTAACTATTTATTGATAGAGGTGGACCAAGTCGTTGATCTCCAAGGTCACTCGCGAAACACCCATCGCCTTTTTTTATTTGGGATTTTTTCAAATACAAGTTATACGCGACAAATTTTCAATATATTGATGAACTAAACTGATGAATGATACAGGTTATTGCAAGAATAACGGCTCAATTTCTCCGCAACGTTTGATGTGAAATAGAATACAAACTCAATATTTAACTAGTGTAAAACTTCTTGAATGTGTATAATAAAACTGTTTGACATATGCTTGTAAATAAAATATTAAACAGATTACTACAATAATTTGTATTTGTTTCATAGAACATTGAAACTGGCTCAATAGTTTATGCTCACCTTATATATTCCTATATACTTTCGGGAGGCCCAAATCCTTTCTTGGAATCTTTCAATTTTGTGTGAAAATAATAAACTGTTTAGGTCTACTAAAATTAATATAATAGACTGGCTGAAATTTTGTGTGTATATATACATAACTAGCTAACACACGTAACTTCCTTCACATAAAATTTAAAAAAGAATAAGTTCAAGATCAAGCAAAGGATTTCATTGATTAAAAGCATATGTAATCTTTCATTTAAATTTCATCATTAAAATTTATTATTATCATTTAAATTTCTTTCATGAGCTCGAAATTTCATACTCGATTTCTAAAATTAAATGAGTGATAAATTTACATTTCTGTTAATCAAATTTTATTCTTTACATTTATTCTATTTTATATTTAATCCGTTCATGAATATTGATTTTTGTTTGTGTGTCAAAAGAATATTATTTAAAGAGATATATTAGTAAATATTTTTGAAGAAAAGCCATTAAAATAAGTCTTTTCAGACGTGTCTTTAAATGTTCAACTAAAATTAATATAACAGACTGGCTGAAATTCTGTGTGTATATATAGATAACTAGCTAACTCCCGTAACTTCCTTCACATAAAATTTAAAAAAGAATAAGTTCATCGATCAAGTAAAAGATTTCATTGATAAAAAACATATGTAATTTTTCATTTAAATTTCATCATTAAAATTTATTATTACCATTTAAATTTCTTTCATGAGCTCGAAATTTCATATTAGATTTCTAAAATGAAATGAGTGCTAAATTTACATTTCTGCTATTTATTCTATTTTATGTTTAATCCGTTCATAAATATTGATTTATGTTTTTTTGTCAAAGAATATTATTGAAAGAGATATATTAGTAAATATTTTTGAAGAAAAGCCCTTATTAACAAGTCATTTCAGACTTGTCTTTAAATTTATTAGAAAATCGAAAAATTATACATACGACATTATGTTTCTATTCCAAAAAGTCCATCTGTAAAAAAAAAAAGATAATTGGTACTAAAAAATCAAACGTAGTGAATCATTAAAATTCAAAAATAAATAAAAAAGTAAAATCTTCAACTTTGAAATGTTTACAACATTTTTATTTCACGGTACAACACTTTTAACAGTTGAAGAATCTAACCATAACATCAAAATGTTTAGCAGTCTCCTAAGTCTCTCGAATAATAAAGAGTTATTACAAAGCAATAAAGTTTCTTGTTCCTTTCAATCGCGAAAAATATATATTGGTGTGTATTCGGGGTTCTTTTAACATTGATAACACAGAGTTAAATGAAATGCGTTTATTTACAATAAAAAAATCGGCAAAAATTCAGTAAAATACAAATATTCAACTATTCATCCAATCAAATCAGATAGCCTTTCAATGAAATCAAAGCACATCAAATTTTCTCTCAGAACTATTACGTTCAATACAATGTCTAATAGCTGAGATCCAAGTCTCAACACAAAAAGATATCACATATCTTCATTGCAGGACGGCCGGAAGAAAACTGAACCGGTGATGCAAAGATAGATTCCTATTTATAGATTTCGAAAAGAAGGTTCTCGATGCTTCTCGTAGCTAAGAGGGAGAGTTCACCTTACAGGTATAGAACGGAGTTAACCTCCAAAGTCGCCAAAATGTTGCAAACTTGGTGACATATTTGGCGATATCTCGCCAAATTTTGAGACAAAAAGGTCCCAAAACCCATCGCTAATTTGGTGATAAACACATACCGTCGCGGTATTCATTCTGGCATAATATTCAATACAAGAACCTGTAAGATTATTTTCTCGGAAAGCTGAGGTCCTACTGAGGTCCTACAGTGGATGTTCTAAGAATTTGAGCATGGATTTACGTTGCAATTTTACCATAATAAATGCTTAATATTTACAAATATAAAGAATTTGCAACATTACCCCACTCTCAATTACTGCACGACCCGGGCAATACAATCTTTGATTAGGAATAAATCCACTATTTACAATTTCTATACAAATCAAAAATTAGAAGTATGCAAAAAAAAATAAATAAATAAATAAAGTAAACAAAATTCATTTCAGTCGATGCAAATGATCTAACTAACTCAAATAAACACTTATCAAAAAAAAAAAAAAAAAAAAAAAAAAAAAAAAAGCAAAGGAAATATAGACACAATTACTGTATACAAATATCAAAAGTGAACAAAAATAATAATAAACAAAATAAATAAACACATAAACTTACATACATAAGACCATGGTCTTACTAATTTACACTATATTCAATCAACGCACTACGCGATATAAACTAGGTACTATGGCCATAGTATGGAGCCAGTCAGTAAGGTTTATTGGACATAAAATAATTCACCTGTCTCAGCACGCTCTTCATCTGCTGTTCTAGACACTACACAGTTCCATCCGACGTTTCTGGAAAATTGGCTGATCTCACAAAATGCCGATCTCTGTGCCTAACTTGCTGGGTGGCTTTGAATTTCATGCCATATACTAAAGCCCCTTTTCAAAATCTTGAGATCTGCGATTCGGAGCACTTTCTGGATGTCGTGATCACGCACGTCACCGATGAAGTGATGCAAAGCAATCTTTTCATTAATGCCAGTCATACAGTGAGGAAAAGTTCGATGGGATCGAAGCTTTCCATATCTGGTGCGAGTTCTTGAAGTGATTCAGTCCATTTTTTGCTGACGAGTTTTTAGCTCGATCCTGCTGTATTATTTCATACACTTTTCACCAAGGTACATTTCTAAAGCACATTTTTAAAGAGTGGTTCAAAGTGCAAGAGCTCTTTTTCAGATAATGTCTGCAATACGTCGGTAGCAGCAGCCCGTAGTGAAGCAATTAACTGGCAAAATTTTGTCTGGGACCCATTTTGTCTTATCTATTGGTATGTGCAACAACCGCAAATTGATTCTGGTATACTTGTCAGGATGATTTTTCATCATACGTCGAAATTTTAATCGAGGATTGAGGAAGCATATATAGATTATTGGCTATTTCGGGTAAGTTTCTGCGCCCATTGTTTGTTTCTTAAAGCATTTCATTTTTTTCTTAACGCTCGATATCGTTTCTTCCACTACTTTGGCAAGATCTTGAAATTTTTGTCAATCATCTCTTTAATTTGCTCTTCTAATTTATTCTCTACACTGTCGATTCTTACATTTATCGTTTTAATTGTAACCTCCATTATTTCCTTTATTTCTTTCATTTCCTCTTTTTCCCGCCAAAGCTTGCTGCCATTTCACATTTCATTTCTTCTTGAATACTGCGAAAATTTTCAGCCATACTATTATTTATTCATTTCTTGCGCTCATCTTCCTTTTTTCCTTCTTTATTTCGTCTTGGTTCATGGCTATATTATTATTCATCTCCCCAGTCTCTCGAATAAGATTCTGAACTGATCTTCCACAACTCTCGTAATCTACATTAATCCCCATTCTTCTGACTCTAAAAAATGCTCTGTGTTCAGGCTTATTTTAAGATTGATGCCACAATGCTAAAAAAATTTGAGTTTATTTACAATAAACAGCTCGATGGAAACACAGATATCTAAAGTAAAACACAAAAATTCAGCAATTCATCCAATCAAATCAGATATTCTTCCAATGAAATCAAAGCACAGCAAATTTCCTCTCAGAACTATTAAGTTCAATACAGCCTATACAATGCCTAATCACAGAAACCCAAGTCTCCACACGTAACACAGAAAAGAGCCAAACATTATTACTAAGCATTTTGGGTTTTTGAGGTTATTTTCCCCAAGACACAAATTCACATCTGTCATAAGTGGTAACCTACTCGAGATTGGGAAAAACTAAAAAAAAATACCTCTATAGATTTTTTTTCGTTTTACGTTAAGCGCTATTATAAAGCAATTTAAATAATAATAATAATAATGAATATATAATAAGAATATCGAAAATGTAGGACGTTTTTTAAACTTACCCCTGATAATTAATTATTAGAGTTCATTTTAATAAAATTACATTCCAGGTCTCTAAAGAAATTTAAATATTATAGATAGCATAAAAAAATTAATATCAGTTGTTTGGAATACTAGAATAGCAAATTTATTTTCGATGATCCATTGCTCTTTTTATTTCTAACAAAATATTTTAATTTATTAACAAACTATGGGAGTTGTAGATAGTTTCTACTTATTCATAAAAAAAATCTAACTTCCAAATTTTTTCCATTGTGTAATCATTCACAAAAATGGTAAAATGCTATCATTTTATTATTTAAATTTACAAAAAGAGAGACGAATTTTCTTAACTTTGCACTATAAAGAAAATTGAATCAAAAGAAGCTTTCGACTTATTAAACTCAAACAGAAAATGATTTATTCTTCTTTTTCGCTTTAAAAGATAAGAATCATTTACATATATTTGCATAACACGTGTAACATGGGATATTAAAAATGAATTGTAAAAACAGAATAATTAGATTTTGTTTATGAAACATAAAAGCAAAAAATAAATTAAAATTTCTATAAATTTAAAATAAAAATACAGCGTGTAAACGCTGATAAATGGCATTGTTTAGCATTCATAATGGTTCTTGTAAAAAAGCATCTAAACGCTGATTATATGTTTATAAAATTGCTGTTGATGATGTTTTCTTTAATAAAATAATGATACAGGCAGTAATTTCATTAAATTATAATATGCAAGTTCTGAAAAATAAGTTTAGAAATTATCTGATTTATCGGCATGATACTATCACTTTCAATATATATATATATTTTCAGATAATGTGTATTTATTATTTTAAATATCGATTACTTTATATAATAAAAGAAAGTTATTGCTATTTTTTGAATAGATTAGATACTTTTGAAGGGAAAAAAGTAGTATAAACCTACACTGAACCTCAAAAAATGCAACATATTTCTTGTGTGTTTTTTCTCTATCTTGAAAAGGATAATTCATTGCATAGATATAAGAACGTTTTATTATATGTCTGAGACACAAGTTTACTATCCATTGTTGCTGTTAAAAACATGGTTTTTTGAATTCTATCGGTTATCAATATAGAAAATTTATATATAATTTCCATTTTTCTAGTTTTCATATTATATAGTTTCTAAGAATTATATCCTTCATTCGAAATCGCTTTGTTTGCAATAACACCACTTTATTCATTCTCATTTTTATTATCTCAAAACTTTATTTCAGACAAAAACATATCTGATTATTAGAATGACGGGAATACTAATAGGGGTATCAGATTTATCCATAACTACAGTTTTTTCGACAGTTAATTTAATCTTCAACTCTTTCGCGACAAGAGAACAAAAAATTCCGTAATTGAATCACGAAAATGCTCCGTTTAAAAAAAAAAATATGTTATAAAAATAACTGATGGGAACGATGAAAGATTCTGAGTAGCTTAAGGGAACATATACCGGTCGCTTCTTCTCAACCGGCTAACCATGACACAATTTCAAATTTGCCCCGTCGAATAGGAGCAAAGATATTATCTTGAAATGTAACTTATTTTAAAGTTGTATCTCCATTTACATATATTTACATTTTCTTAAATAAGTTTCAAAAAAATTTTAAACACAAATTTATCGATCGCAGCTAGATTATAAGTGATTAAAGTTTTATGCTAACAATATTAATCTTAATTCAGCATCGGCTAATTGTTCATAAGTTATTCTATCGGTTTCATGCTAATATTTAACAAAATTAAAAATCCATAAAATAGAAATTAATAAAGTAGCTGAAAAAATACAAGAACATAAAACTGACATCAAGTAAATCAACTCGCTAAAATCACTAAACTCAACAAAATCGAAAAAGCTTTTCGTGTTAACATAATTTTCAGTGATTTTTTCCACGGTTAATTATTCGCATAAATCTAGTAGAAAATTATAGCTTTTTATCAATTTTTAAAAGTTAAATTAATTTTTTTTGGCTCTGTCAGTAACCAACCTAAAAAATATTAAATATTAATGAAAACCATATGTTAGAGATAGCTATGATAAATATGAATAAATATGATAGATACTGTCTTAAAAAAATCTTGTATTTATAATAACCAAAGTAAGCGATTGATATTTAGACGGATTTTTACAACACCAATTTATAAAAAAAAATTTAAAATTATTATTGGTATTTTTTCAATTTATGGGCAGATAATTAATAATTATAGCTTTCACTTAAAAAGAGATTGAACATATAAGCAATATCTGTATTCAGTATACATTGTCGATTGAAATAATAAAATATCAAAATATCAGCATTGGATGTTTTTGTACTATTGGGAAATTTATATGCATTATGCCATTGGTAAAAATAAGTTTAAGCCCATCTAATTTAATACGTAACATAGAAACATGCATAATGTATAATATTTGATTGTTTGAGTTGTTATCGAGTGAAATGCTCATGGCCTGATCAGATAGAAACTATTTAATTGTAAAGATGATATCAGTTATTGATTTCCTCTGTCTTTACAAAAAGAAAGTATTGGATTCGTGAAAATTTCCGAAATCCAGTTTTCGGCGAATTTAAAAATTTTAAGGGTCGGGGAATTCGAAAAACATGTTTTTGCAAAATGTCTCTCTGTGAATCTCGGAGTCTGTCTATCCGTCTCTTTATGGGACAAACATTTTGTGTGAATTCTATCTCAAGAACTAAAGCACGGAATTTCACAAAACTTTAGATTTTGTTAGACATTTTATATACATTAGATCTGATTAAATTTTCATGTATATAGTTCGACAGGCACTGGTATGCCGTATTATTCACAATTTTCACAATAGCCATATCTCAAGGCATATTGCTTAAAACATCATATAACATGGTGCTGATTATGTTTTGGTGCAAATCGCTCGTCAAGTAGCACTGCATCGGTGCAATATTCGTGATTCTTGTTATTTTAAGAATTATTGGACTGAATTGCATGAAACTTTGGATTCTGTGAGACCTTGATATAAACAAGATCTGATTAGTTTTTTGGTGTACATCACTCAAACGATGGTGCTTCTATGCTGCATTATTTATAATTTACACATAGCCATATCCTAGGAACTATTGCTTGGATTTTCATGAAACTTTATATTATTTTGTACTTGATATACTATCTCACTGATTAAGTTCTGGTTAAAATCTTTCAACAGGTGGTGCAGCATCGGTGCATTATTCGCGATTATCGCAATACTTCTATATCAAGAACTAATGCGCGAAATTTTCTAAAATTTCAGAATAAGTTAGTGATGTAAGTTTGTTTCATTTATTAGTTTTTGGTGTAAATCACCCTTCAAATGTCGTTGGTATGGTTAAGAAATCATAATTTTGTAATAAATGTATCGCAAGGACTAATGCATGGGTTTTCATCAAACTTCAGATTAAATTATTACCTGATAAAAAAAATTAATCCTGATACGTTTTTGCTGTACATCACTGAATTTGCTGCTATAATGCAGATTTTTAAAAATATTTTGCAAAATCTGAATCTCAGTATACACTTATTTCCATTAAACTTCAGATTCAGTCATGACTTAACATAAGTTGTTGCTGACTATAGATTTTGTTTTAAACCACCTAACCGATGACGCTTCTATGCTGCGTTTTTCAGGAAGTATTAACATGCATAAGATAGAAGAAGGTTTTGGGATTACAACATCTAATTTTTATGTTGGTACATTTTTCTGTACTTTCTAACGCATGATTAGTTTTCAGAATTTTTCCTAAGTTTTCTGAATTTTTCCTACACTTGATTCTATTTATGTTTTCGTAATTTATCATATACTTTTTTCACATTAATGATTTTTATTGTACTTTTTATGTACATAATTAGACATTTAAACATTGCAACATAAAGAAAGGTTCCAACTACAGTCGTGAAAAAAAAATTAAACACCTTCTATTAACTTCTTATTTAGTTTTCATAGAAGAAAGTTACTGATACAAAACCACTGGAAATAAAGACTACTTTTAAATCATGCATATGAAATTTGCTTAAGGAGTCCTCTATTTATTAATACGAACCTAAATATCATATCTTTCAATAGCAATACCCAATTTTAGCTTAATACTCAAGAATATTCGGTTTAAACTATGCCTAGACACCAAATTTAAAGTTGTCTGGACGATAAGTTTTTAAATTGTAAACATTCAAAAGTTAGTGCTCCTAAAGTTAAATTATGTTTTAATATTTTTATTAATACCTCCTGTATTGATACTCATAATTTAATATTTTGTTATGTTATAATAATACGATAATACCCAAACATAAATACGTTGTATTTGTAATTTTTTTTTTCATTTTACGATATAAATTGTGAATTTTGAAATTAATATTAAAAAAATAACTACAACTATAATAGGTTTAGATTTATTATGTCCTGCTTTATGGAAATCAAAAATTTCAAAATTTTCTTCTAATTAGTTTTAAAATTATGCTTAAAAACAGCAAAATGATGGTTTAAGGGGCCGCCTACAACAAAAGTGACTAGATATGTTGGAATCTTCTTACGCTATCTTGTAATCTAATAGTCTTCAATGACTTTTTCAGCGGCATCTAAAACACATTGATCAAGACATAGGCTCTCTCGGTCAACAATCGAGCACGGTAGTACAATTTGGATACAACCCCTAAAAAATTATCATCTTAAAATAATTAATTGTTCGGATTGTTATTGTATGAATTGAATGATAATTTTTTATAAACTAATCGAAGAGTGTAGATAACATTTATGATGTTAGAATTGAGCAGTGCTGTTTAAAAAAATAAAATTAGTTTTCATTTTAACATATACATAATCCTCTAAGCAAATTTTATATACACCTTTTAAAAGTAGACTTTAATTTCAATCAGTCGGCACCAGAAACTTTCTTAGACGTTAGTTTGTTTAGGAGTTAATAGTGTTGCAGCGTATATGGGGTTCTTTTGATCTTATGGTCAGAGAACTTCAAACTCTTTTCTCTTAGAAAAGTAGAAAATAATTTATTTACAGATCTTCAGAACAACAGAGTCTTCGAAACTCACAAATATTGCTAGACATTCAAAAATAACTGCTCAAATCTATCGTACAAGAATAGCTTTAGATCCCAGAGATTCTTTATACAACGTCTCAACACTTAATAACATTCAAAACAACATAAATGAAACTCAAGCAAACTTGCTAACAAACGCCTTGTTCACTCAATGACTGATTGGTAAATAATAAAAACCACAGCTCGTATCGCCAAATTTGGCGACCAAAATTTTCGCCAAAAGTGACGCCAACTTGGCGATATCTCTAATATTTCGCAAAGCTGCCATAGACATTCACTAAAAATAATAGACAAGTTTGCTTGATAACAGAGACAATGTAACAAAAACTAATATTAGTAAAGAAATGGAGCTTAATAAGATTATTTACATTATTTTACAGTACAAACACTAACTATTTACAAAATTCGTAACACTACCCCCTCCTCAAAGACTGCACGTCCCGGGCAGTGCAATCCTTGAGTTAGAGGAAAACACTTAAAATAAATAAACAAACAAATAAATAAATAAATAATAACAATAATAATAAAATTTACATAAATAAGAACTAATTACTATTTACATATTTACAAAAAGTGACTTTCATGACCATGGTCTGAAATTCCAGTTTTGAATTTCTAATCACTTTGGCCAAAATAAGGGGCTAGCCGGTTATAATGTACGACCTTGGGCTTGGTAAGTGGCGATTTTCGTATGCGTACGACGACGTCATTCAGCCTGTTGACGACTGTGTAAGGACCGTCCCAGATTCTTTGTAGTTTTGGCGACAGTCCCTTATGACGTATGGGATTCCACAACCAAACTTTGTCACCTTCGTTGAACTCATGTCCAGTTGCCTTTATGTCGTACCGTGTCTTCATCTTTTCTGATGCCAGTCCGATTCGGTTCCTCGCTAGACAATGAACCTCCTCAATCCGTGCCTGGAGTCCATCCACGGATTCTTCAGGCGACAAAGGAGCGTCAGGAGGACGGTAAAACAAAAGATCCGCAGGCAGACCAAGATCACGACCAAAGAGCATTTGAGAAGGGGAGTAACCAGTGGCCTCATGAGTGGCACTCCTGTAGGCAAGCAGGAAAAGAGGCAATTTCATGTCCCAGTCCTGTTGGTCTCTGGACAACAGGAGAGAGAGGCTATTTAGGATGGTACGATTGAAACGCTCCACCATGCCGTCCGATTGAGGATGTAGAGGTGTAGTTCGAGTTTTGTCCATGCCGAGTAGTCCACACATTTCTTTAAACACAGCCAAATCAAAGTTTCTTCCTTGATCAGAATGGATTTGAAGAGGAACTCCGTATCTGGAAACCCAATGTTGAACCAGTATGTCTGCTACGGTTACCGCCTCTTGATTAGGAATGGCGTAGGCTTCAGGCCACTTAGTGAAGTAGTCCATGACAACGAGGATGTACTTGTTGCCATCAGATGTTCTAGGAAGGGGACCCAGGATGACTAGAGCAATTCGTTCGAAAGGAGCTCCTACATTATAACGTTGCAATCGTCCACGGGTGGGCCTCTTTGGACCTTTACGTGCTACACAGGTGTCACAAGTTCGACACCATTTCTCCACATCACTGCGAACATTATTCCAGTAGAAACGCTCTCGAACCTTTTGCAGGGTCTTCATTACACCAAAATGACCTCCTGCGGGACTTCCATGCAGTTCTTGAAGGACCATAGAAATTCTCGACTTAGGGAGTAGTAGTTGCCATCTACAAGTCTTTCCATCGTCAGACTCCCATTTTCGGTACAAGATACCGTTCTTCAAATGTAGGGAATCCCAGAGAGCCCAATAACGTTTAGTCGCTGGCCATGTCTTGCCAGCTGGGCTTCCTGTTGGACTCCTCTTTCAGCTCTAGAATTGGTTTAATTTCAGGATCAGCAAGTTGATCTTTATGCAGGCTCTCGTCACTAAAAGGATCTTGCGATGATGTAGACCCAGTTGAAACTTGTCTTACTATAGGACCTTTGACATTAAATTTCTTCTCAACTCGGTCGCAGTATCTACAATTCCCTGAGCAGGGTCTTCTTGAGAGAGCATCTGCATTTCCATGTGATGAGCCTTTTCGATAGCGTATCTCCATATCGTACTGTTGAAGCTTTTGTATCCACCTGGCTATCTGGCCTTCAGGGTTCTTAAAATTTAATAGCCAAGTAGAGAAGCATGATCAGTTTGGATCAGGAATTTTCGACCGTAAAGAAAGTGTTGAAAGTGGTCTACGGCTTTCACTACAGCAAGAAGCTCTTTTCTTGTTACGCAGTAGTTTTGCTCGCCCTTTGACAAGCACTTGCTGAAATAGGCGATAACACGCTCCTGGCCGTCGATTTCCTGGGACAGTACAGCGCCAATGCTTTCGTTACTTGCATCCGTATCAAGTATATACTGTTTATCGATTTGAGGATACGACAGAATTGGAGTGGATGTCAAGGCCTCCTTAAGCTTTTCGAAAGCAGCGTCACATTCCTGTGTCCACATAAATTTTTGATTGGCTTCTGTTAATTTATGAAGTGGTCTTGCAATCATCGAGAAGCCTTTGACGAATTTTCTGTAATAGGTGCATAATCCTATAAAACTTAGAAACTGGTGAACATATGCTGGACGATTCCAATTTTTCACGGCCGATACCTTCTCCGGATCAGTCCTTACTCCTTCCGCCGAAATGATGTGTCCAAGGTATGCGACTTCATTGCGAAACAAGCTGCATTTCGAAGGGCTTAACTTCAAATTAGCTTCCTTTAATTTTTGTAGCACCCGCCTGAGATTGTTTAGATGTTCATCAAAAGATTTTCCTATGATTACGATATCATCTAAATAAACAAGACATGCTTCATATGACAGCCCCCGGAGAACCGTTTCCATAAGCCGTTCGAAAGTTGCAGGTGCGTTACACAGACCAAAAGGCATTACCTTGAACTGCCATAATTCCTTGTCCCGTTGTAAAGGCAGTCTTCTCGCGGTCGTCCGGATGGATCTCTACCTGCCAGTAACCACTCTTCAGATCCAGAGTCGAGAACCAGGTGTTGCCCGCAAGTGTGTCAAGAGTGTCGTCAATTCTTGGTAGAGGGTAACTATCCTTTTTAGTGACGTCATTCAGTCGGCGGTAGTCTACACAAAATCTTGTAGAACCATCCTTCTTTCTTACTAATACAATGGGAGACGCCCATGGACTTGATGGTTCGATGATGTCATTTTCTTCCATATCCTTAATTAAATTCTGCACCTCTTCTTGCTTGGCAAAAGGTAATCGTCTAGGGTGCTGTTTAATAGGAGAGTGATCTCCCGTGTCAATTCGGTGTTGTGCCATTTTAGTCCGTCCAAAGTCTTCAGATGTTTGGGAGAATAAACTTTGGAATTCCCTAATTAAATTTTCAGCGACGTCCATCTGTTTTGGATCTAAGTCTGTATTTTGTAACAAATAATTGACTAAATTATCTTAAGATTTCTCAGAGTGACTGGAATTTTGACTTATGCACGTCACAGGAGCACACGATGCTATCACCTCTCCTTTCTTGATAGTCTTCGTCTTATCACTGATGTTAATAATTCTGACTGGAATGGTCTTTTTCGAGAGGTCTACTACAGAAGAAGCCACCAATACTCCTGCTTGTGTACTATTGTCTTCTGGATAATCTATATGGCCAAATCGGTAATTAGTTTCATTTTTAATTTCAGCTGGAACTAAAAATTCTGTTCTTGGATCTAGATTGATGTCTTCTTTGGCTATTACTGTTTGTTTACATTCAATTTCATAATTTAATCCAAAAAGATTTATTTCTTCAAATTTTAAGAGCATTTTGTTATTTTTGAAATCAAGCTTGAAGCCAAACTTCTTCAGAAAATCTATCCCGATTAAGCAAGGATCTGTTATGTCAGCCACATATGCCGCATGGTAATATTTCGTTTCTCCAAAGTTGATGGTTAAATTGGCCTTTCCATATATGCCTATTTTGTCGCCCGTCACAGTTTGCAGGGTAACGCATGGTGGAGTCCAGATGAGTTTACATTTCAATTTTCGAGCCAAATCTTCTCTTATTATTGTCACATTGGCTCCTGTATCGACAAACATACGGCACTGAATTCCGTTAATAAAGCCTATCACATATAATTCGTTATCACCGCCGCTCATTTTTGATATCTGGAGGATGTTCAGGTGGGGCTTTCATTCTCTGGCAACCTCCGCCCCGCGAGATGTCCAAAATTTAGTTTCCCTGCTGACTGTTTGAGTTTATCTCACGTTCGTGGATTTGGGGGCAATTTCTTCGGAGATGTCTTGTATCACCGCATCCCCAGCACGTGAGATTCTGTCTCCTTGAGCTTGTTCTTCCATATTTTAAAGCTTCAAGCTCTTGATTTATTTTCCTAATTTCTTTCAAGATGTCGATTTCATTGTCTGAGCTTTTGTTCACCGTTGCCCCTCGGACTGAATGACGATCTCTTCGGCTGGCTTGTGTAGCTGCTTCCAACTTTAAGGCATATAGTAATGCAGCCTTTAAATCCTCTACAACTGCCATTCGTACCGCTCTTTGCACTTCGGGATCTTTTATTCCGTCTACAAAGAACTGCAGTGAGAGCATTTCCAGTACTTTTGTTGGACAGTCAATGAATGCTAAATTTGCAAGCCGTTCAATTTCGAGGCAAACTCTTGAAGGGTTTCACTCGATTTTTGATGGCGGCTCTTCATTTGTAATCTCATATTTCATCATCTCATCTTCATTCTTTTGATCTTATGGTTAGAGAACTTCAAACTCTTGTCTCTTAGAAAAGTAGAAAATAATTTATTTACAGATCTTCAGAACAACAGAGTGTTCGAAACTCACAAATATTGCTAGATATTCAAAAATAACTGTTCAAATCTACCGTACAAGAATAGCTTTAGATCCCAGAGATTCTTTATACAACGTCTCAACACTTAATAACATTCAAAACAACATAAATGAAAGTCAAGCAAACTTGCTAACAAACGCCTTGTTCACTCAATGACTGACTGGTAAATAATAACAACAACAGCTCGTATCGCTCTCCTTATATAGGCTCGCAGCAAGTGCTGGAAATTTCTAGAACCATCTCGAAAAATCCACGGAACAACATTCAATGTATCAGTATATCAATAGGGGGGTTACCATAGAGTAGGGAACGGTTACCATCTCCAACAATCGCCAAGTTTGTCGCCAACTTGGCGATATATCGCCAAATTTGGCGACCAAAATTAGTCGCCAAAAGGGACGCCAACTTGGCGATATATCTAATATTTCGCGAAGCTGCCATAGACATTCACTGTAAATAATAGACAAGTTTGCTTGATAACAGAGACAATGTAACAAAAACTAATATTAGTAAAGAAATGGAGCTTAATAAGATTATTTACATTATTTTACAGTACAAACACTAACTATTTACAAAATTCGTAACAATAGGTAGTGTTAATTTTTATTTTAATTTTTATTTCTTTTACACTACTGTACATGTACATTAAAAAAATCAAAATGCAGAAGGCATAATATTTAGTCAGTGTTAACTGTTTTACAATATGTCTACCAAGAGCCAAGTCTATCATGTTTTGTGGTCAACAACTTTCAAAAAGTAATTTTCATCTTATTTAATCACATAATATCTAATATTAAAAAAGTTATATTTGTATAAAACGTCGAGGAGTGCATATTTGATAGGTATGCAAATGTACAACAGAAATATATGAATATGCGCTAATTTATCTTTCAGCGTCAGACAGAAAGCGAGAGAAAATATGAGCCGCCTCCACCCCTACATTTTCTTGAGTCGACCCTAATATTCACTTCTAGCTACAGACCTGATGAGTGGTGTCCTAAGCATTTGGCGTACTGATTTACAAAGGAAAACTGACAACATTAGTGGTGAGTGAGAGTCACCTCGTGTAAAGGTTTAAAATATTTTAAACCTGTTTTATTTTTTTCAAAACGGACTCGATAACATTGTTATATAAGATGTCCTTGAGTAATAACGCCCCGTTAGATTCTATCATTTTTTTCACGGTTTAATTTAAGATATTTTTTTTCAAATAAGTAAAAGTTTTGGTACACTAACTTACTTACTATGCATACAATTAAGAATATTTTAGCTGATATGTATTCATAAAATGTAATGGAGTGATTCATTGATGGTGTCATTTGGTGTTATCATCCACTGGAATAATGTCATGTAAATTGGCAATTATAAAGATATAGACTCTACAACTAAAGCAATTGAGAAATATTTCTTATTTATCTGTAATTGCGATATCAGGATACAGTAATAATCATTAGATATTTTATTCTTTTCACACAAAAAAATTAGAAGCACTTGGGGCATACAAGTTTCTCTGTATTCAGTTTAGTTTTCAACAACGACAATAATGCTCACTCGCGCATAAAAAAATATACCATCATTGGATGTACTCCCAGAACCCGAAAGAATGATTAGAAGTGAGTAGGCTATTGTGCAGTTCATTTTAAACTACAAACCTTCTCGCAAGCACATCAAAAATGTCCCACATCATTTTGAAAGTACGAAATAATTATAAATTTATGTAATAATCAAAGTAATTCCTCGTGTAATTCTTAAGAAATGTAAAGTCTTCAGCACAGTACTTGCCTTTCAAATTTTAAATCGGGCGTTGATGCTTATAGGATTCTTAAAGTCTACAAATAAAACAAATATACTTTTAATGGTTGTTTGTGGTGACTCAAAGAGCTTCTGCGTAGAGCAAGTAAGTGCCATATCCTGGATTTCTTCATAATTACTCTTAATATTAGTACTTGCCGTTATTGTCACAAAGCATCTTATATGAAATCCATCAACATTATATTGAAGAATTAATATATAATTCCCACCTAAAAAAAAAAAAAAAAAAAAAAAATTACGTGTGGCACTCGAGGACTGCCGCGGTAAAGCTATTGCATAGCTTTTTTATCAACTTATGCAATTATAATTATTTATTTATTTTTTATTTATGCAGTTTTTTTTTGTCTTTGATATTAATTCAAGTTAAACATTTTGAGTGTGATGACCGATAACATTTTTTTTCTTGTATTGAACAAATGAGAAGTTAATATCGTTTAAAATATTTTTATTATCTTACAATACATGTAGGTTAATCAGGAATTTTTATCATTGAAACTATACATTTATGGTAGCTGAAAAAAAAAAAAAAACATAGGTTTAAGACTTGATATTCTCATAATATCTGAAAAATACCGCGTCAATGTCTGCCGAAGTCTACGGAGGGATACCGTGCCGAAGTCTGCCAAACTGAAGCGACGTTAGCCGAAGTGTTAGGTTTTTACTCGTTACAGAATTTCTAGATTCTTTCGCCGCATTCAAAGCCCGCGATAAAAGCTATGCAATACCTTAATAAATTACAAACAAAATTTGGCCGCGCTACGAAAATTAGATCGCGAGTTATAAGCATTTTAAATTTTCCGAACCTCACCGTGGGGGTCTTCTGTCACCAAACATTAACACTATCTCATAATAAATTACCAAACAAAATTTGGCCATTCTACGAAAATTAGTTTGCGAGTTATACGCATTTTAAATTTTTCGACCCTCACCATGGGGGATCTCCTGTCACCAAAAATTAACACTGTCTCATAATAAATTACCAAACAAAATTTGGCCGCTCTACGAAAACTGATCGCGAGTTTTAAACATTTAAATTTTTCGACCCTCACCGTGGGGGGTCTTCTGTCATCAAAAATGAACACTCTCTCATAATAAATTACCAAACAAAATTTGCCCGCGCTACGAAAATTAGATCGCGAGTTATAAGCATTTTAAATTTTTGAACCCTCACCGTGGGGGGTCTCCTGTCACCAAAAGTAACACTGTCTCATAATAAAATACCAACCAAAAAAAATTTGGCCGCGCTACGAAAATTAGATCGCGAGTTATAAGCATTTTAAAATTTTCGACCCTCACCATGGGGGGAGGTCTCCTTTCACCAAAAATTAACACTGTCTCATAATAAATTACTAAACAAAATTTAGCCGCGCTACGAAAATTAGATCGCGAGTTATAAGCATTTAAATTTTTCGATCCTCACCATTGGGCGGGTCTCCACTCACCAAAAGCTACATTATCCTACCTTATTTTATCTTAAGACGATTCTTTTCTATATGCATTCTATCAGGAATTTTTATTATTGAAACTATAGATTTATAGTAACTGAAATAAGATATATAAGTTTGAGACTTGATACCCTCTAAATATCTGAAAAATACCGCGTCAATGTCTGCCGAAGTCTACCGAAGGATATCATGCCGAAGTCTGCCGAAGTGAAAAGACGGTAGCCGAGTGTTAGGTTTTTTCGTTACGGATATGTTAGGATATTTCTCGTTACGGAATTTTTGGATTCGGTCGCCGCGCTCAAAGCCCGCGATAAAAGCTATGCAATAGCTTTTAAAAAAAAGTGCATTTTTTTACTCTATTGAGATAATTAATTGTGATACTTAACACATTCAAAGGCAAATTTATAATTAAATCGATATGGAATTTAAAAAAATCTCTAAAAATTTAAATATTCAAGGAATTAAAAAATCGATACACAGATTTCTTTATAGTAGAGTTTTAAGTAATTAAAATATAAATCAAACAATGTTCTTAAAAATTAAAATGGCTGGAGCAATTTAAAAGTTTTTTTAAAAAATATAAAAAAAATAATAAAACTGTAATAAGATTTTAAATTCATTTAAAACTGTTTTATATACTTATGATGAATTGTTTAATTGTATCAAATTTCACATTCTTATCACGAAAAAAATAATAGTTTTCACCGTTGCTTTACATATTTTCTCTCAAATACTTAAGTTTAAAAGAATAGATGTTAGGTTAACTCATGTGCGGATATTTTTGTCTGATAGGTTTGATTTTATAAAATTTATTTTTAAAAATATCTTTGAATATTATGTGGTACATAGAGCAAAAAATAAAATAAATAAAAAGTAAAACACTTTCAAAAGTTTGTTAGAGTGAAGATAAACAATTTTACATGAATGTAAAAAAAAAGTGAATTAAGATTGTTTTAAATCAAAAAGCTGCGATTTTAAAATTCCATTTTATTTTTATTTTTAGCAAAAAAAAAATATATATATATATATTTAAACACTTTATATGTTAAAATGGAAAAGCTTTAAAATCATTTTTTCTAACATGTAAACGTTTATCTTGAACAATTTTTCTTGCATAACATTTCCATTTTTATTTCATTTACAGAATATATGTTATTTATTTTTTTAACAAGAAAAACAGATACGGGTTTTATGTCTGTGCTTGCATAAAGACCAATTAAGCAAAATATTCCATTCGTCGCATTAATATTCACTAGAAAATAATAATCGACCTTCTTCTGCATATGTAATAAGAAAAACTTTTACAATGAATTTTAATAATATTGATTGTCAAAATGTATTATCATCAAATCATTATCAGCTTTATTTTATGCTATTGGTGCACAGAAAGATTAAAAAACTTCCTGTAACACAAATGATGATAATTGCACATTTGCACAATGCGAAACTAAAATTGTGAATATTTTATTGAAAAAATAATCAATCCATTACACTTTTTAAAACTGAATGTATAATTGATGTAAAACTTTAAACTTTATAATGGTGCAAGTAACATTTATCGAAAAAAATTAAGTAATTTGTATCGAAAAAAATTAAGAAATTAATTTGTATGTTTCAAAATACTTTTTTAATGCGCAACTTGCTGAGGGAAGTTTATGTAAAATTCTATCCAAATAACTTAAAGCTAGCCAAACTGGGATGCATTTCAGGTATTTTTCAAAACATATTCATACTTATGTCATTATTGATTTTATTAAAACTTAACACTGAATTTATGTCAACAAAATGTAAGACCAATGAAGCTTTTTACATGAATAAAATCAGCATTAAATAAAGACCGAATCGTCTGTTACTTATTAAAAATACCGAAAAAGTGGCTAAAATTTAAATTTCGTCCATTTGAGAAATATATTCTAAATTACTTGCACATTACTTCATGAAAAGAAACGCACATTTTATATTATAAATGTTATTTTTATAGTCATTTACCATAGCATATAAAACTGATGATATTGAGTTGGAACAATGATATCATTATTGACAATACTAATATGAATGTATCTATTAAAATCGAGTAATTCTGCATGGAGAAATATATAGTTCCTACCCCCAAACAATCAGTATAGACGAAAGAAATTAAGAGTCCACTTAACTGATTCAAAATAACCCGGGCGATAATGTTAAGTCTATGGGAAGTTATTTTCAAGTACCTCGCTGAAATTTATTTATTTATTTATTTGCATAGATAGCGGAAGACGATCTAGAAACGGGCTATTTTTTATTTTTCCTTGATTTTGGTTATGTATTTTTAATATTATGATAGTTTCAATTTCAGAACAGGTTCCAATCAGTTTTAAAAGTTCGAAAAAGTAAAAACATTCCAGTTGTCGATCGTCCTCAACTAACCTATCCATAAATAACATGCAAAATTATTAAAATGTGTGCAAGACATTTGAAAATAACGTCCTCATAGATTTAACATTATCACCCGGGTTTTTCTGAGAGAGACGATTAGCTCAACAAGGCATAAAAGAAAAAAAGTTTGATGTTTGACTTTGGCCAAGTGAAAGCCCAGAGGAAATTCCCATAGAAAACCTGTGGGGTTATATTCCTCGCATAGTGTTTGAAAATAAAGAACAATATCATTCAACATATTAATTAAAAATTGACTTTATGAGAAATTTTACAATAGTCCGGAATCTCCCCTTAAAAAATTAACGACCTTTATGCCATATCTATGTTAGACGTTAACTAAAGAAATTGTGGAGCAACATCTTACTAAATTTTAGATACCTGTTTTCCTCATAGGTAGTTCTATATTTTTGTAGTAGCTTTTTTGACGCTTTTTTGTTATATTGATGTTTTATTATTCGAATTACATTTATGTAAGTTGATACATTTTATTAAATGGGTTATGTAATAACACAGAATATTCTTTTTGAAATATTTCTTAAATCATTCCAATAGCAAAATATTTTGTCGTATTGTACTTTTGTAACAGAGTGTATATTTATTTATTTAATAAACTCAAATCATGTTAAAACATTACATGTATTACACTGAAGGTAATTTAGATAAATATGCCTACGAAAGTATATTTTTGTTATTTGAAACTGCTAATTTAACCTTTTTACTAATTAATGCACATGAATCAAAATTTGTAAATCTTTGAAGCATACTAAGTCAGTAAAATGGTCATATCGGCAAGAAATAACACATTGATAGAAGTGACTTATTGTATCTTTTCTAGTTTATTTTCTAGTATATATTCTAGTATTTTATATCTTTTCAACAAGCTTTGAGTACCGAACTTCATTTTTGGCACAGCTTCTAAAATAATCCTTTATTTTAAAATAATTAATTTACCACAAACTAATGCTATGAATTTCACACAAATTTAAATTTAAGCTTATTGAAGGATGTAAAATTTATTTTTGGTGGCAAATAGGATCGTGCTATCAAAAAAGTTATAAAGTTTTGATTTGATTTTATATGCACCATGGCCCAAAACGTAGATTTTAAATACATTGTTTAAAAACATATTTTAATATTAAAACAACTTTAACTTTGTTCTACGATATATGTTGCAGAGGTAATGGAAGGTGGTTACTCCCTTCCCCCCCCCCAGGACTGTACATTTCATCATTAATATTTTTGTTTTGTTCTTTCTTACGTATTTTATAAAAGAATTAAATGTTTCAGTTCAGCATTTTCAATCTTATTATATACAAAGTAGAACCCGTCGAGTTTCGACGAAAGAAATTGTTTAAGAAGGAACTGTTTAAATGATTTATAATAAACCTACAGATTTAGTTACAATAAAAAATGAACCTTGTATTAATAAGTCTGACTTTCAAACAAATGATATTTAACCTAAAGTTAACTAAATCCAGTTTTTATAAAACTATTTTGTATAATTTTTTCCACTTAAAATCTAAACCCGACATCATTTTCACTTCTCATATTTTACATATGCAGGGTAATAAAAGTAAAATTGGAAAAAATAATTTCCCACAATTTTTCTTTAAAAAAAATTTTTCGACGAAAACGTGTTCCATCGTAATAAAGTGAGCTTGCAATAAAATAAAAATCATTTAATCGATAATTAAAAACTAAATAAAACCAACATTCACCGTGATTTATAACAGACAATAAATATGCATAGTACGCATTCTAATTTCTATTTTTTCACTTTAATCAGAAAGTTGCATCAAAACCATGCAGTAATCTACATGGTTTTGATGCAATCCATATACAATCTCCCTTTACTTTTAATCAGAAAACAACTTCTTTTGCGAAAATAAAAAAAAGTATTAAAAATAATAATATAAAAGAATAAATTGACATAAGTTTTCAAAAATATCTTATACTAAAATGCGAGCAAAAATTGTGTGTGTGTGGGTGGGTAAATTTTATCTCAAAAACGGCTCTAACGATTTTCGCAAAAATTTGAATTTTACCATTTTCGGGCAAGAGAAGACCATTGGGCTAGGTCACATGTTCGAGAAAATTCGATTATTTCTTATACTATAATGCGAGCAAAAATTGTGTGTGTGTGTGTGGGTAAATTTTATCTCAAAAACGGCTCTAACGATTTTCGCAAAAATTTGAATTTTACCATTTTCGGGCACGAGAAGACCATTGGGCTACGTCACATGTTCGAGAAAATTCGATTATTGGGTCATTTCGGGTCATAATGGGTCAGGATCAAGCTATTTATATCTAGAGAACGGCTGGATCGATTTTAAGGAAATTTTGTATCCAATCGTTTTTTGGCACGAGAAAACAATTGAGCTGGGTCACATGTTCGAAAAATTTTGATAAGTGGGTCATTTTTGGGTCATTGTGGGTCAAGCCATTTTTATTTAAAAAACGGCTCTAACGATTTCGACCAAATTTTATATTTTATCGTTTTGGATTACAAGAAGACCATTGGGTTAGGTAACATGTTCGAGAAAATTCGGTTAGTGGGTCATTTTTGGGGTCATTGTGGGTCATTCTATTTTTATCTAGAGATTTTCTCACGCAATTTTGACTAAAAATTGCATTTTATGGTTTTCGGGCACGAGAAAAACATTGGACAAGGTTACATGTTCGAAAAAAAATTTTAATGGGTCATATTGGGTCATTAAGGGTCTGGGTCAAGCTATTTATATTTAAAGAACCGCAGAATCAATTTCATCAAAATTTTGCCTGTAATAGTTTTTTTGACACGAGAAAGCTTATGGGCTAAGTCACACGATCGAGAGATTTCGATTATAAGAGTCATTTGTGGGTCATGATGGGTCATAATGGATCATGGTCAAGCTATAGTTAAAGAACAGGTGGATCGATTTTAACGAAATTTTGTATACAACATTTTTTTGGCACGAGAAAACTATTGGGCTAGGTCTCAATTCGAGAAATTTTGATTACTGGGTCATTTTGGGTCATAAAAGGTCTGAGTCAAGCTGTTTATATATAAAGTACGACAGTATGAAATTTAATGAAATTTTGAGTGTAACAATATTTATACACGAGAAACCTAATGGGCTAAGTCACATGTTCGAGAGATTTCTATTATAAGGGTCATTTGTAGGTCATTGTCAAGCTACATGTAAAGAACGGGCGAATCGATTTCAACGAAATTTTGTATACAACATATTTTTGGCATGAGAAAATCATTGGGCTAGGTCACATGTTCGAGAAATTTTGATCAGTGTGTCACTTTTGGGTTATACTAATTTTATCAAGATAATAATCTAGCGCAATCTTAAATAAATTTTATATTCTATCGTTTTCGGCCGCAAGAAAACAATTGGGTTTGGTCAGATGTTTGAGAAAATTTGATTAATGAGTCATTTTGGGTCATAATGGGTCAAGGTCAAACTATTTATACCTAAAAATTGGCTCAATCGATATTTTATCTAAATTTTGTATTTAACGTTTTTCGGCACGCAAAAATTAATGAACTAAGTCACATTTTCGAGAGATTTCGATGTAAGGGTCATTTGTGGGTCATGCTAATTTTATCTAGAAAATTGTTCTCACCATTTTGAGTAAATTTTTTATTATATCGTTTTCGGGCAAAAGAAAACCATTGAGATAGGACACATGCACGTAACAATTCAATTAGTGGGTCGTTTTAGGTCTTAATGGGTTCGGGCCATTCTAATTATATATAACAACGACTCAGTCAATTTTACCTAAATTTTGCAACGGAACGTCTTTTGTCACGAGAAGACTATTGAGCTGAGTTGCATATTAAACAAAATTATATTAGGGGGTCATATCGCTTCATTGCTGAATGCTGTCAAGTTAATTTTACTTAAGAAATGGCTTAAACGGTTTTGATTCATTTTATACTCTACTGTTTTTGATTACCTGAAGACCTTTGAGCTAAGTCACATGTTTGATCATACGTGATTAGTGGATCATTTGGGTAATAAGGGTCAGAATCACGAGACTATGGCAAAAGCCAATAAGTTGGCGATATTTGACAAAATACTGGCAAAATTTGGCCAAAAAATCGACTATTAAGGTTACGAAACCAAAACACATATTTGGCGCCAAATGAAAGAATGTGTCCAAATTTGGTTATATCTGGCAAAAAATATTGTCTTTCAGAATGTTTAGAAATTTCTTATACATTCTTAATAGTCTTCGAGATGCATAGTTAAACTAATCAGAGTCGAGCTAAAAAAGTGATTTGGATTGATGTCCTTTCGCTGTAAATTTTAAAATAAAGTAAAATTTATGAACATGTGCATACAAACATAGTTTTCTTATTGATTGTTTTTGTAAATAATACTATTATTAATAACATGTTTTACAGTAATAATACTATATTGAGTTGAACACAAAGTTAATTTTGACCGAGCTGAGCTCGGTCACCCCTGCTAGTTGCATTTAAGAAAACAGTTTTTCGCTATATAACGGTTTAAAATTTGAAAATATACTATGTTCCAAAGTTTAAAATTTTGCTGTAGAAAAAATTTAAAAGCTAAAATTTCATTTCAAACTTCAAAGTATTACCATTCGCAAAATGATGTATGCGTTACTCACAGATATGTTTGGCATTTAAGCTATAGATTTATTTTCAGAAATTCCTTATTTTTCTCTCAATACCATTTTTTCTAATAATTAATTGTTATTCCATTTTTCTTTAAAAAAATAAAACAAAATCGGTCTTTTTATATACTGCAAAATTTCATTGTACGTCATATAAATAGAGAAATAGTGATGAATATGACCTTGGGCAGATTCTTTTAAAGAAATATTAACTGACTGTCACTTTGAAATAAATAGATAAATATTTAAACTTTGTTTCTTTTTTCTCTCTCTCAAAAAAAGACATTTTGAATTATATATCTAAAATCGTCTATTGGAATGATTTATCAAAGAATTAGCATAAGGTAATTTTACTGAAAATAAGAAATGAAATGTATAGGAATTTATTTAGATTAAAGCATGTATATGTATTGCTAAAGGTAATTTAAATTAAGTATGAAATACAGAAAAACATAAGATAAGATTTCTTGTAATAAGCGACTGTAGACAGGAATAAACATATGTATTAATGGTTGTTCCATGAAGTAAATCGCATTACAAATTCAGTATTGTTTACATTGCCTTCATTTGCATTTCATTTATTTAAGTAATTTAAGGAAGCGTTTTATTTATTGTAATAATCCATTAATTACCCATTTTATATACAATTAAATTTGAATGAAAATTCATAAATGATTGCAATTATTTATGCAAAGTTAAATAACAAATAACGTTTCTTTATGCTAGAGCTTAATATGTTATTTTCTTTTTCAAAATAGCAGGAGAAAGATTTTGGATGTACTGTAACATGTCGTCTAAATCATTAAATAAAATGTATTTTATTTTAATGAGCATATGTAATGCAAATTATGTTTGCAATGCAATGGTTTAAAAGGTCTGCAGACAAATAATATTGCTTATAGAACAAGAACATGTTTTGTATGCACAAACATCTAAAATTTTAAGTTTTTTACCGTATTGTCAGTCAACGATGTTACAAATAGCAAAATCTATCATAAATGTCTTATTTTAGCCTTGATACTTGATTATAATCTTCATAGAATTCATATACTGCATCGAACACTACTTTTCCATTAACAACAGTATCTCATGCAGTTTTTAAATGCCTTCAGATTCTATAGATTTGTCGTAGAAATATAGGGGATTTTTTTGTCATATACAGCATACATATGCATATAACGCAGATGATATAAATTGTACGAATTAGAAGATATTAGGATAGATGGATCTGGATGAAAACATGAATATGATTATTGACTTAAAAGTGTTAATTGATTACTACTTTGTGAGCAGAAGTAATTTCTTATTTAAGCTCTCAGTATAATCTTTGAAAAGTAAAAGGAAAACTCGACATGCTGACGATGTTTGACTGCAGTTATTATTGCTGGAAAAGCGGAACTGTCTTCCCAAGGAGTGACATTCTTCCTGAAATCCTTACTAATTGTAGAAGTAGTAATCAATATGTCATCATTTTTAATTGATTTTGATAAAATCCAATTTCTTTGATCTTAAACCAGACTTCTTGATGTTCAACGGGTGTGCCGGAAGCTACTCTTCACATTCTCATAACAATGAAAAAATATATTACTTATGTTAAACGTAAGTGCTATAGGTTTGTTTATATCTTTATTGCTGTAAGAATTATTAAACACTAAATTATCCAGATCAATTATAGACGAAATGTATTAATGTGCACGCACACTATGACTTTTAACGCATCTGTTTATACTTTTCAGTCCTCAGACAAATTTTACATGGTACTACAAAATTTAGTTTCAAATTATTATAAACATCTCTAAAGAAGATGCATTAGTCTATATGCTGATACGTCTGATATCCATACATTTATTTAAAATGTCTAGATGTGATTTTAACAATTTTAGAATCTTTGAAATTTATTTAAAGAGTGTTTTTAGTGACGCGTCGAGGCGACATCAGGACTGAGGAGGATAAACAATACAACTATAGGCAGTATAATATTAACTAATTTTTTACTGCAGTTTTAGTACAAATCTCACAAGTTTAAGTATATAAAATATGAAATTTTTAAATTCGATTTTTATGTTCATTTTCGATTCGAACATGTTAAAATATAATATACAATAAATTCGTCTTATCAGTGTATATCAGATGTTAAAACTTTTTTTATTATTATTTACTACTTACAATATAAAGTAGAATTAGTTTCCTACAGTTTCGAACAACACAGATTGTTCATCATTAAAAAACTTTAAGAGACAAACACGTTATAAAGTTTACATGGCAATTGATACATGACAAGATTGTCATGTAAACTTTACAACGTGTTAGTTTTGTCTCTTAAGGTTCCCTGATGATTAAAGAGTTGTATTGTTTGAAACTTTAGGAAAATAATTCTACTTTATATTGTAAGTAATACATAATTTTTAATTAAAGTTTTAACATCTGATATACCCTGATGAGCCGAATTTGTTGTATGTTGTATTGTCAAACAATGTAATTGGCCCTTTTATAATATTTATAATATGTTAAAATATTTTGATAAAATGTAAATAAATATCACTTTTTAATTAATATTTATGTTAAAAGTTCACACATTTATATTTGTACGTACACTACATCAGTATTAATAATATCTCTGGACTTATTTACTCAATGAAAGTTTCATTTTTATTTCAAGATAAAAAACAATAATATTACTCTACATACTTTAACTATAGAGATGCCGATTCAAGAGACAAAGTCTGAGAATTTCTCGGATTATTTGTCTTTTAATTAAAGGGTTGGAATTTCATTTGATGATCTAAAACAGACTTGCTGCGATACATGTATATACTACATCAGCGAAATATATGACGTAAACTACTTGAAATGAAATGCAATTTTTATCGTTTTTTAAGATATATATATGTTTTTTTTTTTTTTTTTTTTTTTTTTTTTTTTTTTTTGCTGTACATTTTTTAATCTCATTTGAAAGTCCATTTCTTTTTAAAGTTTAAATGGACAAACTCTTACTGTATCATATATTAGTCTATTATTTCCAAAATATTTGTTTTCAGACATCTAATTTTAGTTTAATTTAATTTGTATAAAACTTTCAAATTGTTTTTCCTCGGAAGTTTTAGTCATTAATGAATTACATTAGGTTATCTCCCATTATAAGAAGTTTGGAAACTAATTAATTAATCATCTAAATTGGAGTTCTAAAATTTCTGTCACGTAATATAAATTCCTGCGTTTTTGTTTTATTTTTACTCCATTAAAATTTGTCGCTCTGTATTACTCTGTTTGTGATATTACTGGAATTGATTAAAAGTTGATAATATTATGAAATTATGTAAAAGATTTACGAACATAACAGCAACAACACTCTTCAAATATTATTAACAGAATAAAATATAAATCTTAAAATTATCTTCATCAGTGATGAAATTTTTAAATAAAAAACGGCAAAATATCTGATGTACGTTTTGAATGTTTACTACTTCTGTAATTTCATTAAACGAAGTAATTTAAAATAAGTAATTCATACCACTTTTTACAGAATTTCGCGTTACTTTAGTGTGATGAGGTATGAAGTACTATGTGACCCTGAATAATCTAACCAAAAAATGATTTATTGGTATTTGTCAACATGTCTGTGAGAAGAAATAGCAATCTTAAAAGCAAATTATTTAAATTACAGTAGGGAATTATTGGTAAATTGCAAAATATGGTATTTTGAAGAGATCAAAGCACGTTATACCTACAGAACCTGTAATAACTATAAGGACAGCAAAAAATATTAATTTCTTTTAAAAGTTTCAAAACAAATGAATGTGTTTTCCTTATATTATGTATCACCAAGCTGAAAATCTAATAAAAAAGTTTAAGAATTCAACTGGAGTATTTTATTATGAGAATAAAGTAATTGTATAAAAAATAACAATTGTTTTTCATGTGTAAAAACTTTGAGGACACCAAAATAAATGTAATGTAGTGACGAAAGAAAGAAATATTTAACACAATATGCACCCACCTTTAAATTTTATTATTTAAAATATTCCATAATTCCTCGACATCATTAATTATTGACAAAGTTCGGGATTCTTTTGTATCATTCATCTTCAGTTGCAGATCTGAGTTAGGATTCTGAAGAAAAATGCCTTCCATTTTTACAAGATTACCTTACTAGATATCCCCATAAGTTATCGATAGAATTAAAATCAGAATTTATGAGCAGTCATTACAAAGCTTCAATATCTTTCTAATAGAACTAAAGTTTTTCCTCACAATTTGAGTTGATAGGTGTATTATCTTGCTGTTGTATCCCGTTTTTTTTTCTTGCCAGAAGTAATGCAACAAATGAAAAATAGTCAGAAAACTTTGTGTATGTGTCATTGAATAAAAGTTTCCTGAAATATATATAAGTGACAATACGTCGTTGAGTGAAAAGCAGCCCCATGTTCAAAAAATTTGCCACCTATTGAAAAAAATCAATTCAATTGATTTACGAAAAGAAAAAGAGATCTTATTAAAACATCAGTTAGGTGGCAAATTCATTGCAATATGTGACTGCTTTTCACTCAACGACGTATTGTCAGTTGTATATTTTCAGGAAACTTTAATTCAATGACACATACACAAACTTTTCTGACTATCTTTCATTTGTTGCAATACTTCTGGCAAGAAAAAAAAAGATATAACATCAAGATAATACACCTATCCACGCAAGATGTGAGATAAAACTTTAATTCTATAGGAAAATTATTGAAGTGTGCAATGACCCATCAGAAATTCTGATTTTGATCCTATCGATAACTTATGGAGAGATCTAGAAAACGAGTTCATCAACGCATCAGGACTCAGAATTACAATTGAAGATGTGTTATACAAAAACAAACCCGAACTATGATAAAATTAATGATGTCGAGGAATAATAGGTCATTTGCAATCATTAAACTCCATAGGTGAGTGCATAATACATGAAATACTTGTTTCTTTGGTTACTATATCGAATTTATTTTGCTGTCCTTAAAGTTTTTACACAGGCCAAAATAGAATTTTTTTTCATACAATTACTTTATTTTTATAATAAAATACTTACTGTCGAAGTTTGTTGACTTTAATATTAGCTTTTCAACTTGATGATGAAAGGGAAAAAGTTAGATTGTTTTGAAATTTAATAATAATAATAATATTTTTTGCTGTGCTAATAGTTTCTATACGCGCTGTAGATAAATTTTTAAAAAATAAAAGTATTTTGGGGATATGAACGTTATCTATTTGCACTGTTACATTATCTTTCATTTACAGTTTTCTTGTCCAGTACTCATATTATTATTATTATTATTTTAGAATAATTTAATTTTGAAGTTTTGGTAACAAGTGGCAGTGCTTAGAATGTAACAGTTATTTGTTAAAGGTAGGATAATTTTTATATGCGGTATTATTATGGAACTAAAATTTTTACATAATGCAGTCATTACTTTCGAGACATATTACGGACATATACAATATAGGCTGTAAAGTAAACCGAATGAGACTGGATAAGAATAATATCAATAATGTTTTTGTCGAAATCAGAAAAAAATGTCTCATAACCATACACTTCTTATAATAGATTTAAGCTTATAAATGTTAATTCGTAAAACTATATGCTGCATATAAAAATTTAAGCTTATAAATGTTAATTCTTGAAACTATATGCTGCTTATAAAATATTTAAGCTTATAAATGTTAATTCATAAAACTATATGCTGCTTATAATAGATTTAAGCTTATACATGTTCATTCGCAAACCTCTAAAATGTGTTAGCAATTCTAGTATGAAAATATCAGTTTTTTCTGTTTCATGGGAAATAAAAATAATTTTGTCACATATTAATATTGCTTACTGGTGTAACCTGAATATAGTTTCAACATATTGTAGGTATTGACAAAATAAAATGAAGAACTTCAGGGATTTGTTTTCTTTTCATTTTGAAAAACTAAATATGCCTTCAAAAGTATACCTCCAGATTAAGCTGATTTGTGTATTAACAAAAACTATGTGTGTAGATAAAGAGTTTTATTACGCATCATTGCATTAAGATTTTGTGAAGCATAAATTATTCATTTTTGAGTTCAAAGTTTAATACTTCTAAAATTTAATTGTAGTACATTAGAATATAAAAGTCATCCTTTAGTGTGAATATACATTATACACAAACTCCGTCAATTTAACGTACTAAATTTGAGTAATTGTCATGCAATTAGAAATAAATATAACATTTACAGGTTTAAATATAAGAAAATCGTTTTAGTCATAATTTTTAACCCCCTCTATTATTGTAAAACATACCACAAGATGCTAAAATGTAGATAATTATATTCTATTGTTTCCATTGTTCTGATTGAGCTTATTTAGACCGTATTAAGAAGCAAATTACATAAATTACCTCGTATTCTCTTTCCTGATTATTTTTAAGTTTGCTTTTTTTTATCTGTGTACATTTTTCAATAGCGCTCTTAATAAAATTTCTGTATAAGAAGTTTCGAAACTCTCATATGACGACATGATATTTATTATTAATTATCTAATCATATAAATTTAAAAAATATCTTTAAAGACGCCAAAGAAAAATTTTTGAGAAAACTTTTGACCAACTTTTGCTTTTAAATTACCAATTAGCACCTTAATAATACTTTATTAATCGCAATTATAACACAAAAGTCTTCTATATTTGCCTTGAGACATAAGCGCTGATATACAAGCAGAATATGCAAGTTAATTTGGAAAATGTAAAAATTATGTGTCCCTTGAAGATTTGCAATGAATTAATTATGCGAATAACTGTAGAAATTATTACTAAAGAGAACACTGTTTGTAATGACATTTTATCCTGCATTTTACCAAGAATTTTGAACGGTATACTTAAACAATAATAAAGTAAAAAATATCCCACTTCCCTTTGGGTCAGTCCACATCAAACTAACCAATGGACAAAATTTCAGGTCTTTGGATTTTGTTAATTTTTGGCTCAGATGTTGTACAAGAATAGTAGATAAAAAAATACAAATTTGCAGATTTTTTTAACCATTTGTTTTTGAGTTATTAATTTTTGAAGTTTTCAAAATTTAATGAAATTTGTATTTTTTGGTTTTCTTTAATTTGCTGTAACTTGAGAACTATTTTACCTAAAGAGTTGAAATTTAAGTCATTGTTTTCAGTTTTTTATGCTGTTTCAGAGGATATATAGCATGACCAAATTATTTTTAAAAAAATATTTTTTTATGTAAAAAAATTATATAAAATTTTTAAAAATTCAAAATCGGAATTTTTGATTTTGTTTTAAAAAATATATTATATTTAACACCCTTTTAGCAACTTTTGTGCCAAATATCATGATGGAACTCTTATGGTATCATAAAGAAAAAAAATTATTTTCTATATCAATGATCGGCCAATTTCTGTAAAAAAATCTCATTATATTTTGTTAAAAAGCAAATTGACTATAAAAGGTAGTTTATTTTTGTTTCCAATGTTCATATTTCTCATTCATGCAAGTCAAGTTCAATTATCAAATGAAATTTTAGTATATAATCGCTAGGTTTTATTATTTTGTTAAACACATAACAGTAAAATTTTAAAGTAATCAAGATAGTTAATATATTGTATAATTGACAAGCTAAATACTTTTTTAATTTATTTTCTTGGAATTTAAATAGAATGCTTTTTTAATTGTTCTTAATTTAACATTACTTTTAATTAAATTTTATGTTTAAAAAATGAATAAATTGGTAATAAATGAGTTAATGAAAGAAAATCTCAATGTAGTGTTCAACAAAACAAATTAAGCTCCTGAAGTTGAATGCTTTCACAATCACAATGAGTCACACTCAAGCATTAACACGTTTGTTTTCTGCTGAAACCTGCATGCCTTTTTTATAAGGCTTTTGAAATCGCCAGTTTCTCTAAAATCTTCTGTAGTGGCACACTATCTCAAGTCTATTGCTGTCTGTTTATAACTTGTATTGTACAATTTAGGGTTTTTTTTTTTTTTTTTTACTATTATTTCGTTGAGTTGAACATGGATTTGTGTTATAAAATATTAAGAGGGAAGTGGCTTTAAACTGAAAATGAATAAAAAAAAAAAATAGAATAAATTTTGTTATAATCCATTCAAAAAGCAAGAACACTAGGTAAGTAAAAATTTAAGAAATATTACATTGTGGATGACAATATTAAAATATGGCATTCGAAAATGCATGAAAATCTGCACTCATTGCCGCTTACAATTAGCATCCCTCAAATTGTGAAAATGACATTGATACTAATTTTTCGGACATTCCAAATAATGACAATCCAAAACCAGGTTGTAGTAAAGATGACCTTGAATTCATGGATGTGGAATCTGGTATTGATAATTTGAATGCATCATTAACATCTATTGGAGAGTCACCTATTATTAAAAGTAAATGTAAAAGTAGTAAAAGGTACTTTTTTGAAGAAATTGTGGAGTATGTTGCTTGTGCCTATGAGAATGAGTGGTGGGTGGCATGTGTTTTCACAAAAGATCAGGTGGAAGAAGATGTTAAAGTTTCTTTCCTTCATCCAAGCGGACCATCTTCGTCATTCTCTTATCCTAGAAATTCAGACATTTTCACAATACCAAAATACTTTATTTTATGCATACTACATCAAATCACTGCAACAGGCTGAACATACACAGTACCCAAAGAGGAAATGTAAAGAGCTGGTCAAATTTTACATAAGAAGAAAAAATACTTGTACTACGGTCTAAAAATTGAGCTCCACTGTGCCACTCTGAGTACGTAATTTGTTAAGTTAAAAGATTTGTTTATTAAATATCTAAAATTTATTATTTGTCTTTTAATAAAACAGGCCATTCTTAAAGTTTTCCAATTTGTATTTGTTTCTATGTAAGTAACACTTCGGGATAAACTGTGCAGTATACCTTAAAGTATTTTTTTATTACAGATTTATATGAACATTGATACAGAAAATGTTTTTTTCTGTTTGACACCATAGGCGCTCCATCATAAAATTTGGCATAAAAGTTGCTAAAAGGGTGTTAAACATAATATATTTTATTCAAGAAAATCAAAATTCCGATTTTGAATTTTTTAAAAATTTATATAATTTTTTTTACAAAAAAAATATTTTTAAAAAATAATTTGTTCATGTTATATATCCTATGAAACAGCATAAAAAACTGAAAAAAAGATGCAAATTTTAATTATCTAGATCAAATAGTTTGGAAGTTATAACCGATTAAAGATTACAAGACTATACAAATTTTGTAAAATTTTCAAAAATTTATAACTTTAAAACGAATTGTCGAAAAAAAAATTAAACTTCACAATTTTAATCTCATACATAAGTATAATAAACTGGTAAAAAACCAGTACAATCTAAAACATTAACATAAAAAAATATTTTTTTATTGGTTGATTTCATATGGAATTACTCCTTTATAACCATATTTTATTTCCCCAGTGCTTCTCCGATCTAAAAAAAATACTTTCACTTTTACTCCTTTGACGCCAATTACGTAAAATTTAAAATATGAATTATGTTTTGTATTCTTTGACTCTGACTGTGTTTACAGTTATATGTACTAAGAATTTAAACTAAACAACATCTTTTAAAATACATTAAATCCTTTCTTTAAATATTTTGCTCATAGTGTAATTTTAAAGCAATATGGCCGTATCCAACCAAACTCACAATATCCACTAATTTTTTTCAGGAATTTATTCAAACCATATTCTAACTAAACAAAAACCAAATATAAACATAAATAACTTTACTGTCGTTTTAATAAGGCTTTTGTAAGTTGCAGGGATAACAATTAAATACTTCAAATTTGTTTAAAATTCTTATAAATAACAATATGAAAAGAAAATACAATAAACTTATTTTTTTATTGTTCTTCGTATTTAAAGCTCTGATATTTACATTCGTACATGCTACACCAGTCTTGAGAATATCTTCGAAACTATTTATTTAATAAAAGTTTCTTTTATAACACGAAAATGAACAATAATGTTGCCCTACATACTTTAACTACACAGACGCTAATTTCTGCAACAACGGCTAAGAATTTCTCAAATAACTTGTCTTTTAATTAAACGGTTGGAATTTCATTTGAGGATTGTAAACGTATGCATTGTATGTATATATATATATAGTATATATATAAGATATTAATTTCTTAAAATGAAAAGTAATTATTTCTTTTCACATACGCATTTTTTCTGACATTCATTTATTCTGTTTTTTCAAAAAATATTTTAATATAAATGGTGTCGTTCAATGGATTTAAATGCAAACTGTTTTCCCCCATCATGTTTTTTTCTTACAAATAATTAGAAAAAATATATAGTTTTTAAACATCTTATCAGCACAACAATTTATATTGTATTTTTCTTCTGGTATTGCTTCCAAATCTAATTTTCTTCATACATTATAATTTTTACTGTTGAATTGACTCTATAAATGTTACTTCTTGATTTTAGTTTCTGCATCAGATATAAGTCTAATTAAACAGTTTATTCTATGAATATGAAAAACTTGGTGTTAAATACGAACAAACGATAGGTGATTCGAATTTATATTTCAGTAAATTATTACATATATAATAAAGCAAAATCTTAATACAAAATATACTGAAAATCTTACAGACATACCACAAAAGAAACCAGAATTTCGGTTACAGCTTGATTTTTGATTTTAGAATGATTTAGTGAAAAAGATATCACGATCACATGTATATTTAAAAGGTGTACTTAAAGAAGAGTTTTTTACCCAAAAGCTAAAAATTTTGAAATTTCAAAAATAAAATTATATACGTCTAAAAGCTGAAAATTTCGCCACTGTGTGTCATCAGCCATATCAGTATCATACTTTAGTATCGAGCGACAAAGTTGTATTTGAATTTTGTGTCATTGGTGTCATACTTCTGTGTTACGGTAATTATCCTCTTCAGACCTGATACATTTTAAGCCATCATAAAAAAATATTTGACGATTTGTTCCATCTATTTGTACATAAAGAAACATAATTTTGTAAAAAACATAAAATAATAATTATTAGTTTGTATGTACTAGCAGGTACACATACGTGCACCTTGGGTTAGTACTACAAAAAACTTTATTTTTTAAAATTTATTTAGAAAAGGAATTTGGTAGACAATTGTTCTATATATATGCTTATTTTATATTATATTTCAAAACAATTACTTTTTTTAGATACAGAGGTACATATTGCACTTAGTACAAATAACTCTTGTTATTGATTTTCGGCCTGCATACCTACATTTTGAAACAAAGTTATAATTTTTTGAACGAGGAAAATGTCCAATCTTGTCGTATCTAATATCGTAAATTGGCTGTTAAATAACATCACGTTGTTTTTGGTGTGGTTTATTTTTTAAATCGTTTTCAGAATAACTTTCAAATGAACAAATTTTGCGTGGTCGTGCTTGACGTACGGGAGAGGGGGGCGCATTTGAACTGCGGGCACCTTTGAACACTCTAAATATTTTCTTCCAAATAAATTATTTTTAAAAATTTTATATAGAAATATATTACTACTGCTTCACAGATATAAGAATACGAAGCTTCACCATTTTGTATGAACAATACTGTCTAAGCAAGGTATGTATTTTTTTCCCTCTTGAATTTAAATTTAAGGAAATAAAGTTGTAAGATTTTTACTCACAATTTTGTATTCCTAAAATTTTAATTTATTGTTCAATACTTAAATAAGGATATTAGCTTTAATTTATAAGCTTTGTTTTATTCTAATTCTTGAGCCAAATTTAGTAAATGGCTATTATGTTAAACTCCAGGTGACGGGGCACCATTAAACAAAAAAGATGGGGCGCCTTTGAACAACGAAAAGACACCGAATAAACTGGAGATATATTATTATTAAAAACATTTAAAGAGAGCATTTAAAACTATGAATTAAAGAGTTGTTTACGGATCCAAATGTTATTATTTTTGGATTTTTTTAATGTAAAAGAGATTAATTACGAACCTCCAAGAACATGGATTTATATTCTTAGCAACCCCCCCCCCCCACGCGCTTACTGCACTCATTGATTCCAACCTCTGGATGTATTAGTGATGGGAAGTTTAAAATTTAAACTGATGATGGCATTCATTTATTGGATAATTGATATACTGGATACACAATAATTATTCATGATTTAGCAGTTTTGTCAAATTTTATATCAAGTTTCTTCATGAAAAGAGTGAGTGAAAAATTTTAATTTTCCAGAAGCATCTGATATTGCATTGGTGTATTTAAAGGATATTGTAAAACAGTTTTCACAACCAAACATAACAGAGGGGACACTCTGTGATGTTTCAACAATGAGTTTTTGCATGAACTTTGATGGGTTTAACTTTGGTTAAATAATAAAAAAAATAATTTCAATAAAATGTAGTTATTTAATTTTATTCTTATTATTTTATATATCTGAAACATAAGCAAATTTTTATAAAAACTTTCAATATTTTTACATTTTACTCATATGTTCAAAGGTGTCCCTTGCTTTCTCAAATGTAACCCTAAATGGGGCAGGTTTGAACAGAAGTCCTTCAATTTTTTAAATCCTCACAACTTATTTAATTTACATGGAAAACTTTTAATTTCTGTTTCATATGATGAAGAAATGCAGTTATTTTATTATGTAATAGTTGAAACACAATAAATATAATTTAAATAAGAATTCTATTGACTTTCTAAAAATTTGTTCAAAGGTGCCCCCCTCTCCCCTACTTTGCCCTTATATTTCATCAGTATTTGCGCAATCTCTAAACTATACTCTAAGCGAGATACTCTGCCTTTTCGAAGAACATCACATACTTTACGATTTTTGATATAAATTATCCAACAACTAAAAATTACCAATTCAATAAAATGTGTCTAAAACTCTTGTTGGTCACTTTTTCATATGAATAGCACAACAGTAGTAAGCTAAAAAACTGTTGCTTAAATTTGAGCCATCTATGCAGACATCTATGTGTTCACAATTGCAGGTTGTGATACATTAGTTTTACAGTTTTGATCCTTAAATTACCTAACACAACTGCTCTCGGGATCACTACTTATGCAAGTTGAAAGTAAAAATACGCATTGTTATCTTTACACTTTACCATGCACATATCCTTTCCTTCTCTTACTCTCTAATTCTATTCTATACGTTGCAAATCTCGATCATTCTTTTTTTTTATCTGCTGCTCCAAGTCTATTGTTCATGATCGCTCCAGTTTGGTAGATATTGCTCCTCAATAAAAAGTCGGCACATTTTGCACTAAGAAAAAAAAAAGATCCGTGTAAATCACCCGTGTGTTATATTTCATTATACTTTTAGAAAACAATTTCACATTGCCTCCATTTTATCCAAATTCTTTTAAATAGTCAGCTGGTACAGTTCCTTTTTAACCGACTTCAAAGAGGAGGTTATGATTTCGGCCTGTATTTATTTATTGTTCACGCATAACTTTTGCAAATATCAACCGATTTTGATAATTCTTTTTTTGTTTGACAGCGTATGGGGCCCATGTAGTCCCATTCGGATTTCATAAAAATCTGATGATTAGAACTTTTTCAAAAATAAAAAAAATTAATTTCTAATTCATTTTGAAGCAATCTACAAATTAGAAGCATTCATTTTTCATACGTTTCTGTTACACTTACTTGAGGCATGTTCAGCGCAACTTACCAAAGTAACCAATGTTACCGACCGATTGTAGGGCAGTACGAAAGCGAATTGTGGCACCAATGAAAACTATCCTGCTGAATTGTAGTTGACGTCACACTTCGCCTTGATTTTCCTTTCGTACTTGTCTACAATCGGTAAGTGACCAGTAAGTTGTGCTGAACGCGTCCATAGACACACGATCTTTTCAAAGTGTAAAATCCTAACTGGACAAGGGTGGGATTCACATAAATTTTGCGTTGCTTGCAAAAACGAGATTGATAAAAATGATAGTTTACTTAAAACATTGAAAATCTTGCAAAAATTCAGGCTTCTGATTGGTTAATTTGGTTTCGCTAATAGCGCGAATTCTACCTGGATTCCGGTCAAGTTCTTTTATCCACCAAACCGGAAGTATAGCATTTAGGATATATAGAGTGGAAATCGGCTGTCTGAGGGCGTGTTCAGCGAAGCTTACCAAAGTAATCAATGCTACCGACCGATTATAGGGCAGTACGAAAGCGAATTATGGAAGCAATGAAAACTATTCTGTTGAATTGTAGCTGACGTCACACTTCGTCTTGATTTTCATTTCGTGTCTACAGTCGGTAAGTGACTGGTAAGTTGTGCTGAACTCGCCCTATGTAACACTTAAAAAACGTTAAAATGTTGTATTCCGTAAATGTGCAACGATGCTAATGAAATCTAAATATATAGCAGCGACATATGCAGGGCATTTTCTAAAATTGCAAGAATTTTTGCTACACTGTAAAAAAATTTACCCTTTAGCTGCATCGTCACCCCGCTTTTATAGGATATCTCTCTTTTAATCCATGAGAATGCTCCATAATTGGCTGAAGTAATCATTTTCTATAAAAGCGGTTGAGTTACGATGCAGCAAAAGGCTCAAAATTTTTAACATTATAGTCTAGACAATGTAACAAGAAAATCCCGCAGATGTCGCTGTGATCGACACTTTGGAATTCCGTAACACCGTTGCACATTTAAAGGATACAAATTTTTAGCACTGTTTGGATAGCAGATTTTTACTCCATGTATTCTAGACACTGTCCTTCAAACAATGAAAAGTTCTCAAAAATGAAGGTTTATGATTGGTCAATCTTGCTTTGCTAAACAGGGAATAATCATTCTGGATCCTAATCACTCTTGCAGAGATGCGAGTTTTTTCCAAAGTATGAAATCTTAGCTGGAACAATTCTCGTATTCACCAAAATGAAAGATCCATATCGATACCTACAGACATGAGAATTAGGCATCGAAAATCTGAAAATTAATCTCTAAAGATCTTTATACGTCAAAGCACAAGTGTCTGTGTACACTGTAAAAAATATGACTATTTTGCTGCATCGTCAAATGGGTCAAATTATTAACAGTGTACGAGTATGTCTTTAGATTTGTATGTACACTGTCTTTAGATTTACTTTTAGACTAATATAAATGACGAAAAATTTTATAAGCTTACCATTAAAGTTAAGCTAGTACCTTCTTGCACTCATAAAAGAAACTCGTTCAAGCGGCTATCGCAAAGTTCTGGAATAAAAATTCTTAAATTTTCTATACTTAAAACTGCGTCTGTCAAAGAACAGTCTTAACTTCAAATGTTTCTACTTTCATATAGTAGCATGTTGAAACATGGTGTGATTTTGATATCTTCCTTTTTAGTTTTTGTGACTGAAAGAGGTATTTTAATACGTACGAAAATATCGAATTACTCTGCTGTGCATTGAATCATGGAAGCAACTTGACGTGCTCTGATTGTGAGATATTTTACCCTGTTAAAACTATCATGAAAAATTACCTCTGTTTTTAAAGGCTATCTATTTTCTGACCAATGAAAACGATCCATAGGCAATTTTAGGTCATTCTGATTAGTCAGAAAATAGACAGTTTTAAAAACAAGGGTAGTTTTTCAGAATATTTTTAATGATGTACTGATGGATTGTCAGCTTTTCAACGCACATTTCCGAAGTCTGTAGATTTCAATGTTGACCTTAAAGTTTGCTGAATGCAGTAAATTTCCGAAATATTAAATCTATTCTGGACACGTTCTTACATCCACAAAAGCGGAAATAGACATCGAAACCAATCGACATCCGAAATAGTTGTTGAAAAGATAAAAATCCTTTGTATATATTTTGTTCTAGAGCAAAAAAAAAAAAAAAAAAAAAAAAAAAAAAAAAAAAAAAAAAAAAAAAATAATAATAATAATAATAATAATAATCTTTACATATCAATGCACAGTAAAGCGCATAACTATGTGTAACAAAACTATCTTTAGATTCAGATTTGGTTACCGGATTAGACACCAGAAGGATTTCATATTTTGTTCATGTAGAACTCCTCGATGTGAATATGACGACACATGGAGCACAGTATATGATTGGTTAAAACGATTCTGGACAAAAATGAGTCACCAAGCATCTTGTTGAGCGGGCTAGTTTCGTCAATCTTGTCAACGTCTCACACGCGTACAATCGAATTCTTCCAGGAAATCATCATCAAAATTTATAATAGAAAATGCCTAGCATTGCGATACATTGTTAAAAATTTTTAACTTTTGCTGCATCGTCACTCCATCTCTTTTATAGAATATCTCTATTTCGACCAATGAGAATCCTCCATAATACGTTTAAGTAATCGTTTTCTATATAGGCGGTGGAGTGGCGATGCAGCTAAAGTTTAAAATTTTTAATGGTGTGCACTGTTAATATTTTTAAACTTTTGCTACATCGTCACACCACAGCTTTTATAGAAAACGATTACTTAGCTGTATTATGGAGCATTCTCATTGGTCAAAATAGAGATATTCTATTAAAGAGATGGAGAAACGATGCAGCAAAAGTTTCAAATTTTTAACAGTGTAGTTGGGACAAAAGCATCTGTGAAAAAAATATTTGGGTATCGAATGCTATCACTCTCTTATAGATGCAGCCAAGTAGGTGTTATGAGTTCCGGATTCCTCGTCGAATCCTCACCGCTGATTTACGATTTCATTACTGCGTTTAGAATTATTACTATATTAGATTACTTCGTGCGAATTAGATTGTTGCAGTTTATCTATTGAATCATAGTGCGATTTTTGCTCACATCTTTCTTTTTGGTTTTTCTGACTGAAGGGGGAGTAATTTTAACTACATAAGAAAATAATTTTACTATACATTGATAAATGGAGTCATTTTGCAGTGTGCTTTTTTATGAAACTACTTTGCCGCGGGCTTATGTATAAGGACACTTTACTTGATGCATTATCACCTTCGATACCCACTTCCGATGTCCGTACGATTCATTGTAGACTTTAAGATTTCATGAATGCGATAGCTTCTCGTCGCGTCAGATCTGAAGAATTTACCACATGCAGAAAATCTAAAGATTCACAACTATACTAACCAATATTGCAAGTGTCTTTTGAAAAGTTGACAATCAAACAGTGACAAGTAAAGCGAATACATCAGAACTCAGCAAAGTGCATTCATTAGTAATGCATTGCAAAGAGCCATCATATGTCAGTACACATAATTACGTATTGCAATATCAATAGCTAAAAAGTGGGAAATAAATATAACTTTTTCAAAAAAAAATATAACCGACTTCAAAAAACGCGCTAAAAAGAATTAAATAATTCTTTAAAATCCTCTAGTGACAAATCATTATCCAATAACCACACATCGGATATCATGTACCGGCATAAAAACAGTTAAATATAATATATAGAATTTAATATCCACAAAACATAGGTTTTCCTGAGAATATTTTTTACAAGAGATTAATTTACATATTTTTGATTTAATTTATGAATATATACACATAAAAAGTAATGAATTACTTTTTGAAGTTGGTGCCAAACTATCATAAGTATAGTAAGAATTGTTGATACATTATGCCTAGCACTCTAGTGCCCCAATAGAATGGAGATTATAATTATCAATTGTGATTGTTTGGCACCAACTTCAAAAAGTAATTCATTACTTTTTATATGTATATATTCATAAATTAAATCAAAAATATGTAAATTAATCTCTTGTAAAAAATATTCTCAGGAAAACCTATGTTTTGTGGATATTAAATTCTATATATTAAATTTAACTTTTTTTATGCCGGTACATGATATCCGATGTGTGGTTATTGGATAATGATTTGTCACTAGAGAATTTTAAAGAATTATTTAATTCTTTTTAGCGCGTTTTTTGAAGTCCGTTATATTTTTTTTTGAAAAAGTTATATTTATCCATGATATGTTTGGAAGTCAAGGGCAAGGCCATCCCTGGCAGATTAAACAATTTTTTTGATTCCAATGGATTAGGTGCTCACGAAACATACTGCCTAAATCCGCAACGTCCAGTAAATGGGATAACCTGTTCATCTAGTGATAAATTTTATTTTTAACTTCATTCAAGACAAGGTTTACGTTTAATAATTTGTCATCTGCTGAATGATCAACTGAGTTATCTGCTGAATGATCAACTGAAGTTATCTGCTAAATGAAGAAATTTTATTATCTCGAAAAATCGATCACATGACATAGCAATTATGGTTATTAACAAGTCTTTTTGCCAGTGGAGATTTGCTTCGGGATATTTTAAAGTTCTCATGAGTACGTTCGCGACTTTCATAATTTCATATTTAGATGTATTTTCTGAATGGCGGTTTCGTGTTGTAACGGAATAAAAATTAGTTTCCCATTTATTAGTTAAACTTTTCCCCAAAAATCTTCATTTAAATATTCTATAAATGATTCTAAAGGAAGTTGCTTCTAGATCACCCACATCAACTAATGGTCTTCGGAATATCTATCTAGGAAAAATTAAATATATATTTGGAAAAAGGTTAGGTTTTATTCTCAACATTATTATTCTAGTTTGCTGTAACATAAGTTTAAAAAAATGTGCTCATTTTCAGCTTTCCATAACAAAGATCTTTCAGCTACTAGGAATGTATTTATTAAAAATACAAAACATTGTTCAATAGTGCACAAAACAAGAACTTTAATATGAACTTGTACAGTTAAAATAAAATAAAATTAAATATTAACGATATCAACGATATATACCAAATATAAAATAGCCCTAAAGTACAATACTCCTCCCTCATCTGGATAAGTTTGTGGTTTACAGAAAATTTCATTATATCCCTTATATTAGAAATATTATCTCTCGATCAGGAAGCAAAATTTTAGTCATTTCAATATCACATTTTCCTGAAGATGGCCACAGAAACTTTGATATTTTATTTTATTTTAGTTGTACAAGTTCATATTAAAGTTCTTGTTTTGTGCACCATTGAGCAATGTTTTGTATTTTTAATAAATACATTCTTAATACTTAAATTTTATGGTGCAATTGTTCAGTACATGTTTATAAAATATCTTTTAAGTTAAATTTTACTGTCACATGGATCCGGAATAGAGATTGCAATAACATCCTCAATGGTAATAACCGTATCATCTAAATTTTTATTGTCAGAAAATAATTGAATAATTGAAATATAGTAAAAATGTAAACATAAAAAGACCCTTTTGGGTTGGATTACAAGCGGAGGTAGATTGCGAAATGAAAAGTTTTTTTTCAAAAAGAAAATATAAAATATTAGGGATAAATTCAGTTTCACAACTTTATTTTGCCACTTAAGAATTTTTAATTTCATTTTTCTGTACGAGTTTGTTTTATCAGAATCATCTTAAGCGAAAGTCATCTCAAAAGTTCACTTTGATAGCATTATGTAGTTACTAAATACGAAAAATCGCCAACTGTATGCTTTCAAAAGAAAAATTGAATATAAAAATGAGTTATAAAATAAACAGTTTGTTATTTAATACATCCTCAATTCTTCAATCACGATTGCATCGGGAAATTTTGTTCAATATGCGCACTTTGAGAGAATTCTTTGAAATATATTATGCTTTTATCAAATAACTGACGAATACAGCACATTATACTGTTAATGAGTAAGAGAACTTGTCAAATGGATGCGTTTAAGAGCAAAAATGGCTTTTTAAATGAGTCAGAATATAATCACTTTGGATTTCAGTTTTTTTCTTCAATTCCACTTTTGTTTAATTTATTTTACCATAAGAATTGGTTCTGTAAAAAATCTCTCAGTCTAATAGTTGTAAATAATCTGGAGAAGAATGAAATTCTCATAATAAATGAAATTAGTTGAATTTTTAAGAAGATGCAGAGAAGATGCAATGTAACTTTAATAGAATTTGATATCGTAAGAATTGACGAAGTTATGTATTTTTTCTTTTATCCTATTTACATTTTCTTTTATTTTTTATTTTTTCGGTAAGATTTGGTCCTATCAAAAACTTGCAAATGCAAAAGTTATAGAAAACATTAAAAACATTTATAAAAAAATTTAAGTGTATTATATATCTTGAGAATTGTTTAAATTATGAATTTGTTTCTTTCCAAACCCCTATTTTCTTTCGCCTCTTGTGCCCATTTTTAATTTTTATCAAATATTTGTTAAGCATAAACTTTTGGCCCATTTTTTAAAGTAATATAAACTTTAAACCGGTTCGATATCTATTTTAATAAAAAAGTTATGGGGTTATTTCGGCTTTCACAAAAAACCTCCCTATCTCAACCCATTAATCCGATTTTGCCGATTTTCAAAATAGAACTATTTAGAGATTTGGTCTACAGTTTCAAAATTGGTATATATGATTTTGTAAAGAAGCAAATAAAAATAACTTGTTCTAGGAATAACAGAAATTATTTTATACATTAAATTTATTACATAAATTAGATGAAATACTATTTATAATTTTAGTTGAGATTTTGAACATTTTTGAGAAAGAAAAAAAATTACGAATTATTTGAATATATTAAAATAAATAAAGTTAGTTTAATTTTTAAGAAAATACAGAGAAGATGCAATGTAACTTAATTTAATTTTATATCTTAAGAATGGACGAAATTATGTATTTTTTTAAACCATCCCCATCTTCTATTTTCGTTTTTATTTATTTTTTTTAATCGGTAAAATGTGGACCTATCAAAGATGTGTAAACACAAAAATTATAGATAATATTAAAAAAATTTATGAAAAAAATAATTACAATATATACCTTGACACTTGATTAAGTTATGAATTTCATTCTTTCTAAACCCCTATTTTTTTCGTCTCTTGTGCCCATTTTTAATTTTATCAAATACTTGTTATGCACAAACTTTTAGCCCATTTTTTATGTAATATAAACTTTAAACCGATTCGATATCTATTTTTATTAAAAAGTTATGGGTTTTTTTCCGTTTTTGCAAAAACCTCCAATTTCAACCCCTTGGTCTGATTTTGCTCATTAACGAACTTGACTAATATTTTAAGCCCCTTCATTTTATGTGTCAGTTTAGGAAAGATTTGTGCAGAATTATGGAGGTTATCGTGTCCAAAAAAGTGACATATATATATATATATATAGATAGATAGATAGATGGATAAACTTTTTTTACAGTTGATAATTTGGGGATCTAAGGCTCATGACCGGAGAAGATCTGCAAAAAATTTCAGGAATTCCAACATAGGAGAAACCGCAATATGTTGTGGTGGCTGCCAACTTCTAAGCACATTTAAATTTAAATAAACATATTTGAATCAGAAAATTTACTTAATAAATGACTATTTGCATTTTACTGCATAGCACTGAATATATTCTAGGTATGTTTTACTAAAAAAAGAATTGTGGTTCGAAACATGTTTATACGGTTTAAAAAGGCGCAGAAGTTGGCAGCTTTAGGTTTGAATTTCATACGAAATCTACCTAAAATAGAGCTATTTAGGAATTTGATATACAGTTTCAAAATTGGTGTATATGATTTTGTAAAGAAAAAAATAAAAAAAGTGTTCCAGAAATGACAGAAATTATTTTATACATTTATTTTATATCATAAATTAAACGAAATTATGATAATTTATAATTTTAGTTGAGATTTCGTAAAATTTGAAGAAAGAAAAAAATACGAATTATTTGAACACATTAAAATAAATAAAATTAGTTGAATTTTTAAGAACATTGTAGATATAATTAATTCCATAAAATGCATACGGGTAAAATTAATTTCCGTACATCAATAAAATTTCAATTTTTTTTAAGTATATCCAACATTTTATTATTTTTTTTAATTGTTATTTACTATATTGAACAGAGCTGTCAACATAGCATTTTTGATTCTATTAGAAAAAAGGTTAAATAAACGTACCACGACACCCGTTGTCAGTCCCTGTAGAAAAATAGATTGAGAGCGCATTAGACATTTAATATAACATTTCGGTTTCAATTTGCGATAGGGATATTTTTTCGTTTATTTGGAAATTTTGCAATTCCTATGATTGCTTTACCAATCAATTTAATAAGTTTTATTTTGTATTTACGTACTTATTGTTTAACTGAGTTCCACTGTCTGCGGTTTATTCTATCGAGCTGTCAATATAGCAAAACGTATGCTATTTTGATTTTTTAAGGTTGTTTGAGCGAAATATGACCGTTAGTTGACGTGTGTTTGTGTATATAATGTGTTTGAAATTTAAGTAAAATAGATTGCATGTTCGAAAAATCTTTGGGCAAATTTTTGCCCATTTGCCACTATATTTCAATTAAAATATAATATCTTGACGTACATACCATTTCAGCTCCATTATCTACGATTTACATTGCTGAACTTATATAGAAGAGCTCACGCTATTACTAATAAGGTTATCTCACCGAAGCATGTCCACCTAGCTCATATTTAGATCAGTAGACAATAACCTGGAAATTTAAGTGGAAGATTTTGGTTGAAATCCCGGAATTCTTTTGGGAAAACTGAATTTGTACAAAATAATAAAAACATACGCTTTTACTTACTTAGTTTTGGAAATTTTTTTCTTAATGTAGAATGTTTTATTGAATGAAAAGTAGCAGATGATGCATAATCATAAGAGAGTAAGACATTTCATATTAGCATATAAACTTAAATTTGCCAAAATTGTCATATTTTTTTAACACGAACAAAACGAAGGATGCCGTTTTAACTGCTTATAAAGCAGTTAATATGAATAATTCATTGATTGTTTTTTGTTTTGTTTTGTTTGGATTAAAACTTTATTTTTATATCTGAAAATGTCACTAAAGTGCGTTTAACAATATTCAGAATTAAGCTCATTTTAATGTGTAATTTTATTTTTATAGAAAAAAAAAACTTTATTTCTTTAATAGATTTAAATTTGTGATGGAAAGTCAAAATTCGAATGGTTTGTTTCACTTTACTCTAAATCTGTTAGATAGATTCAACATTACTGTAATATCTAATTGTTTTAATTTAAAAAATTGAAATTTACCCTCTTCCAGGATAACCTGCTGATACGTCATGTGACATCTAATGATACAAATTTACATTAGTAAAATGACAGCGTAAAAGTAACTTAGAGTACCTTCTTCAAATTTGCAAAATTAAATGAAGCATACCATACTCCGTAAGCAAAAGTCATTTTTAATGAACATTTTTCTGTGAAATTTTTCGCCTAAATCTTCTTCACGTGATAATTTTGTTCGTAAATGATATTTAATGCAGTTTTTACATACTAAAGTATTCATGATATGTCGGCTTTGTTCGATTTGCTCTGGCATTGTTCTGTCAGTATTACTTTGTTGGGAATTTGTTACAAAAATACTTATTTAGGTCATACACTGACTAAACTGGCGCTAAGTTAAAGTTAGAAAAAATAAAATTTTAGAACCAACCATAAAATAAAAACAATGCAGGGCGCGTTTTGAACGAAAAATAATAACAGCTCGCCATTAGCTGAAGCAGACGCGTGTATGTAAAGAGATAAAGATGAAATAAAAGATAGTGGTGGAATTAAAGATAATGGCTACAGACTGCAAATAGTGAGTAGGTGGCGCTAGTTAGAATAAACATATGCAAAAGACGATAATGTTACCAAAATAACAAACGAGAAAAAAGAAGGAAAAGAGAAAATAAAAGAAATACACAAAATTACAATAACATAAATTAAAATATGCAAAACAAAAGTCTTTTTTAACAAAATATGAAAAAAGACAGAGAAGAGAGATAGAAATTACAAAAGTAATTTTCACGCAGGAGCGAGGGAGGGAAATGATGAAAGATTATTCATAAGATTAGCAGAATTTTTAAAAATGAAATAAGCATCATGAACATTTGAGTGAGATAGTGAAGCAGCGTAAGGAATAATTCTGGTCATACAGTATTTTGAATTATACAATAGTTAAACGAATTAGTTACAATCAGTTAACACTGAAATGACTCTTTTTATAAATCAATATAAAATATTTGTCAGATTTCAGTTCATAAACAAATCATCGGTAAGAAAAAAATTAAAAAATAAATAAATAAATGAATAAATAAAAATCTTATTCTGTTTTAGTAGGTTTTACGAATATAAAATCGGTTTGTTGCCTATGAACGACCCTGGGCATTAATTGAAAAAAAATCAATGATAGAAGTGTACAATATACACACGTGAATTTTAAGAACTGTGATACACACTGATGTGACAAATATCATGGATAAATAATATGCAGACATATAGATGGCAGTAGTGTAGCTTACAAATTGTATAAATAGTCAATGTCGGGGCAGGACTTTAATTTGTGTTCAAATACTTTATCTGTAAAGGTTGAATATCTGATAATGGTCACACGACGTTAATTAACGGATTTGAAACGCGGTATGCTAGTTGGAGCTAAACGCATGAGGCACTCCATTTCGGAAATTGTTATGGAACTCGACATTCCGAGATCCACAGTTTAAGATGTGACCAAGCACACATAAATTCAGGCATAATCTCCCAACGCAGTGTTCGACCGCCGACACTTAATGACCGCTACCAGCGACGCCTGCATAGACTTGTAAATGTGAATAGACAAGCAACACTGTGTGAAATGACTGCAGACATGAATGTCCGACAGGCGTGTCAATCATGATAGTCCGGCGAAATTTAGCTTTAATGAGCTATAGCAGCAGAAGACCGACTAGTCTGCCTTTGCTAATAGCAGGGCGTCTCCAAAAGCGGTACTCCTGTTCTCTTGACCATATTAAATGGACCGTAACACACTGGAAAAAGTTGCTTGGTCAGATGAGTGACGATTTCAATCTCTAAGATCTGATCGAAGGGTACGGTTGTGGCGCAGATCCCGTGAAGCCATGGACAAGTTGTCAAGAAAATATTGTGCAAGCTGCCGGTGGCTCCATAATAGTGTGGGATGTATTTACATGGAATGGACATGGTCCGCTGATCAAACTAAAGTGATCGTTAAATGTAAATGATTACGTAAAGCTGGTGGAAGACCACTTGCATTCATTCATGGACTTCATGCACACAAACAAAGATGCAATTATCCAGGCTGAGAATGCGCCATGTCACCCGGCCATAACTGTTCGCGATTGGTTTGAAGAACATTCTGAATAATTCCAGTGGATGATTCGGCCACTGCAAAAGCCCGACTTAAATTCCATCTAAAATTTAAGGGGAATAATCAAGAAATCAGTTCGTTCACAAAACCCTCCACTGGCAAAACTTTCGGAATTATGGAAGTCTATTGAATCCGCATGGCTCAATGTTTCTTTAGAGGACTTCCAACGTCTTTTCCAGTCCATGCCACATCGTGTTAGTGCAATTCACCTGGCAAACGGCGGACTGACACACTATTACCAGGGTATCCCTTGACTTTTGTTACTTCAGTGTAGAATAGTTTTTTTTTCTCACTGTAGAAAAAAATGGGGTATTTCGATTCAGGATTCGAAATAAAATAAAAATTACATATAATAACATTTAAAACGATAAATTCACCTTTATTCTAATAAAGCAGCAGTGATATTTGATGATCCTTTTTAAAATTTGATATAGTATTTCCAGTTTACATATTACTGGCAAAATTAGACGTTAGACTGCAATATTATCCCAATATTATGTAAATACATTTTAGAAGACAAAATTGTTGAACAGCAACACACGGCACCAAAAAGTTGAACTAACGTAATCAATTTTTTAAAAAAATTATGAATGAATGATGTGAATATTTTCTGCTTTAATAACGTATGTGAACAAATTACAATATTTATGTGCATGCATTTATAAGTAAAATCAAATTTCGTCCTTAAAAGAATTATAATGAACAGTTAATAGATAGATCTCGGTTTTTACAAAATATGCGCTAAAAAATCTATTATCCTATATTATTTCAATACATAAGGTTAGATCATAATCCCCCCCCCCCTCGAAAAAAAAACTCGTTAAATAGTTTTGTAAAAACCTTTTTAAAATATATAAATAATTAGACAAACGTGTTATCGAAGTTTAAATTCAATAAATAAATCAAATTCTGTGTTCTGTAATAAATATTTTTCTATATAGACAAGAAAAAAAGAAAATCAAAAACATTTATATGTATATATATTTCTAGTGAAAGAAAACGGAGTGTATACTTTTCCTATAATGAATTACAGAGCAATTTCTTTTGTTAAAAAAATTAAGAAGTTATCTAAAAAAAAAAATGCTGATTAAATACATATTTCAACTTTAACGTTTTAATAAGTTGCTCTTCTTAAATTTTATTAAACTCATAAAACTGGCTCTAATATTTTTATATGTAGTAGAAGTATGCAAATTAAGGCCTTTTAAAAGAAAATTACTTTTTACAACGTAACTAAATAGTATATTACTTTTAATAAAATTAATTTTATACATAATAGATCTTTTAAATATTCAATTAATTTCCAGTCAAAATAAGTATATTTATTTAACTAGGTACTGTGATTTTTTTTTCTACTGTATATTTTCATTTTTTTTCCAACAATATGAAAATATGCAATAGTTGAACATTTTTCTTCTTATCTGGATTACTTGCTACAACATGAATTTTAGGTTTTCTGTTCTTTTCAAGAGGAAAATTCTTGTAATTAAACAGAGTTGTTTAATGTCTTAAACTGATATAAATGGCAGTCATAGAAATTTGTCTTATTTTAAAACTGATGAATAAAGTTTAAATGATTTCTTTCAATTACAGGATTAAGTAGTAAGATTTATATCTGAGGAGTACATTAATGATACAGTGTGAAATTATGATAATTAGTTGGATAATACAAATTAGAAGTACTATTTTTTTAACTTATAAGTTTATTTTTGTAAATAGCACAAATCGTAATTGTAATCGTTTTGTAAATAGCACTACTTTTTTTAATTCGAATATGCTTAACTAAAAGACCGATCACTATATAATAGAGATTGCAAAATACTTCCATATGTTAAAACGCAAACCTTTTTCTTTAAAATCAGAACAGAGCTCTTATTTCGCATATAATATCAAGATATTTCGAACTCTGTAGGATAAACAGCGCATGTGCAGACACGGAACTCTAGTAGAATTGCAGTGTGTGCTGAAATAGACATAAACGACGGTAATAAAATTTTGCTTACCTTTAAATATTAATGTATGGAATATTAATGATTTCGTTTTATTAGAGGATTGAGTAATAAGATTTTTATCTGATAGGTACAGTGATGATACTGTGTGAAATTGTGATATTCAGTTAGATAATACAAATTAGAAATATTGTTTTTACTTTTACTACATTTTCGCAGTTAATACAACTACTATTTAATTAGAATATACTCACTATATGAAAGTTCTTATATTTTAAAATGCAAAACTATTTCTTTAAGATAAGATGGGCCCTTTTTTAACATATATGTGCCTGTTCATGCTCTTTCGAACTCTTCAGGGTAAACTACGCTTGTGCAGATATTTGAACACTAATATAGTTCCAGTGTGTGCAGAAAACATTCCTGACTAGGTACAGATAGAGTAAACGCATAAAACATTCCTGACTAGGTACAGATAGAGTAAACGCATATGTAATCCCTCCTGTCTGTAATTGCTCACGACTACGCTTTTTATTTATTTTGTTTATTTATTCCATCTGATCTGTTTTGATTCTGTTTTTAGAATTTTCCAACAAAGTTGAAAAGTGCTTATGCATTCGGTTTGTCTGTCCGTCTGTCCGCGCTCTAACTCTCGTAAATATACTCAGATTCTCATGAAATTTTTAAATGGTAATGACGCTTATCCGAGCACGAAACTTATTGAAAATAAAGGTTTTGCCATGATTAGTTTATTTAAAGGGAGAATCAAAGATTTTCCATTACATTACGGCCTATGGGGAAAATCGTTTTAAATGAATTTTAGAGATGTTACACCCTATCAAACATCATCAAATTTATATGTATCTACAAAATGAACTAAAATGTACATTTTGTAAAGTATTCAGCAAAAGTAATAACTATTATTCTTTTACAGGGCCACACAAAAGAATTACAATACATAAGAATAAAGGGGGAATTGTTTGGGACATATTTTAATCATGGTGAACGATTTCATGTATAATCAAATTGATATATGTTTCTGAGATTAATATGAGTTATTTCATGCATAATACTAGTATATAGAATTAACAGGGACTCACAAAACTATTTCTAGCATATACTATATCAAATAGTATATGCTATCCGAAGTCCTGTATATTATGTAAGATGGCTGTTAGATGGATGAAATGCATTTTAATTATGCTATACGCTTTTAAGTTTCACTAGATGTATGCATATTATATAATTTACATAAATGTTAATTGTTACACAATTTGGATAGACAGGGTTACACAAAAGATCTCGGAAATGTACTGAATATGAGTGTAATTTACTTAAAGTTGGTTTTTAAATATGTTATGCCTTTTTACCATAAACTGGATTTAGTACACTAAGAATTGTGTGTAGAATATATATAAAATGATATACAGGATCACGCAAAGAACTGGATACATGTTTGCCTTTGGATGTTAATTTCTAGAAATTTGATTTCCGTTGTTTAAAGAGAATTTATTTTAAACTAAACTATAGCAAAATACTTTCGTGTATTAAAGGTATTATGCATTTTACAAGGCTAAACAAAAGTATTCAAGTATGTTTCCATCTATTAGTATAAACTGCTGAAAGGAAATTTTCAACCAGTTAGACGTTATCTTGCTAAACTAAGTTTTAACATTATATAGTCTATATATTAACCTGCAGATCAAATACAGGGCTTTTCAAACGCATTGGAATACATATATCGATTTGAACAATAATACGTTATTTCCCTGGATGACAAAGTTTTGTTAAAGATTTTAAGAAGTGTTGGAAAGTGCTCCATAATCTATGCTTAACGCCTTACTTTTCTTACTTGTTTGCTTTCCTTTCTATTTAGTTAATTAAATTTAAAGTATTCCTCATATTTTCGGTTTATTTAACCAGTGGAAATTATAGTAATGAGTAAACAATAATGAAGTGTATAGTAGTATGAACCGTTCAATTTCTCTCGAATTATCCCATTGTCGATATTCGTGTTTAAGAAACTTGGCACATCTAGTCGGGACAGATTGGTGCAACTGTGCTCTTTTTTTTCGGTTCGGGTTCATTTTCATTGTTTCTGGTTCGGATAAGTTTCGGATTGGGTTTCCACTTTGGCATGAATCTACATCGATCGACCCAGTTTAAAACTTTATCCTACTTGGACCTGAAGCTAAATTGATTCTATAAATACTCTTTCTTTAAGAAAAAAAGAAAAAAAACAGAAAAAAATTATAGATGAAGAAATAAAAAATCCTGAAATTCATCTTTATTGGGAATAGTAATTTTGGTAACGAACGTATTGTTAAAATGATAAACCGTCTGAAAATATAAATTTATTTTTTACTACAATAAATTCTTGCAATCAAGGATTTAAAGGCATTAAACATGTAAATGATGGACAACCATAAAAAAATTATGTTTAAGGATTAAAATTAAGTACCTACGAAAATTTCTTACTTTCTTTGCTGCAGCATCTTGAAGGAATATTGCAAACACAGTTAAAAATAACATTTATTTTCCTAAATCCATACATTTACAAATTTAGATTCACAAACCCATACAGTCATAATTAATTCGAAATCATTAATTATACTATCAACGATAAAAAGTAGTACTATTTTTGCTCCATGCGCGATAATAGCGTAATTTCTTATTTTAATTTGCTTGCACTACATATTTTTTCTCTATGATTTATGCATACATATTTATTTACATATTTACGGCAACATGTGCGAAGCATTCATAATATGTTGTATGATATTTCATTTGGATGGGCTTTAATTGTTTATATTTTTTTAAAGACATTTTAGCATTTTGTATTTCTATTTACTTATTAACTTTTTGAAAAATAGTTGTTGTCCTCGATAGGGAATTGGGAAACATGAAATACATCTGAATCTTTTTATTGTTTGAATTCCGCAACTTATTTTATTTAATTCGTTTTTTGATTGGTCCTTGTTTAATGTCCAAAAATGGAATACTTCTGTTGCCACGATGACAAAAAAAATAATAAAAACTTTAAATAATAATAATAATTAGAAAACAAACTGTGATAAATATTTCAAACAAATATCATATAAAATTGCTTTTTTTATATGCAACGGTGTAAAAATTATAAATGTGCAACGTTTGGAAGTTCGAAAATTGTAAAACTGAAATTTCATTTTAAATTTGTTTCTGATGGGTACAGGAATATAAATAACATTTACAGTGAAAATAAAAAAGAGGGGTTAACAAAAATAAATCATAGCTTCGTCAATCCACTTATTATAAATTTTATTGATATTATCTACAACTTTAATGGTGCCAATTTTTTATATGACCAGTACCTACAGTAGAAAAAGTCCTTGTCGTACGTAATATGTGGCATTCAGAAGTCAGCATGGAATACACAAATAAATGACTTCCACGAAACGCACGTGAACAATTCTCGAGCTTTTAGAAATATTGGGCTCTATTGTCTTCCACTGCTGTTTCATTCAGTTTTTGTATCAAACCCCGAAACATAAAGTGATCCAATCGTTAAAAACGCACGATGAAACCATTCAAATGTTTGAAGATCCAGTTGATTCGTATCATGGTATCGTTTTGTATGTACATCCTTTGAACAATCCCTCCATTTCCTTGTGCAGCCCTTCCATGAAATATATCTCGGTAAGCTCTGTATTGGTGTAACGAAGCATGTGGCTTAAAATCCGAGGGTAGAATAAGGATTCAAGCCAGCGGAATATTTTTATGTATTATTCTCAACAGCGTCCTCTTTGTCTCAACCCTATATTTTCGCATCCAATACCATCCTATATGAAATCGGCTTATTAAAGTCCTGTACACTTGCATTTTCATTTCTGACGTACAATTTTGTAAAAACTGTATATCGCTATTATACGGTATATTGTATTCAATTTTTTGTCGTGAAGTATAGTCGTGGAAAAAAAAATGAGCATCTAATACTTACACTGCAACAAATAATTATAAAAAATTACTAATATAAACGATAGGAAATTAAGACTACTTTTAAATGGTGTACGTAAAATTTGTTTACGGAGTTATCTATGGATTAAAAACAAACCTAAATTCCAATTGTAATATCCAATTTTGACAATGCATTTTAAATTTGTTTTTCAAATCTTGCCTAAAAACGAAATTTCATGTTATTTGTTACAATGTTTTTGAATTAAAAAAAAATCAAAATACATAGTTTCTAATGTTATTATACATTTCCATTATTTTATTAATATTTTCTGCAATTATATCTTAATATTGATTTATTTTTATATGGTTATAGCACTAAAATACCCCAAGATATATGCACTAAATTTTTAAATTTAAAATTTTTATGGTATGAATTATGAATTGTGAAACTAATATTTGAAAAGAAAATAGTATAACAACTTAAAATTTAGTCGTTTACTAACTTTTGTGTATGTATAAAATATTGTAATCTTTACAAATAAATTTTAACCCATTTAAAAAGTGTTTTAACCGATAAAACATTTTCTTCTGTCGCTTACAATTTAGACTTAGTCGAGTGCACAAGCTTTTTCCAATTTCAAATTATATGTTTTTGCCTATCAGCATTATTGAATTATTTGCAAATTTCAAATGAAATAACAGAATAAGTATAATCTTAGAATTATCAGGGTTCGTACGGCTTTTGCAATTTGAAGTGTACGTAATTTTTCTGTACCAGTAATTTCTTATAAAACATTTATTTTTAAATAAGGCCAAATATCGCGCGTTTGAGCTAGATTTATTTAAAAAAAAAATCTAAGTTGGTTTTTCATAGGAAAAATAACGATACCGTACAAACTCTGATTATTAACCTTATTTTAAATTAGAATAACGAATGTAAATTATTCTGGTGACTTTTTAAAGTAGATTTAGGTTTAATGCTTCAAATAAGTCTGAATATAAAACAAGCTAAAATATCTGACAGTATTTGATAAAAATCTGTATTTTCTACCCACTTTTAAAATACGTATTTATAAAAAACATTATAAATTGCTTTAAAATTTATTTTCAGGCCAAAAAAGAAAAAAAAAAGATTTGTGTATTTTTCTCTAGATTGATTCTTTAACTTTTTTCTACAATATTTTATTCCAAATTATACCCTAATTATTTACATTTCTACAATAAATAATAAAAAAAAACAGTAAATTAAATAAAATCAAAATGCAAGAAAAAGCATTATACTAATACTTATAAAATTCCAATCTTTTATAATTATAAAAATATTATAATAGAAAATAATTAGTATATATAATATAATATAATTAATCAACTATATTATAATTATAGATACTTAAATAAGTTTTTTAATCGGATAATTCAACATTTGTAAGCATTATGATATGAACAATGATGCGACTTCTACGGTATATAACAGTAACCGAAACGTGTGAACTCGTGAAATGCTCATATTCGCAATACATAATACACTAATCGAAGTGATTTAGTTAATCTTTAGCTTTTGGTTTTTTCAGTCCAATTTTAAAACAACCATTTTAATATAATTAATTCCTTCTTAACTAATACGACGAATTTTCATCCGAATTAAAATTTTGGTTAACTGAAGGATGTAGAATTCATTTATGGCATCAAAATTGAGTCTTGCTACTGAAAAAAATAAAGTTTTGTTTTGTTTTTATATGTTGTAAGGCGGAGCGTTAAAAAAGTTTTTTGTCGAAATTCTTTTCTTCTATAGCGTGGAAAAGTTGTAGAGTGGTATTGGTGGCATACTCAGAAAATTTCAAAACTATCAATATATATCTCCCGGTTCCACTTTCGGGTCGAAATATGCAATTTTAGCTGAAATTTTTTTTAATTTTCACATTTCAGCAATATTTTTATTTTTCATTTTTTTTTTCGCCTTAGAGCAGAAAACTTGAAAGAGTGCATAAGGAACATTAGTCCAAAATATTAAAGTAATTAAAAAATATCTTCTGGTTCCTTTTTGAGGTTTAAATATGGTAAATTTATCGGAAACGAAGCACAATTTCATAATTAAGTGATTTCTTTTAATTTTCGATTTTCTATTTCCGCCGGCACGAAAAAGTTGGAAGAATCATTTAAAAAGAGTTTTAAATAATGCAATCTTCTCTTCTTTAGCCTAAAATTTAGACCCAGGTGAACACACTAGCTAATTAAAATAATAATTATAATAATAATAAAGTTATTATTATTATTATTTTGTCTTTCAGATAGCTACGATTTCTGGACAATCGGAACTAGTGAGAAAGAAGAGCTAAATATAAAGAAAAATAAATTTCAAATGACAAGATTTTCCTATCAGCATTAATGAATTACTTGCAAACTTCAAATGAAATAACAGAATAAGTTAAATAAACTCTTGCAATATGAAAAGCATGGAATTTTTCGGTACTAGTAATTTCTTATAAATAATCTCACTTTAACAGACCAAATATCGTCCGTTAAGTCTAGATTTAGTCAAAAATATATTTGTGTCGATATTTTACAAGAAAAATAACGGTAACGTACAAATTCGGATTACTGACCCTAATTCAATTTAGAATAACGATTGTTAACTATCCTGATGACTTCTTAAGGTAGATTTCGATTTAGTTCTTGAAAAAAGTCGGAATATAAAACATGCTGAAATATCTGACAAGATCTGATAAAAATCTATACCTTCCACCTACTCTTAAAATACGTATATAAAAAAGTATTTTAAATTGCTTTAGAATTTTTTTTCAGGCCAAAAAAACATTTTTTTTTTTTTCTAGAATGATTCCTTAAAATTCTTCATACTATTTTTTATTCTAAATTATGCCATAATTATTTACTTTTCCACAATAATAATAAAAAATTCCAAATGCAAGAAAAAACAACATAGTAATACTTATAAAATTCCAATCTATTATAATTATAAAACTATTATAATAGAATATAATTAGTATACATAATATAATATAATTAATAAACAATTATAATTACAGATAACTTAAATAAGTTTCTTAATCAGATAATTCAACTCTTTGAAATCTTTGAATAATGCGACTTTTATGGTATATAATAATATACCTTTTGGATTGTTCAATCCAATTTTTAAACAACTCCTTAAATAGTCCCATTTTAATATGATTAAATCCTCGTAAACGAATCCTGCGATTTTAATGTGAATTTAAATTTTGGTTAACTGGAGGATGTTGAATTCATTTATGGCATCAAAACTGAGTCTTGCTACTGAAAAAAAGCAAAGTTTTATTTTGTTTTGATATGTAGATGGTCCTCTAATCAAATTTTATATACATCATTTAAAAACATGATTTATTTCTAATCATTTGGTGCCAGTAAATTTAACTAGGATAATTTGTTGCACGATTAATTGGTGGAATTTACTTCCCCCTACAATTGCGCAATATTTGTTTATGATATAATGCCCAGAAAAAATGATATGTGTAACTGTGATAACATTATAAAATATATTAAATTGACAGTATTTCGAGCATTGTATTTAAATAATAATAATAATAATAATAATAATAATAATAATAATAATAATAATAATAATAATAATAATAATAATAACAATAACAATAATAAAAAAACTTTACATAAATCTATTTCACAATCTTGCTGGATTATAATTTGATACATACCTGGTAAATGTAACTTTTGAATTTATTTTAAAACAGCCTAAAATGAAAAAAAAATATTCACATCTATTTTAATTTTGAAATGTAAATTCTCTTTCTTATTTTTTCTTTTTGAGTCACTTAATTAATTTCATTATAAATTAATCCAAACGTTCTTGACTAAAAATTATGTATATATATATGGGAAATCTCCTCCACTATTAGATCTGCATATTATTTTCTACGCATCGCAACTCTGATGAACAGGCTCTCAGTGAGGCAGACGATTTTGAAGAAACTATTAATTCCTAAGAAGCCAGACGATTTAAGCGGTAGAAAAAAGAACTGAACGGAAGAAAAAAGAATGGAATGTTTTTTAGTGTTAAGTTGATGTAAAAAAGAATGTAAGATGAAGACGAGTTCCCGTATAAGATGTAATTGATTAATTAGAGTTATGATTGTTTGCTTTGTAAATAGTCTTATGTAAATATCTTTTTTGTAAATATTAACGTTTAATATAAGTCATTTAAAAGTTTAAAAACGGTGTCAGAATTTAATTTACCTCCGAGTTTATTTACTTATGTGTTCAAAAGAACTTTTTAAAGAAGAATCTCCATAAATAATGGTGTCAGAAGTGGGATACAGACGCACGCCCACAGAGATGGAAATATATATTTTTTAATATCTTGGAAGCCGATATTTTTTAGAACTGTGATGGAATGTCAAGCCTACAAAGCTATTTCAGAAGAGGTAAAATTTTGCGATGAAAGTGAAATCAAAGTGTGTGAAGCTGAGCATCTGATTATGAAGTGAGTTTATTATTTCATTTTTCTTTTCAATAATGGAAAAATTAGTTGATTTAAAGGAATTAGAGTTTTCTTTGAAAACTGAAAAATCAGCTAGTATTAAGACATTGCACAAATTAATTTTTGGAAAAATCGGTGACAGAAATAATCGACGTAGAATTCGGAATTTTACTGGGATTACGTTTGAAGTAGATTCCGATGAATATCAAACTAAATTCAAAGAAATTAAAGATAATTTTTCTGTTAACGACTTAATTACCATTTGCAATGTTTTGTGTATAAATAATTCAGGAACTTTTGATGAAATTGCTGCCAGAATAATTTCTAGTTTATGTGATTTTAGTATTTTGAAAATTAATATGATACCCGATGAAGGTACTCTTAGTGATGACGAGAGTGTCGATGAATTTAATGATGATTTACAAGATAAAACTAAAAATATTTCAACTGTTTTTGAGAATAATATGAGAAATGATTCTGGTAGTTCTAATTGTGAAAGTAATGAAAATCAGAAAATCCTAATTCCTGATTATGTTATTAAACCAAGCATTTCTATTAATGATATTGAAAGTATGATTACAATGTTTGAAGGTACTCAAGTACAAAATATTAATAAATGGATTGCCGATTTTGAAGATATTGTTTTATTATTTAACGTTAGTGATTTGCACAAATTGATTTTGGCTAAACGCCGTATGACAGGCAAAGCAAAATTATTTCTTGAAAGTGAAACAAATATTAATTCGTGGTCTAAATTAAAAGCCCTACTTATATCTGAATTTGCTCAAACGTGCAATTCAGCTGAATTAAACGAATTGCTGTCCAAAAGAAAAATTAGACCACATGAATCGTTAGATGAATATTTTTTAAATATGAAACAATTATGCTCAAAAGGCAATATTGAAGATTCTGCCCTTATTCAGTATGTAATAAATGGAATTAATGACCCCATTTCTAAAAAATCTTTTTTGTATGGTTGTCCCAATATTGCTGAATTTAAACAAAAATTAAAGATTTATGAAAAAATAAGATCGGAGTATGAAAATGCAAAATTTCATAAATATGAAGGAGCTAAGCCTAAAATTAAATCCGAAGTTGAAGTTAAGAACAAATTTAAGCCTGTAAAGCCAAATATGCGTTGTTTTAATTGTGGCGGGAATAATCATAAGAGTACTAACTGTGTAAATAAAGATAAAGGGCCGCTTTGTTTTGCTTGTAACGCTTATGGTCATAAATCATTTCAATGTAATAAATCTAAAGATACAAGTGTTAAAAATGCTCAGTCACAAGTAAACATTATTACATCCAAAGATTTAATTCTGAAAGAGATAAAGCTTTATTCTTTGCGTTTAATCTCTTTAATAGATACTGGTAGCCAAAAGACTTTGTTAAAGAAAAGTATTTATGATAATTTGAAGTACTTTGTAGAATTAAAACCTACGAGTATCTCTTTGACCGGTCTAGGAAAAGCCTCAATTAAACCAGAAGGTTGTTTCAATTCAGAAATCGAAGTAGATGGTTCAAAATTTAAAGTTACTATTTTTGTCGTTAAGGACAGTTGCATTAATTTCGATTTAATTATTGGCACTGATGTTATTCATCAAGGTACATTAACTATTTCTGAGAATAAAGTGAAACTGTTTAAAGCTGAAGTTCAGTCTAATGACTTTTTAGTTAATATTGTAAATGTTTTGGATGAGCCTAAAATTGATTTAACTCACATTGCTGACAAAAAATTACGTTCAGAGTTATACTCTTTAATTGAAAATTATGTACCAATTAAAACTAAAACAGTAGATGTTAAAATGAAAATTAATTTAACTGACGAAATCCCAGTTTGTTCTTCTCCTCGAAGATTACCGCCATGCGAGAAAAAAATAGTCGAAAACCAAATTGAGGAGTGGCTAGCTCAGGGAATAATTCGAGAAAGTTCCTCTAATTTTTCTTCGCTGGTTGTTTTAGTCAAGAAAAAAAAATAACACAATGAGACTTTGTGTTGATTACAGATGTCTTAACAAAAAGACAGTACGCGAGCATTTCCCCTTGCCAGTTATTGATGATGTAATAGACCAATTACATTCTGCCGAAGTATTTACCACCATAGATTTGAAAAACGGTTTCTTTCATGTAGATGTTGAAGAAGACTCGCGGAAATACACCTCGTTTGTTACTCATGAAGGACAATACGAATTTTTGAAATGTCCATTCGGGTTGACCAATAGCCCTAGTGTTTTTCAAAAGTATATTTATAATGTATTTCGAAACCTATTAAAAGATCACATTGTTGTCATTTATATGGATGATTTAATAATACCTGCTAAAAACGAAGCTGAAGGTCTTGAAAAATTAAAACTTGTACTCGAAACTGCATCGGAATTTGGATTAGAATTAAATCTTAAAAAATGCAATTTTTTGAAGCGTGAAATTGATTTCTTGGGGTATAGAATCATAAATGGTAAATTGTATCCCTCTCCACTGAAGACTAAAGCAGTAATAAATTTTCCCGAACCAAAGTGTACCAAAGATGTTCAAAGTTATTTAGGATTGACAGGATACTTTCGAAAATTTATAAGAAATTATTCGGTTATAGCTAAACCGTTAAGTGACCTGCTAAGAAAAGATTCAAAATTTAAATTCGATATAGGAGAACAAAGAGCTTTTAATGAACTTAAACGTATTTTGTCGTCAGAACCAGTACTTTTAATTTACAATCCCAAAAGTGCGACCGAAATCCATTGTGATGCCAGTATTGATGGCTATGGAGCTGTTTTAATGCAACAATCTCCAGTAGATAATCAATTTCATCCAGTTTATTTCGCAAGTAAAAAAACCACCGAAGCTGAACGGAAGTACACTAGTTACGAATTAGAAGTTTTAGCTGTAATTGAAGCCCTGAAAAAGTTTAGAGTATATGTGCTAGGTATCCCATTTAAAATTGTAACCGATTGTAATGCATTTAAAATGACTATGGATAAAAAAGAAATGAGTACAAAAATAGCTAGATGGGCAATAATGTTATCCGATTTTGATTATGTTATCGAACATAGACAGGGTAGCAGTATGAGACATGTCGATGCATTAAGTAGGTATCCTATTTGTATGGTAATCCAAGATAGCTTAACTTTAAAAATTATCCAAGCTCAAGAAACCGATGACCATATTAAAACAATAAAAGAAATCCTAAAGGTGAAATCTTATGATGATTATCTAGTTAAAAATGATCTTCTTTATAAATGTGTTAATGGTAATGATTTATTAGTTGTACCGGAAGACATGCAAATGAATATAATCAAGGCCGCTCACGAAAAAGGTCATTACGCAGTTGCAAGAACAGAGAAAAGTTTAGAAAATGATTTTTACATCCCTAAAGTTAAACAAAAAATTGAGAAATGTATAGCAAATTGTGTTCCCTGTATTTTAGTTAATAGAAAATGTGGTAAACAAGAAGGCTTACTTCACCCAATAGAAAAAGAAGAAGCTCCATTACATACGTACCATGTTGATCACTTAGGTCCATTAGAAAGCACTAATAAAAATTACAAACATATCCTTTCGGTCATTGACGCATTCACAAAATTTGTTTGGTTGTATCCCACAAAATCTACCGATGCTGCCGAAGTAATTTCTAAATTAGAAATCCAAAAATCTATCTTTGGAAATCCAGTTCGAATTATATCAGATAAAGGTCCTGCATTTACCTCTAAAGCTTTTGAAGATTATTGCTTCAATGAAAATATTAAACATATCCCGATTACCACTGGATTACCCAGGTCTAACGGCCAAGTTGAGCGTCTAAATTCTGTCATAATATCTGTTCTGTCTAAATTGTCTGTCGATAATCCTAAAAAATGGTATACACATGTAAGCAACGTCCAACAGGTGATAAATTCGACTTTTCAGAGAAGTATAAGCACAACTCCTTTTGAATTGATGTTTGGTACTAAAATGAAACTAAAAAATAACATTGAGATTACTAGTCTTCTGACTGCTGAAATACAATCTGATTTTACAAATAATCGCGAAGATATGAGAAAATATGCTAAAAAACAAATTTTAAAAGTCCAAGAAGAGAACCGTAAAACTTACAACCTCAGACGAAAGAAAGCTAACAAATTTAAGATTAATGATGTGGTTGCTATAAAACGCACACAACAAGGTCCAGGTTTGAAGTTAAAACCAAAATATTTAGGTCCGTACAAAGTCATAAAAGTAAAAAATAATGACACCTACGATGTAAAGAAACTTGGATTCAACGAAGGACCCATGGTCACCAGTACATGTGCAGAGTACATGAAGCCGTGGACGGACGAAGCTTAAAAAAAAAAAAAAAAGAATTTCACCGATTGTGACACTATACCAACTATGACAAACCTCTGGACTGACAACTAATAGAATTTTAACTTTATTCTCGAAAAGACGAAAAGACGTAAGGTAATAGAAGATGAAAAGACGTATGAAAAAGAAGACGAAAAGACGTAAGATAAAAGAAGACGAAAGACGTAAGAAAGAAAAGACGAAAAGACGTAAGGTAATAGAAGATGAAAAGACGTATGAAAGAAGAAGACGAAAAGACGTAAGATAAAAGAAGACGGAAGACGTAAGAAAGAAAAGATGAAAAGACGTAAGGTAATAGAAGATGAAAAGACGTATGAAAGAAGAAGACGAAAAGACGTAAGATAAAAGAAGATGAAAGGACGTAAGAAAGAGAAGACGAAAAGACGCGAAAAAAAATATATGAATTTTTTTCAAGAAATAATCTAAGCTTTGATAAACAATTTGAATGATGACTTCTTTTTTTCAATTTAGACTTTGGATGCTGCTGTGTTTTTTTCTTTATCTTTTCAGATGATCCAGCTGCTGTTTCCAGCCAACAAGAATACATTCGAGGACGAATGTCTCATCTGTATGGCCGAAATATGGGAAATCTCCTCCACTATTAGATCTGCATATTATTTTCTACGCATCGCAACTCTGATGAACAGGCTCTCAGTGAGGCAGACGATTTTGAAGAAACTATTAATTCCTAAGAAGCCAGACGATTTAAGCGGTAGAAAAAAGAACTGAACGGAAGAAAAAAGAATGGAATGTTTTTTAGTTTTAAGTTGATGTAAAAAAGAATGTAAGATGAAGACGAGTTCCCGTATAAGATGTAATTGATTAATTAGAGTTATGATTGTTTGCTTTGTAAATAGTCTTATGTAAATATCTTTTTTGTAAATATTAACGTTTAATATAAGTCATTTAAAAGTTTAAAAACGGTGTCAGAATTTAATTTACCTCCGAGTTTATTTACTTATGTGTTCAAAAGAACTTTTTAAAGAAGAATCTCCATATATATATATATATATATATATATATATATATATTTATTTATTTATTTATTTATATATACATATAATAATGAAATTCTAGTATTTTATGGCAAATGTCTTCAGACGACTAATGCAATTAAACGTCTCGAGAAAGATATCGCTTCCAATAGTTCATTTAATTAGCAAAGGAGAAAGTTTCTAATGTTTATCAAGTTTTCCTACTCTTTTTACACTTTATTTTCTTTATTAAATTTACTTTCGATAATACTTTTTAAGGAAGCTTCAGTGAGAATTTTTATTTATATTGATATTAAACGATACATGCGATTCAATTTAAATAACGAAATATATTATGACTGAATCCAGGATTGCTGGTGATAGCAAACCGAATGTGTAACTCATTTTTAATATTAAAATTTACATAAAAATATATGCTATGTATTCTTTTATTATATACGGTGTAAACATCAGATTGTAACCTTGTCACACTGTGTTCAAAAGTTAAGTATACAGGATTATTTCATAGCATAGGGAACCGAAGCAAGAAGCAGAGGGCAATCAATCAGGCTGACACATTTAAGACACAAAATAATAAATTTTAATGCTAAAAGTCTAATTTACAAAATCAACCAAACAAAAAAATATTTATAATTTTTAAAATATATCCCAGTTTAAAATATAGTCAATGGTTCCTACTGGATTCAAAATTGGTCGAATTGGGAGACACGATGTTGTTCAACGCATCCAAACAGGATTGACTTCTTGTGTGTGTGTGGGGGGGGGGGGTTCTGTAGACAAATCTTCCTAAAGCTCCTGTAGAGAGTGGTTTTACTGTCAAGAATAATAACTTATCTTACTAACAAGTTAAAAAAGATTTTTACTTATAAAATATGTCTTGTAACTTGATTTGTTAAATTTTAGTCCGAGATATGTGCGCTGTAATAGAATGAGTATCCGACAAAGTACTTGCAAAATGATGTCTAATCTTCTGTTTCTTACTGTAGGGAAGTCATGGAATACAGGTAATTCTTTTATTTAAAAAAGTGCATGAAAAATGTAATTACTCGAACAAACTGATAGCTTCTTAATCATTCAGATAAAGAATGTTAATTTTTATAAAATTCCGATTATATAGAGCATTCTTGTTGTTTATTTGTTGAGCATAAGCTTCGATCAGTACTGGTTCGTTGGTTGTATAGTGTTTAATGGCACAAAATTCCTTTTGGGACATGCTGCGCCAACGCTCACTTTGAAATTTCTAATCATTATTTTTTATCTAAAAGCTAATGAAAATGTAAAGTTAATATTTCTTAAATAAAATGTTCTTTGATAATCTTTATTATAATTCATTTAGTATTTGCATCAAGATTTAGTGGTATTTCATATTTAATGTATATCTTCCATGTGAAGGTGCTAGACTGATTTAATTTTGAAATTTTAAATATATTTTTTCGTACCCAATTATTATTCGGTATGATTACAAAAAAATTAAAATCCATGCAGACACACAAAAAAACCTAAGTAATTGTCTTTAATTTCATATTTTAAATAGATTAATAGTTATACATAGTTTTCATGCAATTAATCTGAATTACTCCTGATTCTCATCATCAAACTGTACATGTATTTCAACTTATTTCTCCATACATAAATGCATACATTTTTGCATATTTTATGACGCCAAATTTTAAAGTTAAAAATACATTTTTATTTTTACAGTGCAGTAAATATATATCTTATAGTAATTGCACTAAATATTCCTAAAATGGTATATTTTTATTAAACAAACAGCTTCTTGCCTATTAAAAAAAGCATGTGAAATTTGAAAAACGTTTTGCAGTTTCAAAGTTAAACATTATTATTTTTTCTAAGGATCGAACGTTTTTCTAATACAGAAGAAAGTTAATAATTTCTTTATGCATAGAAGTTTCTTTAAAGAAAAAGTAAAAAAAAAAAGAAATCTTCACTTTCAAATTTTTATAACACCTGCTTCCCCCATTAAATTACTTAAAATATTCTGTAAACTGCTTTAAAGTTCAATAAATCATTGGTAATTTGCCAGAGAAATTACAGCTCGGAAGTTTAATGTACTTAAGTTCCGAGCGGAAACTTTAAAAATAAATGACGTCGTTTGTAGGATACGTAGAAGGATTTAAAGAATGTAATTTATTTCATAGGCTTAATGCACGTGATAGAAGACGCTTTAGTCAATAGATGAGATTTAATATTGACTTAGAGACATAGATATATTTTTTATCAGTATAAATGACACACACTCAAGCACGCACACACCACACACACTTAAGCACCATGTGTTTTTTAATAATTTAAGTATTATTCTTTCCAATCAAACGAGCACATTTAAATATTTTCCCATGTATTTAAAACTATAAGGAATTTATACATTTTTTTTTAATTTATGACACAAAATTGAAACGCGATATGCGTTTCACACAATGAATTTACACACAGAAGACAAATTCAATACGTAAGTAAAAATTATATAAAATACATTATTTTAGTAAGGTACCTGTGCCTAATATGGACAAGCTAATGAAAATTTATTTTTTTCACCCCCATGTACATGTGATAGGACTCTAAAAATATAATGACCATGATCACTGGACTGTTGACTATCATTATTAAAATTAGAAACCTTGTAACTATTCCGGTTCAGTTTAAATGATAAAAATATAAATGTTTACAGAATGTCCATATAAGGAACCACCAGTCTTTATTATGGACATGTGACTCCTTATTGACCTACTACACAGGGTGTAGGGAAGAACCACTCTTTTATGGAATTTTGAGAAGAGGGGGATAAAAAAAGAAATATATCTTAAAGTATTGCGGAGAAGGAGGGCACGCTAAATATCTACAGAACATGCACTTTTGAACGGGAGGTCATTTTCGGTTGTGGCTCTTTGAAGACCAATGCAAAGCACCTCAGTTACTATAAAATATTAGGAAATAATGTAGTTGGTTTTGCTTAGCTTCCTATTTTTGTAAATATGAAGATTCACTTGCTGTACTTGCAATGGGGGCACATGGTGTCCATATTGGAAATCGGGAGTAGTTTTATTAAATCTTATAAACAATAAATAAAACATTTTTAAGCAATATATGTAATAGCAATCGAAAATATATTTTATAAACTTTCTAAAACACTCTACTTTTTAAGATTTAAAGTAATTTTGCATATCTAATAAGAATTTAAACTTACCTGTAATTAAGATGAGCACACCACGAAACAACAGGTTTCTTTCTAAATGGCAAAAAACCCGTTTTTTTTGCACTTTTCAGGCTTAGTTATCTTTTCAATTGTTTCTCTTCATGGACATATAACACTATCTCTCTATAAAAAAAATTTACTTTTAAAGATATTAGGGGTGTCCATAATGAGAGCACTGTCCATATTGGGTACAAATTCCTTACTATAATTTGAGGCACGAGTCAGACAATCACCTCATTGAAATCACGGCTGAAATTTAAGAATTAGATAAAATGTGATTCTCATGTTTAAACACTATCAATCTGCCAGGTCATATCACAAGAGAGAACACGTGATGAGCTCTTAGATTTATCTTGTGTTTTCCTGTTGCCAACATTCCAATCATTAGATGTAGGAAAATACAATAATAAAACAAACGAGTCAAAATTTGGGCTTTCCACCAGAATATGACTTGGCAGACCAATTGTGTTTGAGTATGCGAATCGAGTTTTATATGATTCCAAAATTTCAAACGTGAACGCGATGAGATGATTCTCAAATGTTGCCGTCCCGGTGAATCTGATTCGTTTATTTCTGACACATAAAACTTTTACGTCATTTTTATAAATGATTTCCTCCTACCAGTTAAGAAAGTTATTTAAACTATCACGATTCTCCTCGATTTATTCATAAATGTTACCGATCCAGCTGTGTCTTTTCGAAAAATTAAATATCAACCATCTTTTGAATGTGCTGATTAAACACTTCATATATGAAGCTGGGAAGAATCTGAAACGAATAATGATTACCATGCTCTTGGATATTAAAATAGAGACTGTCAAAAGCCGAACGTAGAATGTTATTTCTTCAATTTGCATTGATAATCATAGTCTTTGCAAGTTTCACTGACAGCAATATGCATTGTCTGACGTCGCTTCGTAACATATATTTGATGAAAGGCTCGTCACACTTTCCATTTTAACAGATTATTAACTTATGTAGGATTAATATTTTTCCTTATACTTGTAGAAATTAAAAAAGTTGGAAATGGAAGTTGCGTATCAAACGTGGCAAATGAGGAGAGTTCATATTATAGTAAGTTTTATAAATATTGAGAGATTGATGCATTAATTATTAAACTATTTTGCAAAACTGCATTAATACCAACTTTGATATGATTACCTATCTTCAATTCGTTAATAAGAAAATCAAAGGCCTTCATCTTAAATAGGAAGTAATACATGGCAAACCTAGAATTATTACATATCGAAGAAAAAATAAAAATAAATAAAAAAATACGTAAAAATAGCGTAATTCAATCGAAAACAAGTTTTAAGCTATTGTCGTTCGTACACTGTCTCTCTTACAGATTCTATTATGTTACGTTGTTTATGATCTACAGCATTTATACATACAGCGTATTCTAAATGTATTTAACCTAAAAAACTCATATCACAACACAAAATGGACTTCCAGCAAAAATCACTAACATACGGTATTTCTGGTACAGTGTAATATCCGAAGTCTTTTGTGAGTTCCTGTAAATACTCTCCACGCATTCTGTTTAATAGGAAGTAACTTGCAATAAATCTCAGCAACGTAAACCAATTTCATTATACATGAATTAGTTTAACATGATTGAAATACGCCGATTCTTTTTCCCATATATTATTATGTAACGAAATTCGTTTTTGTAGTGATGTAAATAAATAATAAACATTTTTTGCACCACATATTGCATAGAATGTATATTTTAGGTCATTTCAGTAAATCCATAATAATTTTATTCTGTTTGAAAGGCCGTAACATCATTGAAATGAACTTCAATCCTTTTTTCCCACTGACCTTAATGTAACGGAATTTTCCTGTAATCAAAATACACACCCGATATTCATAAAATTTGAAATGTCTCGACAAAATCATTCAACAATTACATATTTTAATTTTCAAATGATTCTGTAGGGTAATTTTTCTTTGTTATATGCGAACTGATTTATTAATAATAAATTGCAAAAGTTTTATTTTTACAATTTTAAAGCATAAATTTTTGCTATGTTAATTCAGTCGATAAAATCAGAAACATATTTTCTTGATACAGCTGAATAATATATAAATTAATCATAATAACGTGAAGAAAACGAACAGTTCAGAATATTTTCTTTATCAGAATAAAAAAGATAAGATCATTTACAAGAGTAAATAATGTATTGACTGACGAAACATTAGTATTGTATTAATTTCATTCCATTAATTCAAATTGTTCAAAGATAAATAAATCTCAGTAGCATAAATATGTATATTCTAAACATCTTGATATGATCCAGATAGTTGTTTTCAAGTTTGTTTCTGGGATTTTTTTTTTATTCTAATCTTTTTAAGATTTTACATTCCCTTGATTGTTTCAAAAGTGTTCAAATAACATTTATGTTCTTAAGGGAAACTGTGTTTTATGTTGACATTAAAAAATAATTCAATATACAGGGTGTCCGAAAAGTCTGGAAACGGTCGAATAACTCGAGAAATATATATCAGATTGAAAAACAAAAATATACGTATTAAATATTTTTAAATAAGATACTCAGTTATACTAAATTTAACCCCCGCAACCGAACCCTGAGGGTCAAAAGGAGACCAACTTTGAAATCTTAAATTATAACCCCCATTCATTATTGCAGATTCGGAATCTACGGACACAAATACGTAACTTTTGTATTTAATGTTTATTTCAAATCCTCCTTGATCACAGTATAATCGGGCATATTAGAGAGATACATATTTCGGTTTTCCCAACCATGTTTCGCCTTCTCGAAGCATGATTGGCCAGAACTGTTGACGTCGAATTCCCCGTCTTTTGTGCAGGAACACCGTTTCTCGAAAACCGCAAGTGATGATTATTTCGATGGTGCTAAAATCTTTTATATGATTTTCTTTACAAAAATCATTGAAATATGTTAGCTTTCTATTCCGATTTTTATTTTATCCTGACAAATATTTTTAACGAAAACTTTGCGTATTTCGAACTTGTAACGTATTAATAAGCACCTCCCCTCCTGAATTGAAACTGGATAATTTTCATTATTTGGGGGCGGCATGTGTTTATATATTTCGTTTCAAAGGAATCTGCTGTTTAAAAAAATCATCTAATACGGCTCATAAGGGTGTATTTTTTTTTAATTATTACTATAGAAAAATATAAGACAAATAAATATAAGACAATAAATATATTAAAGAATAAACATATCAAATCTTTTTATGCTGGCTGTGCAACGAATGAAAGAGTATCGTAAATTCAGGGTACTTATAGGTCCTGTTATTTTCCAAGTGAATATCAGTATATTTTTTAAATAAATAAAGTTACTTCAAACAGTCGTACTTATTCCTTTTTTAACCAGCGATTTTCAGCAAGATAATTTTCCTGTTCTAGAAATTCCAGGGTACGTAAATTTCAGGTGGGGGTGGGATTAAAAGTTTTCATAATTGATTAATTGCTGCAACTTCAAAATAACAAATAGGGCAGAAATTTTTTCAATAGTTCTTAAAGATATATCATAATTTTTAGTAAATTAATATATTCCTTTAAATTTTAAATTGTTTTTCATAAATTTAACCACATTACTGATCAATACTTTAGCAAAAGCTTTAAAAAATTCCTATTTTTTTCATGTCTTTTACGGAATTTTTAATCTTTTATCGCCGGTATTTCGAAACAGAAATTTTTGCCAAATTGCATCAGAATAATGTTCGGAATAATTAAGGTAAAATTTCCTGGTGAGAATAATAAATTATGAATGGAATATGGATGCCCGTATGTGATATGGACAAATCATGATTGGCAAAAACACGTTGTTCTTATGAGGTATGTCCAAATCAGGGAAACGATTAATCAGTAGAAAAAAAATTGGTATTTTAATCTTTTTAATCTAAAATATATTTTAATTCCTTAGTACTTTCGGGACTTGTGGTGCATACGTGCATCATCAAAAGGTGATCGCACCATTTTTTTTAAAATATTTATTACTCTTTTTTTTCAATCTGTATATTTTGCGAACTATTCGACCGTTTTCTTTTTTTTTCGTTCACTCTGTATTTTGTCATATTTGTTATTTTATCGGTATAATGAATAAATAAATAATTTTCTACACTAACATCCTGTTATAAAAACTAATAGGTCGTCTTCGTCAACAAATAATCATTTCGTCTAAAGTTTTCCAAAACCGCATCACTTACACATTTTTTTTTTTTTTTGAATGCACCGTGTTTATTAACAATTTCCTTTACTTATGAATTACCAACAAATATTCTAATTAATAATAATAATAAAATATCAGCTAATAATTTTTATTTATTAATAGTGCCAAAAATAAATTACACATGCACCTTTTGATGATGCACATATGCATTACAAATCCCGAAAGTGCTAAGTAATTAAAATATATTTTAGATTAAAAATATTAAAAAACCATTTTTTTCTACTGATTAATCGTTTCCCTGATTTGGACATACCTCATAAGAGCAACATGTTTTTGCCAGTCATGATTTGTCCATATCACGTACGAGCATCCATATTCCATTCATAATTTATTATTCTCACCAGTAAATTTTGCACTATTTAATCCGAACACTATTCTGATTCAATTTAGCAAATATTTATGTTTCGAAATACCGGCGATAAAAGATTAAAAGTTCTGTAAATTTATGAAAAACAATTTAAAATTTAAAAGAATATATTAATTTACTAAAAATTATAATACATCTCTTATAGCTTTTGAAAAAATTTCTGCCCTACTTGTTATTTTGAAGTTGCAACAATTAAGCAATCATGAAAACCTCTAATTCCACCCCCACCTGAAATTTTAGGGTTCGTACGTATCCTGGAATTTATAGAACAAGGAAATTTTCTTGTTGAAAATCATTTTTAAAAAATACGAGTGTTTGAAGTAGCTTTATTTATTTTATTAAAAAAAAATACTGATATTTTACTTGGAAAATAACGGTACCTATAAGTACTCTGAATTTACTATACTCCTTCATTCGTTGCACAGCCAGCATAAAAATATTTCGTATGTTTCTTTTTTAACCGACTTCCAAAAAGGAGAGGAGGTTACCAATTCGACGCTTATGTATTTTTTTTTTATGTATGTTCACCGATTACTCCGAAACTGTCCAACCGATTAATTTGGTTTTGGTGTGAAATGAAAGAGCTTGCTTTCGAACTGGTACCACTTCCGTTTCATAGAAATTGGTTCAGTACTTTTTTAGTAATTAGGCAAAAACTAATTTAATTAGTGAATTTTCGCTAATTAAAACGTTGAATAAGTTCGTTGAATGGAGAGAAGACAAAGTAGCTGAGCGGTCTAAGGCTCGAGATTTAATCTCTGGTTCTCGAGAGAGGGATAGTAGGTTCGAACCCCACTCCTGACATACGTGTATACAATGACATTTTCCGTATTATAATTTTTACATATATATTTTACAAATTAAATACCAATTTTTCTCTTAAGAAATATTTTGTATTTAACCGTTAGCACAGAGTATCAGAGATATTTTATCGATTCAATACTTTTTTAGTGAAAGAGTACTAAAATAAAAGACTTGCGAAAAGTAACATGACCTTGAATACATTCGCCGATTAGACAGCAGTCAGAATAGCCTAGTGGTCTAAGGCGCTTGATATAATCTTTGGTTTAGGAAAGAGAGCGTGGGTTCGAAACCCACTTCTGACATCCGTGTATAATATACAGTGGTTTTTTTTTCATATCATAATTTTTTTAACCGACTTAAGAAAAAGGAGACGTGGTTATCATCAATTCGACGCGTATGTATTTTTTATGCATGTTCACCAATTACACTGACAAATCCAACCGATTAAACTAGTATTTGTGTTAAATAAAAGAGGTTACTCTCAAATTGGTACCACTTTTATTTCATCGAAAATGGTTAAGTACTTTTTTAGTAATTAGACAAAAAGTAATAAAATTAATGATTTCTCGCAAATTAAAAGTAACATGGACCTTTAATAAGTTTACAGAATGGAATACAGTCAGAATGGCCGAGCGGTCTAAGGCTCCTTATTTAAACTTTGGTTCTGGAGTGAAATCGTGGGTTCGAACCCTATTCCTGACATACGTGTGTACAATAAGCTTTTCCGTATTACAATTTTTAACCGACTTCAAAAAAAGAGGAGGAGGTTATCAATTCAACTCGTATGTATTTTTTCCTATGTATGTTCAACTGATTACTCCGTAACTATCCAAACGAATAATTTGGTTATAGTGTTAAATGAAAGCGGTTACTCTCGAATTGATACCATTTCCATTTCGTCGAAATTGGTTCATTACTATTTTAGTAATTAGGCAAAAACTAATAAAATTAGTGATTTCTCGCAAATTAACAGTAACATGCACGTTGAATAAGCTCGCATTATGGAGTGCAGTCAGGATGGCCAAACGATCTAACGCGCCAGATTTAAACTTTGGTTCTCGAAAGAAAGCGTGGGTTCAAACCCCACTCCTGATATAGGTGTATAATGTGCAATATTTTTTTAAGTGTTATAATTTTTATTAACCGACTTCAAAAAATGAGGAGGAGGTTATCAATTCAACGCGTATGTATTTTTTATGTATGTTCACCGATTACTCCGAAACTATGCAACCGATTTCTGTTATTTTTGTTTTAAATGAAAGAGGATGCTCTCGAATTGGTACCACCTCCGTTTCATCGAAATTGGTTCAGTACTTTTTTAATAATTAAGCAAAAACTAATAAAATTTGTGATTTTTCGCAAATTAAAAGTGTTGAATAATTTCGCTGAATGGAGTGCAGACAGAATGGCCGAGCGGTTTAAGGCGTCAGATTTAAGCTCTGGTTCTCGAAAGAGATCTTACTTAACTGACTTCAAAAGAGAAAAGGATGTTACCAATTCGACGCATATGTATTTTTTTTAACCGACTTCAAAAAAGAGGAAGAGGTTATCAATTCGACGCGTAAGTATTTTTTTTATATATGTTCACCGACTACTTCGAAATTATCCAATCAATTAGTTTGTTTTTAGTGCTAAATGAAAGAAGATACTCTAGAATTGGTTACTACTTCCATTTCACCAAAATTGGTTCAATATACTTTTTTAGTAATTAGGCAAAAACTAATAAAATTAGTGATTTCTCGCAGATCAAAAGTAACATGGACGTTAAATAAGCTCGCCAAATGGAGTGCTGTCAGGATGACCGAACGGTATAATGCACCAGATTTAATCTCTGGTTCTTGAAAGAGATCGTGGGATCGAACCCCACTCCTGACATAATTTACATCCATGTATAATTTAAAATATTTTTTTTCATTTTATAAATTTTATTAACCGACTAGAAAAAAGGAAGAGGAGGTTTTTAATTCGATGCGTATGTATTTTTTATGTATGTTCACCGATTATTTCAAAACTATCCAATTAATTTGGTTTTTGTGTTAAATGAAAGAGGTTACTTTCGAATTGGTACCACTTCCATTTCATCGAATTTGGTTCAGTACTTTTTTTAGTAATTAGACAAAAACTAATAAAATTTCGGATTTCTGGCAAATTAAAAGTAACTTGGAAGTTGAATAAGCGCGCCAAGTGGAATACAGTCAGGCAAACATATGTTCAGTCAGATGGCCGAGCGCTCTTAGGCACCAGATTTAATCTCTGATTCTCGAAAGAGAGCGCGAATTCGAACCCTCTCTTGACATACGTGTATAATTAGCAATAATTTTTTCCTTATTATATATATTTTAATCGACTTAAAAGAATCGCTAACTTTTCACTAAAAAGAGAAAAATAAACTTTTCTACCAAAAATTGAACCGACTTCAAAAACTACTGCAAAGTGAAAAATAATTTTTTTACATAATAGTAACTAGAAGTTAAATTAAGAGCGTAGTATTTACCATGCGTATTATTATATTTATGTACATTAATTTGATTTTTTGGAGTCGGTGCCAGCCAAGCCAATTTCAAAATTAAAACTAAGTATCCAATGGAAATCGTAAAAGAATAAAGTTAAATTTTTAACTAAATATTAAATCGTAAAAAAAAAAACTAGTAGATATTTGGATATGTGTCTATTGGATAATTCCATGTAACTTGACTTGGCTGGCACCGACTCCAAAAAATCAAATTAATGTACAGAAATATAATGATACGCATGGTAAATACTACGCTCTTAATTTGGTTACTATTATGTAAAAAAACTAACTTCTGGTTACTATTATGTAAAAAAAAATATTTTTCACTTTGCAGTAGTTTTTGAAGTCGGTTCAATTTTTGGTAGAAAAGTTTATTAATATTTTGTCTTATATTTTTCTAAAGTAATAATTAAAAAAAATACACCCTTATCAGCTGTATTAGATGATTTTTTTTTAAACAGCAGAATCCACTGAAATGCATAATATACACCGCGGAGTAAGAAACAGGAGGGGAAACTTAATGCGCATGGCTCTTCGAAACTACAAAGTGAAATTTTGGAAAATAATGAGGGCGTTGCAATACGTGGTAGGCTGGTTTTTTTAGCAGACTTTCAATATGATTGTATAGCGAGTGGTGTTTTTTAGCTTTAATATAAAGCTATTCTCTTGTAATTATATTTAAGTAGAGATTATTTTATTGTTTATAGAACTTAGTGTAAAGTTTTTAAAATGATATGTGGAATAATAAAGCACACACCGCCGTCCGGGGGAGAGAAGTGGCCGTCGCCCCTTGCGCGGAAAGTTAGGAGGCACCAAATTTATACTATCAACGTCATTTTGTGCCCTATCACAGGGAAAAGTGGGGGGGGATCGGCCAAATTCAACCTTTGCCCCGGACGAAGGTCTTCTCTTCGCACGCCCCTGAAAGCACATGTTTAGTTTTGTGTCTAAATACAAAGTTATTTAATGTGCAAAGACTTGTACATTTTACAAAACACTAATAGTAAATAATGCTGCATAGAAGCACCACCTGTTGAGCGATATACACCAAATTTTAATTATCTTTAATTTAATTACTACCTGAGTATCATTTTTCATTAAAATTTGTGCATTAGATTTTGGGATACAGCTGTTGCATAAATCATAAAAAGTGCAATATAGCAGTGACACCTATTAAGCGATTTACACCAAATGCTAATCATTATATATTTATATCAGGGACTACCTAAATATATTTTTTTTATTACAATCCGTGCGTAGTTCTTGAAATACAGCTGTTGCGTAAATCGTAAAAGAATGCAGCATAACAACGCCACCTGTTGAGCCACCTGTTTTACACCAAAAACTGATCCGCATCAATTTATATCAGGGACTACTTAAATCTAAATTTTAATCAGAATCCATGCGCTAGTTTTCGAGATACAGCTGTTGCGTAAATCGTAAAACATGAAGCATAGCAGCGCCTCCTGTTGAGCGATTTACAACAAAAACTGATCAGCATCAATTTATATCAGGGACTACCTAAATCTAAATTTTTATCAGAGTCCGTGCGCTAGTTCTTGAAATACAGCTGCTGTGTAAATCGTAAAAAATGCCCCATAACAGCATCACCTGTTGAGCGATTTAGGCCAAAAACTAATCAGAATAATTTATATCAGGGACTACCTAAATCTAAATTTTTATCAGAGTCCGTGCGCTAGTTCTTGAAATACAGCTGCTGTGTAAATCGTAAAAAATGCCCCATAACAGCATCACCTGTTGAGCGATTTAGGCCAAAAACTAATCAGAATAATTTATATCAGGGACTACCTACATATCATTTATTATTAAATTCCGTGTATTTTTTTTTTTTTTTGAGATAGAGCACCCACAAAATATATTTCATATACAGATATTTTATAAAAAAAATTTTTTTGGAATCTCTGACCCTTAAAACGTGTAAAATCCGTCTGTGGCGAAGCCATCTTGCGCGGTCAGTAAAACGAGTTTCTCGCAGGAAGCGATCGAGCTAGTCTTTTGCTCGGCACTTAAGATCTCGCTTTCTGACCTTGGGTTCTCCTGTTCGAACACTGCCTGGGCCAGGGCTATCTCAATATTACTATCAAGATGGCCTTGCCTGGGCACGTCACCTGCACCTTCGAAAAACAGAATTCGAAAATTTTTACGAATCTAATACTTTCTTCTTGTAAAGACAAAAGGAAATAAAAAAAGAAATTGGTGTTGGTAGAATAAATTTAGCACTCTCTCAATCTGCTCGGACGGGGCGACCCCCCCCCCCCCTTCCACTCTCAGACGGGCCTGAATGTCCGAATGAAGAAGATGGGGATTTAAAAGCAAAAATTCATGAATGAGCTAAGAACAATTTTGATTAAAATATTTATTTTTACTGCAAAGTCACAAAAAACATAGAAACAAGGTAAAAAAAAAAATGTTTAAATTATTTTAAATTTATATTCTGGAGATCCCATAATTTACACATTTTTCCCCTCCAAATAATTAAAATAAAAATTTGCTTTAATTATACATGCATTAATTGCATAAATATCCAAGGTTATGAATTATTAAATTGTTCAAAGGTTATAAAAACTATATGTGAAATAAAAATTTACTACGAAATATTTGATTAATACTTAATTTCTAAAAATCTTAAGTCTTTTTCTTTGAGCTATTCAACTTACAACAGTCATCACGGAGTAAGAGACAGGAGGGGAAACCCAGGGGTCCAGCAACGCTATAAATCTGGTGCACAACAGATTTACCGTTATGTAAATCAAGTTAAAATCAGTAAATCAAGGTTTAAATAGTATAAATCCTGTAATAAATCAGTAAATCAATAAATCCGATG